>JBBBDQ010000197.1:980000-1475000 GCA_037127315.1 Ascarosepion bandense | reverse complement strand
TATAATTTTTTTCTAACCTGGCAATTTTATATATCTGAAAATAAAAAAATATACAGTCTCATGAAAAATTATCTGTAGTTTGGTCTATGATTACGGAGCTAAAGTATCATAAGTGAAGACGCTTGCCACAGATTGACCTCCTCTCTGAAACAATTATCAATAAACATAACATTACACACGCAAACATAAACATTGATGCACACACACCACACACACAATAAACACACCCACACACACACACTTATGAATATATATATATATATATATATATATATATATATATATATATATATATAAAATATCATCGGTAATGTTGCTATGATAACGTAGTTATAATAAGCTGAGTGAAAATGTTTGGCACAAATTAACCTTGAGCTCTGGCACGCATACACACTAGTTGATAGCGTTTTCGCTCACTTCCGTTTTTCACAGCTTCTCTTTGAAGTGGAGTGTGTTAAGTATGGTCGTCTTACCACACAGAAGTGCAGAAATTCCATCTATGACCTTAGTTTGTGCAGTAGTTTTTGACCTAGCACTATATTCTCAATATCTGGCCGCTACCATATTCCCTAGATCCGACCGGCACGATATTCACCAGATCTCGATCCTTGCAATATTTCCTCTTCAAACATAGAATCCCTCTTGAAAGAATCAAGATTTCCAGACATCGAAGAAATCCAAGAGGTTGAATCGAGGCATCTGATACCTAACTCAAAACAGAATTCTATAAATGGTTTCATCAGTGGAAACGATACTGAATAAAAGGTGTGGATTCAGAAGGGGACTACTTTGAAGGAGTTTAAAGGCCAAATTGATATGTGTTTAGGTTTTTTACAGCACTTAGTTTATAATCAGACCTCGCATATATGAGTTGAATACATTGATTGAAATCCGAGAAGATGAATAGAATAAGTAAAAAACAGACAGAAAAAAGTGTTTTTAATCTGTTTCACTTTATCAAGCTTCTTCACATATTTTAAAGACGAATGATTTAAAAAAAAACTGTTTAATTTTAAGAAAAAACATTTTAAAAATCCTCAGAGACATTATGTTGATTGAGGTATGATTTGATTGGTCAGATAATTATAAAACAATGAATAAATATTTTAAATGTAGAGGAAAAATTTATGTCTGTATATCAGGTGAATAAAACACTAGATGTTTATTGTAAATGTAAGTATATGTCAGTAAGTCAGTTAAGTGCCATACGTAAAACACGCTTGGGCGATTATCTCTCGAAAGAGACATGACTGACTGGGCAGAAGATTATCCCGCAGTAGGCTGCCATTGCTTTCTCCGGTAGACTGGTTGCCAGCCAAGGCTATAGAACCCAATCTGTCCTGTTATTTAACCCATAACTGGAAGGAAGAGACGGATTAATACCTTTCCCAAGGTATTTGCGCGTATGTGAATGCAGGGTATTCAACTGGAATTCGAACTCGGCTCGGAACGAGAATTCGGCGAGCCGAGTTCGAATTCCAGTTGAATACCCTCGATATCCACTGCACCACAACGCACATCCTTTACAAGTATATGTAAATGTATTAAAACTATAGAAAAATTAAGTATGTTTATATGTCGGTAACGTTAACGTGTATGTGAATGTCAGCAATGAAATGATTTTCCGTTTAAAATTGTAGCGATACAATGTATACACATGTCAAACAATGGAAATATTTTCTTCTTTAAATAAAATGAGAGAATCATGTACGTATGTATGTATGCATGCATATGAGAGAAATCATGTATGAATGTGTGCGCTTATGCGTCGGTAATGTTAGTATGTGAATTAATGTATACACGTGTCAAACAATGGAACGAATTTCAGAATGATGTATGTATGTGTGCGTTTATGAGTCTGGATCATAAAACGAAATATATCGCCGTTTAAAATTCTAGCGAAATAATTTATACAAGTATTAAGCGAACTTTTATAAATAAGTAAATAAATTTTGAAAAATAACATGTTAACGGTTAGAATCTTTCGATGAAATAAAATGTATTGAATACTAAATATCTATGTATTAAAATTATTACAGTGACATAAGTAATGTAACTAATCTATAAACATTAAAACAGATATAAAATACCATATTATATCATTAAAATATTACAATTAATCAATGTAAATAACATAACAGTAAATGTTAAAAATGCTAATACTAAAACTAATAATAATAATGATAATAATAATAAAATAAATAATAATAAACAACTAGATTATATGATATTATTAAAAAAATATACATAATAATAATAATAGGGGGAAATAGGGAGACAACGTAATTAAACTTATGAAATAAAATAGAATGTAGTTCATATAGAAAAAACAATATTACAATGTTAAGAATATAAAGAATTATCTTTAAATTATTTAATAATATCTATTGGCATTTTGGATTCATGAATTATATATTTGTGAAAAAAGTCAGAATTCATGTAATGTTTTAATTACGTGTTTATAGTTAATAGTAATGCTATTAATATGTTTTCAAAAACCTATTTCTTGAAACGTTCTTTTTTAATTAAACTAGCTATTGAGAAATCAAAATTTTTTCCTACGTTATTTCGATGTAATACTGGGGAGTTGGAACGTATGTTCCAATGTAAATCCTTTATATGTTTGTAGATTCACGCTTTTAGATTTTGTGTTCTTTCAATTATATATATATATGTTATTGAACCGTATGAACTGTATTCTGTAAATCCCAGCAGGTTTTTGGAGTTTTTTTTTAATCTGTCAATATCACCAATAATCTTGGAGGTGGTGGTGACTATTCTATTGTTATGAACACGCTTATAAAATACACAAAATTCTAGTGTTATAAACATGCTTATAAAATGCACAAAACAAAAAACCGAATGCTCTCAAAAATCACACAAATTTCATAATACTACCTTTCAACACCTTTTCATATGAACTCTAAACTGTATTAGATATCCCAAACACTAGAGGCCGGGACTTACTTATTGTCTACAGTGCAATAACATATATATAGGGGAAACATCAAGAAATCTAAAAGGATCTACAAATATGAAAGAGACTTACGTTTAGACATACGTTCCAACTCTCAATTTTGATTTCTCAAGTTTAATAAAAAAAAAGAACATAACCTTTTAAGATGGAAGTAGTTCTAAAACATATTGATAGTATTACTACCAACCATAAACGCGATTAAAACATTACATGGCTTCTGCATTTTTTACAAATATATAATTCATGAATCTTAAAATGCCAACAGATATTGTTAAATAATTTAAAGATAGTTCCTTATACATATATGAAAATGTCAAATAACTGGTATTTATACACAGAAGTTATATATTACTATATAGAATTTCTGCATTTGTCTTGATAAAGTTCCTCAAGAAACAAAGCACGTTGAAATAAAAGGTTTTCCATGTGTCGTTTATTTCCTTAACATTGAATTTACAGATATATTTTATTTATATCTGATGTTTAGGAACAAAATTACATCTTTCTTAGTAGTTTACTGGTGGAACGGTATTTTAGGTAAGTAGATTTTTGTCATAAATTGCACGATATCAAGGTAAGGATAAAGGATTAATGGAATTAATATGGAGAAACTTGTCATTTAGATGAACGGTGATATTTCAGTCATGCCAACTTCGAAATTTGTGAGGGCATTATTGTAATGTCTTCACTCTTAAGGGTCATTTGGTTTTTCTCGAGAAAAAAGAAAACCACATGATTGTGAAAAGAGAAGACATTACATTATTGACCTCCTGGTTGTCAGATGAAGATCGTACACACACTCCATCGCTAAAGATACTGTGAAGATAGTCGATTTCATATACTGCTCTAACAAGTACCTGACTCATCCTGCTATCCTCTACCGTTGTAAAAGTCAGATCAGACCAAAAATGAAGTGCTGCTCTCATATATGGGAATGAGCTTCTTAGTCCCCACTTTCTAACAAGTACCTGACTATCTAACAAGTACCTGACTCATCCTGCTATCCTCTACCGTTGTAAAAGTCAGATCAGACCAAAAATGAAGTGCTGCTCTCATATATGGGAATGAGCTTCTTAGTCGCCACTTTATAACAAGTACCTGACTATCTAACAAGTACCTGACTCATCCTGCTATCCTCTACCGTTGTAAAAGTCAGATCAGACCAAAAATGAAGTGCTGCTCTCATATATGGGAATGAGTTTCTTAGTCACCACTTTATAACAAGTACCTGACTATCTAACAAGTACCTGAGCCACCCTGCTATCCTCTACCGTTGTAAAAGTCAGATCAGACCAAAAATGAAGTGCTGCTCTCATATATGGGAATGAGCTTCTTAGTCGCCACTTTATAACAAGTACCTGACTATCTAACAAGTACCTGACTCATCCTGCTATCCTCTACCGTTGTAAAAGTCAGATCAGACCAAAAATGAAGTGCTGCTCTCATATATGGGAATGAGCTTCTTAGTCGCCACTTTATAACAAGTACCTGACTATCTAACAAGTACCTGACTCATCCTGCTATCCTCTACCGTTGTAAAAGTCAGATCAGACCAAAAATGAAGTGCTGCTCTCATATATGGGAATGAGTTTCTTAGTCACCACTTTATAACAAGTACCTGACTATCTAACAAGTACCTGAGCCACCCTGCTATCCTCTACCGTTGTAAAAGTCAGATCAGACCAAAAATGAAGTGCTGCTCTCATATATGGGAATGAGCTTCTTAGTCGCCACTTTATAACAAGTACCTGACTATCTAACAAGTACCTGACTCATCCTGCTATCCTCTACCGTTGTAAGAGTCAGATCAGACCAAAAATGAAGTGCTGCTCTCATATATGGGAATGAGTTTCTTAGTCCCCTCTTTCCAGTCTTGACTGAGCCCAAAAGAGTCTCCGCATCTTTGCAGGTGATGAGTTATTTTCCACCATACAACCCTTTCTCTTCGATAAAACCTCGCTAATCTTTTGTTTTATATTTTCATTGAATGTGTTCAGAGTAACTATGTTCCTTGGTTCTCCCAGTTCTTACTTTCACGGCTAAGACATGCCATTTCATTCACATGGTAGCGAACCACCTTCATTCCCTTCATACTCCATTGGTGAGATGTTTCACTCGAGCAGCTTCTTCCCGGTTACCGCTGCTTTATGGAACCGACTACGAAGACGAAGCTTCCCCGATCACTACAATCTTAACCTGTTCGTCTAAGATAAAGCGTTATCTTCCACGCATGGCCCATCACTGTAAAAAAAAAAAATATATATAATAAAATAAAATCATTATTGCTTTCAAAGTTAATTACGTGATCAGGTTAGATACTGATATGTATTGTAAATTCCTGAACAAACTATCTTTTATTGGTATAGGTTAAAAGCAAAAATCTTTAACCCTCTAGGGCCATTCGTATCATATTTGATACAGTATTTCCCTATAAGGAAACATTTGGTATTTCCCTATAAGGAAACATTTGGTATTTCCCTATAAGGAAACATTTGGTATTCATTGACTGAGCAGTCAGTACTGCTTTCATTTGAAATTTATAAAATATTTCTCTTAAAAAATTTTTCAGGAAAATATTTCTTTCAAGGCTCGTTTTCATACTGTATCAAATATGATACGAATGGCCCTAGAGGGTTAAGCTAAAGATTACAGCCATAGAAAGTAATTCTTCTGCACATTCTTTGAATATCACCACTGGCCATCTTGAAAAAAGGTTTCAAAGATACTAAATTAATACAATAACAATTTGTAATTTAGCATTAAAAAGATATTATCTGGGAATGAAGAGTAATATTTAAGCAATGAAATTCCCTGGGAAGCAATACAAACCTCAGCAAGTAATGTTAAAGTTGAAAGTGTAAATAAAAAATGTAAACAAAATCAATGAATGAAAGTCTACTTGAGTTTTATTAATACCAATTTTATTTTATGTGTAATTGGAACTTCGGGCCTGACACTATATCTACCACATGCAGTATTATCTCAAGACTTGTGTTTTCCTTAACTAAAGCAGACTGTCTTTCCTCCTATTGTCGGTTAAGAATATGTGAAATTTCCGAAAAAACTTTTATTTCTCTATGAGAAATAGTTATATTAGATGCAAGTTATTGAGGCTAATGAAAACTTGCATTAATGTTATTATTCTACATTATAACTAGACGTTTTGATTTTGTTTGTTGCTTTAGATGTGATTCTCATTAACGATGATAATGGTCTTTCCATACAATTAATTTCATGAAATGAAGTTCACACGATGTTAATTTAGATAATGAATGCTTCAGTTCAATTAATTAAAATACAAAGTAAAAGTTCTGTTTGATATGCAACATGACAGCAATACAGTTAGAAAATAGATTGTGCACGAGAGATGCGGAGTCAACGCGCCTCGTAGAATTTAAACTTGAGCTTATCTGTGGCACAAGGCTAAAAGTATGCAGCACCCAGGGAGAATCATACTCACCACTCGGTCGTAATTGATCAAACGAAACAAGCTTGCTAAATATTGCAAAACGTCGAAGTGTTAAATGATTTTCTAAGCGTAGCTTAGAATGTGGCTCCTCCAACTGTGTGCAGCACTCGGTGAGAATTCAGCTCACTACTGAATCGTCTTTGATCTAGCCGTACAAGCTTGCTAGCCATTAAACTACATCTAAGTGCCCAAAATGATTTTCTAAGCGTAGCTTAAATGTGGCACAAGGCCGAAAGTGTGCAGCCCTCAGTGAGAATCATCCTCCTACTCCATCGTAATTGATCTAGTGAGACAAGCTTGCTAACCATTACATCACATTTAAATTTCTACAAATACTTTCACGGTTTCTGCTCCGATGAACTTAGATTACTGGTGCCCCCTATATATAAATTTACTCGAGCCACAAGATTAGCAACTAGGTCCCACCCTTTTACCGTGAAACCAATAAAATGTAAACGCAAATTCTACTCCGTCAGCTTCTTTTCTCGCCCTTCCTGCTTGTGGGATTCCCTTCCATTTACTTACTTCTCCGACAGCTACAATCTCCAAGAATTTAAATGTAAAGTCAATAGTCATCTCCTATCTCACTAACCTGCATCCTCTCTCTCTCTCTCTCTCTCTCTCTCTCTCTCTATCTATCTATCTATCTATCTATCTATCTATCTCATGCTCCTTTCTCCGTCCACTCCACTCTCATCAGTATTCTCATTCTTCTCTTAGCCACTTCCTGATTCTCCCTATAACCTGTCACTCTTTCCCATAACTTTTTCCTCCTATGTAACCCCCTGCAAAACAGTGGCAGTAAAATGCCTTGCTTGGGACGATATGATTATAAAAAATATATACATATTAAATGATTTTTTAAACGTAGCTTAGGTGTGGCACAAGGCCGAAATTGTGCAACACTCAGTGAGAATAATACTCGGAGAATGTTACGAGTACGACTTTACTCGTTGAAGGTTGCAAGTGCGTCATTATTGTAGAATAATGAGCGTCTTAATGAGGATCAAATATACTATACTGATGATATTGTATACGAAATTAGACTTCTAAATCATGCCTGTACAGCAATTGACCTTAGATATTTAATAAAATTAGCCTATTATACGACAGGATACTGACAAACCCTTTCGGGTGCTACCAAGTGAAAACCTTTCCCAAAATGGCTGAGGTTCTAGAAATGGTCCTGAAAATCAATTGAAGTATTGGATATCCAGCAAATAATTTAAAAGATTCAATGTATTCAAATAAACATATGGAAACTTGAAACAATAGTGAAGAGTGTTGGAATTTTGAGAAAATGTGCTACCACTTAATCCAAAACAAAAGCAACAACTGTATATCATTTACAGAATATACTTGTGTATATGCTTACTTCATGTATAGTTCGACCGCTGAATCTTTTTGTAAAAAAAATATTTTGATATAGCTCATGTGTCATGCGACCCCAGCTTCTGACCATTACTAGTACGCCTACAAGTGGTCAAATATTACAGTACTAGGCATCATCCTGCACGTATATGAATAGTGGGATATGCTTTTACAATGTTCCTCAGATTTGTTTATTACTACTGGTAATATTACTGAATACCGCAAATAAAGATTCTTGCACTTTTTCTTCTTCTTATATGTGCTGCTGTACCTTCAGAACATAGACGATAATCGCCCTCCATATCTTCCAATCCGTTAACACGCTTTTTCTTGTTACTCCTCCCAAATCTCTCTCTGTCATCCATTTGCTCAAGCCCATCAAGCATGTTACACGCTGCTTTACCCTGACTCTCTTTCCCTCTGTCTGACCTGTGATTGTCAGATTCTCCAAGTCATCCTTCCTCATTACATATCCCAGAAAATTCAGCTGTTTTCCTGATGTTAATTATTAGTTTCTTTTTCGTTACCATTCTCTACAAAATCTCATCGTTGCTGACATGTTCTGTCTATAGTATCCCCAGCATCCTTCTGTAGAACTGTTGTATCACAATATATTAAGACAACAAAAATTAAACTGCAACCAAAACGACATATATGTTGTTTACCCTTCAACATAACGACGTTTATTAATTCGACGATGGGGTCCCAAAACTTGTTATCGTTTCACTTATAAAATCGCTTGCCTTTTTCAAGCTGATAAAATGACGATATTCTCACTTAATAAAATGACAACTATAATACGAATATATAAATAAAGGCATGCAATATTTTCTTTACTCTTCAAATGACATGGCGTAACGTAAGGGGTCAGATCGGAGGTGTCAATACACATGCATCGAGCCAGCCAGAGGTCGCGCTCATCCGCAGTTTTTTCTGTGTCTTTCTCGGTCTGGGTTCCGATCTCAAACGCACACGGACTGATAACTACCACTAATCCGTCTCTTATATAAGTGACTACGTATTCTTAATGCGCATTTTTACAACAATTTCAAGGCCAACATTATCTGACTTTGGCTATGCTGGTTTCAAAACAATCAAATATTTTCCTGACATGGGGAATTTTGCCCGCATTCTTAACTTTAGCAACAATCAACTATTTTTAAAACAATATCTATTTTTCGTTTGCTAGCCAGTTTTCATATTTTTGTTGTTTCATAAAAATACACTTCTTGAAATTATGCACCAGCTCAGATAATATACAACAGCATGACATTTCGTTTACTTCTCGTACCTCCTTCATCTTTGAGGAAATCGTCCAGCATTCACTGTCATACTGAAGAATAGGCATCACATAGTAATGCATTCACATCTTCTTTGTTTTTAGTGAAATTTTCCTGTCTCTTAATACTCTACTCAGCTTCTGGAATGCATCCGTGGCCATACCGATTTGCCTTCTAATCTCATCGTCGCACCTTCCATTAGTATTAAAATTCATTTGTTATTGCATCTTCTGCAATCATCATTTACCCTATATTGCAGATCATCTTCACGAAACATTCTATAAATATGTAATGAAGAACTATATCTATCTAAACTTATTTATAAATGGAACTTTGTGTGTGTGTGTGTGTGTGTCTGTGGGTGAGTGTGTCCGTTACCTATAGATTCCGAAACGGCTAAACCGATTTTTTTGAAAATTTACACAGTTGTACTATAAGCGTCTGCGAGTGTTCTTAGCTAGGTTTTGTTTCGAGGTACCTCCAATAAATATCGAAAATCGATAATCGAAAAAATCGGGTTAAAGAAGGAGTGGTCTGATTTTAATCAAATTTGATACACTCTTAGACAAAGACATAAAAAACGATATTCAGAAGTTTCAAGGTTGCAGTTCTTACAATAGTGCAGAAAACCGATAATATATATATATATATATATATATATAAAGCAAGATGTTTGTGTGTGTGTGTGTGTGTGTCTGTTTATCTGCCTGTATGTCTTTATTTTTTTCAGCCCTTTTATTTTAATTTTTGCTTCGGGTTTGGCTGTAAGTAGGTATAAATGTAGTTCTTAGTTTCAGCCAGAATACCCCTTATTCAGAGGACTTATTTAGCCTTCAAAATTCAGTTTACGACGAAAAAACTTATTTGATATCGATACTAGGAAATCAAAATTTGACTTACATCCATTCATTTTTCTTTCAGTCTACGGTTTCGCTTTAACTGGAAACCACTATTGCTTTTTAGTTTTTCGTGCCAAAGTCTGAGCTCCAGGACCATGGATTAGTTTTAAAGCTTTCATTACACCCGAGCAACGTCGGGATATACTGCTAGTGATAATATAATACTAGTACATATAAAGAATGTAATAAATAAGCATAAATAAATAGAGGGAGACATAATAAGGGACACACCTGAAGAATACACGGTATAAAATCAGAACAAGAAAGATAGATTTCATTTTGTCCGACTAAAATTGGTTTCCAAATAGAATAAATGTTGTCATGTTATTAAGTTAAAATATCGTCATTTTATCAGCATGAAAAGGACAAGCGATTATATAAGAGAGAAGATAACAAGCGGCCTAACACTGAAAAAGCAATACCTCAGCGATGTAAACAAGTGCGAACAAAAATGAACGCAGATTGTTAATTCTTCATTTATAGAAGATATTTGTAGATTTTAAAAGCCACATTTCGAATGACGTCCTGTTGTTTATGTAGCAACAGAACTAATGAACCTAAGCTACGGGAGACAAGCAAAAGAATCTTACCTGTGCCGTTAAGCTTAACCAAGCAAAGCATTCCACTGCCACTATTGCGCATGGGGCTACAGAGGGGAAGGTAAAGAGGAGTGGTTAGACATAGGGAATGTCAGGAGAAAGGTGACAGATGAGTAAGGATAGCGAGGATGAGGGTTGGGCAGATGGGAAGAGTGTTTGATAGAATGGGAGCAGGTTAGTGTGTTAGGAGGTGTCTATTGACCTTACATTTAAACTCCTGGAGATTGTAGCCGTCGGGGAAGCAATCGTTTGGAAGAGAATTCCACAGTCGGGAAGTGCGAGGAAAGAAACTGTTGGAGTAGAAGTTACGGCTGCATTTTATCGGTTTCACTGTAAAAGGGTGGGATCTAGTTGCTAATCTAGTATCTCGTCCAAATTCGTATTTAGGGGGCACCAGTGATCTAAGTTCATCGGAGCAGATGCCGTGAAAGTATAGAAGAGACACATGGAAGCCACGTCGCGCCAGTGGGAGAGAGACTGCAGGCGGTCTGCCAAGTCGGTATCTATCACATTACAGACCCTCCTCTGAACCTTATCGAGAAGCCCGAGGAGAACAGCAGGGGCACCCGACCAGATATGGCAGCAGTATTCAATGCACGGGCGGATGGTAGATTTATAAATGTGCAGTATCTGTACTTACCTCTCATTTAGAAGAAAATAACTCAGTGATTATCGTTATCTCTGAAACGACAGCGGTAATAATAAAGTCGAAACAAAATAAATCATAGCAAAAATAATGAAGATGTGCAGAAGAATACTAGAGCGAAAAAGAGAATTATTAGCAACAAACGACGTCAATATGCCTAGTTATCGGTATTTTTATGACAGCATTTATCTAATTATACATGGAAACGCCAAAGACACATTTGTTTCAGAATTGGTGGCGTTTGTCACGTTAAAGTAAATAGTAATTAAAATAAAATATAAATAATTACATAACCCCTGCCAGGATTCGAACTCGAGTTAGGCAGGCATACAACATACAAATGCGTCATCGTACTGGTACTGTACTATCCGGGTAAAATTATCTTTGGAACATTTTTCTCCATTTATTTTTAATGTTAATTATTCCTATTACTCGTATATTTATTTATTTGTCAAAAAATACTGATTCATTACACTCAATTAAATTAACGATTACTAACATTAAGTTTTCATTTATTTTCATCGTCATTTATTTTAACAAAACAGCCATTGGAAATGTTGTTTTTTCATATAAAGTTAAATGCATTTCTGTTTTAATTTTTATTGTTTTTTTATTTTAACAAAACAGCCATGGCAATATGTTCTTTTTTTTTATATAAACTTAAATGCATTCCAGTTTTAATTTTCATCGTATTTTATTTTAACAAAACAGCCATGGGAATAAGTTGAGTTTTTTATTTTTTGTTTTTTGTTTTGTTTTGTTTTTTGTTTTTTCATATAAATTTGAATGTATTCCTGCTTTAATCTAAGTTTACAAACCAATATTTCTTTTTAAAAAATCTTCCAAATTTTAGAAAAAATGAATTTTAATTTTTTTTTATTCTACATTTTTTTTAATGCAAGACGCGAACAACAGGTGCTTTTAACAATGCAAGTCGTGTATTAAAAAGTAATCTCTCAGAATTTAAATATATATGTCCTTTTTTTGTTTTGTTTTTTGCTGTCTCTTTATAGTTTTTTTTTTCATGTAATAATTGAAATGCAGAAATCTGCATAAATTAAATTATTGATCTATACATTCGGTCACCTACTGTCTGTCATTATTATTGTAATGAGTTCGTCGCTGTGTCATTCGGCTAAATGACGCTAAATATAATAGATATCAAGGCGCTTCCTCTGGCTTTGGTGGTTAACAGATTAGGTCTGGCAGGCAGACCATTGCAACTCTACCGTGTTCAATCCCCAGTAAGGTTCTTGTATCATACTTTTCTAGGTTGGAAATATCAATAATAAGTTTAACTTAATAACAATACTAATTATCACTGTAAAAATGATGTTGATGAAGATGATGATGGTTTTATTGAAAACGAGAAAAAAGATAACTTCATTCTTTTTGTTAAATGACATTTACTCTACTTGGAAATCAATTTCACTCGAACGAAATTTAATCTCTTTCTTTATCACAGAAAATCAAAAAGTTAAAAAAAAAAGTATTTGTTTATATTTCTGAGATGACGTATTGTAATTATTTACACTATTTACATTGGTCGGACTGTTGTCCTTATCTTCGTTGCCAAATTCACGACGTTTCGTCCGTGGTACACTCCGGCTTTCCTCAGGTAATTGGAATTTCGAACAGAACACTTTTTGTTCAACTCGGTAGATTGTTCTAGTTTCACGTGCCATGCTCTTTCTAGATGTTTCAGCGTCAGTTATCTCCCTTTAACTCAACTCTCTAAGTTTCTCTTCACTTCTGCTGTGGGCAGGTATTGAACACACAACTATTTGCGTTAAGTCACTAGATTCAAACAACGTTTTTTCTCCACTGGGCCTTGAAGAAGAGTCATTACAATAGTATAAATACAAACGTTTTTGTTTCGCTTTCTTGATTTATTTTCTTTTTACCATATTGAGAAACATTACCGATTTTCCCTTAATGCTTGGTAATGAGATTACGCGTGCTATTATTTCAATTCAAACATACTAATATAAACAGCTACAATACGCATGCGTGAAACCAGGTACAAGCTCAAATGTATTCGGCACATGTTATAAACTAATATTAAGCTTATACAACGTTACGAATGAAAATTTTGACACACTAAATTCGTATAATTGTGGGAGTTTCTTAGAAATGCTAGATTTTATAATGACGTTTCATCTAATTATATATATATATATATATATATATATATATATATATATATAGTTTCCTTAAGGTAATCCCCTATTATACGATCGCAAACTTCTCGCAAACTAGCCCAAGGTGGTTACGTCTTTTTCCAGGTTCTTTTAATTATAAAGACGATGCGAAATCGATAATCCTTTTACTGTTCCTTTCAGACAACCAAAATCTAATCTTGGAAGCTACATAAAATAAAGAACGACGGTAAAAAGCTTGGCTCCTCTGAGAAATAATAGCGATGCACGGACAAGTAGATAAACAGAGGAATTAAAATTAGAAACAAAGTGATGTTCATCTTATCAGAAGATCGTATATACAAAACTAAATTCACTTTGTATATTTTGTATCTTGTGTACACTTTTAGACACGAAAAGGTCAAAATAAATTTATATTACTAAAAAAATGTATAGTCGAATCCATGGTCTTGTATACAGGCAGACTGAGAAAGAAACAAATTGAGCGTGTGAGAAGAAATAATCCTATACAATGGTGATTTTTAAAATATAATATAATCCTATACAATGGTGATTTTTAAAATATAATGCATGGTGCGAGAATTAATTACCATTTCTTGTGAAAGTTCTAGTTTTCCAAATGCAAATATGCTACTCGCTCTAAAAATCAGAATATTTACGATGCTCTACATATTCTTAATACGCAAAATATAGATGAGTAATAATTTCTAACAGAGAACGGAAGATGCGACACTGAGATCCGACGGCGTATTGGCATGGCAAAGGATACATTCTAAAGGCGGAGTGACATGAAGATTTCATTGGAAACAAAGAAGAGTGTTCTGCAGTTATGTGATATTTTTTTTTTTATAAGCGTCTCACCCCGAGCAAGGCATGTCACTGCCACTACTGCGCAGGGGGCTACGTAGAGTGGAGAAAGGCTGATTAAATATAGGAAATGTCAGAGGGTGGGTGATAGGCGGGTAAGGATACTGAGAATGAGGGTTGGGTAGATGAGAGTGTTCTGAGAATAATTGGGAGTTAGTGTGATAGGAGATGTCTATTGACCCTACATTTAAACACCTGGAGATTGTAACTGTCGGGAAAGCAGACTTGTGGAAGAGAGTTCCACAGGCGGGAAGCGCGAGAAAAGAAGCTGTTGGAGTAGAATTTACGGTTACATCTTATTTGTTTAACTGTAAAAGGGTGGGACCTAGTTGCTAATCTAGTATCTCGTGTAAATTCCTGCTTAGGCGGCACCAGTGATCTAAGCTCATCGGAGCAGAAGCCATGAAAGTACTTGTAGAAGATATCTGTCTTCCTGTATGGCAACAAATACTGGACAATCTTCTCAAAAATGAAGAAGAGACTTGAAGCAATAAAAAGGAAGAATATTGAGGATACCATGGGCCGAACACGTGAGCAACGACAAGGTTTTGTAGAGGACACAAACGAAAAGGAAACTTATACTTAGAATAAGGAAGAGACATCTGAGGTTTCTTGGATACATAATGAGGAAGGAGTGTTTAGAGAATCTAATACTCACAGAACAAATAGAGGGAAAGAAAGACAGACGAAAGCAACGCACGACATATTTGATAGGCTTGAGAAAGAGGATGATGGAACGGGGTTTGGGAGAGATACCAAGAGGAGAAATGTTAAGAAAGACAAGGGACAGGCGCAAGTAGAAGTCGATGATCGCCTACGTCCTGAAGGAACACGGCATATAAAGAAGAAGAATTTCAGTTTTTATGAAACGCTTTCGTGAAATATACGAACTAAAGATGTAGAGCACTTGAACAGCGTTCACAAAAAGAATGCAATTGAAGTACATTATATATATATGTAATTATTTTTTACATTAGATAATACCTAACAATTCTCGACAATACGACAATACGCCTACGACCAGGGCCATACTTAACATCATCGAACATCGCAAAAGCAATACATATGTATATTGTGTACTTAGGCAGAAAACTACCTTTTATGCAATTTTCATTAAAAAGGACAGACAAGGGATGATGGTTCAGTTTTTCTATCATGTGATCTTTTAAAAATTGTCTGAATGTTTTATTTCTTCAGCAGACATATATTTTCGGTTTAGTAACTTGTAAATGAGTAAAGTCGTTGCATTTACTTACGCGCAAATATCCTTGGGAAAAGTAATAATCCGCCTCTTCTCCCTGCAGCTATGGGTTAAATAGCATGACAGATTGGGTTCATTGGGTCTTGGTTGGCAACCATTATATCGCAGAATTAATGGCAACCTACTGCGTGAAAATCTTCTACCCAGTCAGTCGTGTCTCTTTCGGGACATGATCGCCCATAAGTGTATCACGTATGGCACCTAACTAACTGACTGAATTTTAAAAAAAATGGAACGTGTAAAACAAAGTTTTTCATGTATGTAGTAGTTACTAAACCGAAAATCTGTCCACTGGAGAAAGATCACGTGATAAAACACCTAAAACTTTAAACATCAAAAAGCCGAACCAACACACCTCACTTGAAAACACATCGTCTTTAACAATTTGCAAATTATTTCACCACCTCCACATTTGATAACATCAAATCTGATCAAATTATCAAAGATTAGGCTTTTAAATTCCAAAAAGGACAACGGTAACATTAGATAGATAGATAGATAGATAGATAGATAGATAGATAGATAGATAGATAGATAGATAGATATGTTGTCTGTTAAGACGACCTGATGGTCGTCTTAACAGACAACGAATAAATATAAACTTGTATCTATATTGTTCGTCGGACATGGTTGTTTGGAGTAGCTGGTTAACCAGAGAGATATTGTGCACACGCAATAGTTGTCGGGGAATCTTTAACCATCGAGAGGTCTCTCTCTGTCTCTGTCTCTCTCTCTCTCTCTCTCTCTCTCTATATATATATATATATATATATATATATATATATATATAGATGCATTTTTGCATTTTCGGGTTGTCGCTTAATTGACGGCATCTATGGCCGGATACATCTGTCAATAATATTCACCAGCTATGGCCTTTCAAGCAGGTTGAGGCCTGTGTTTTCTGCCTTTGATGTCAATCAGATCTTTGTCGGTTATCGCCATTCAAGCCTTTGTTGTTACACACCACGACCAGAATATATTTTTGTCAGTCATATTTTTTGATGGTCAAGATTACAGATAGCTAGATAGATAGTAATAATCTTATTTAGATAGGTATTAACAGTTTTAAACAGGTAGTTATGAACTTAGATAGATAGATAGATAGATAGATGTTCCAATGTGACAGCTTCTTCTTCTTAATAGTTAACACTTTGTTGAACGGACTCCCGTGGGGGAGATATTTTCACGAACACTGCAATCACAATCTCTCAAAGTCTAGGGTTAACCGTTATCCCTCCTACATGACCTCCTCAACGACACTTCTTAACTCCTCGGCTCCCTCTTATGTTCATACATCATCATTACTGTTGGGGTTGTCACCCTTTTTACACACCTAATGGACTCTTCCAAAGTATACAAATAATCCTGCCTACAGAGAACAGTATTTGAGTTGTCTGTTGTAGTTGTTGTTGTTACAGTTGGTGTTTGTCAGAGCAGTTGAACCGCCGCTCGTTGGTAAGTACGAATATAGACTATTACCCGGACTAATTTCTTGTATATATTTAACTCCTACTAACAAGTATTCCTGAATCTATTAACCGTGTACAAGTTGTATATCTTAAATTTAACATACTTACATTTTTCCTCTCATATCTGTTTTTGTTATTATTATATTGTGTGGTTTTCTAAACAAGAATCCACAACAATTACTCAGTAACCCTTCTACCTTCAACGACGTTTAGGAATTGCATTGGACGTACAATAATAATAATAATAATATTAAGTGTACGTACTTGCGTGATCGTGTGCGTGAGCGTGTGTGAAAGAGAGAGAGAGAGGTTGTAAGGAGAGAGTATTAATCGAATCCTCAAGGAACTTAAACAGCATATTCAAACCTATCGTAGTACCTTTTTTTTGCCCGTTTATATTTTTCTCTGTTCTTCAAAATGCCGTTTTCAAGCTGACGTGGAGCTTGCTTGTTATGTCATTTAATTTCAAAGTTAAATACCTAAAACTTCTGCGCGATGCCTCTCTCTTGCAAACACACACACACACACACACACACACGCATACACACACACACACACGCACACATATATATATATATATATATATATATATATATATATATATATATATATTGTATTTAATCTCTCTTTTATGCAAGTTTCATTAAAAATGACAGACAAGGTGTTGTGGTTAAGTTTTTCATTTTTTTTTTTCAGTGGATAGATTATATACAAATTGTCCGAACGTTTCAGAAAATGACAAAACAGCTACAGTGTTCAAAAAAAGGTACAGTGTTAAAAAAAAGGTACAGTGTTAAAAAATGTTCAGGGTTAAAAAAGGTACAGGGTTAAAAAAGATAAACAGAAGTTAGCGATTGACAGTAAAGCGGTGAAACTTAATTTCCAATCTAGAAGGGAGAAAAGCTCATCAGAACAGTTGCTATGAAAATATTCGTAGAAAAGACAGAGGGAAGCCACGTCATGTCGATGAGAAAGTAACTGTAGACGAGATGCCTGATCAGGGTCGATTGTATTGCAGACCATTCTCTGAAGTTTTGTCGGGGATCTCGAGATGCATAGTAGGCGCACCAGATCGGTTATGGGGACACAATTCAATACACAGGTTTGGGTCTAGTTACAGGAACTAACCAAATTTAGGGCCATGTGCCACGGTCGGTTCGTCAGCAGTGGTGAACAAGTAACTTAGAGAGTCCGGTTAGAGGGAGATAACACATGACTACCAAAAAAGGCTTCGCACAATGAATGATATACCCCAGTGATCGTATGAAGAAGGTCGGGGCGTACAACGGCCGAAACGTCGTACAACTGGCAACAAAGATGAGGACAGTAGTTTGAATAATGAAAAATACTGTAAATACGACCTCATCTCATAAATATAGAGTGAGATTGTGTTAAGAGTGGGGGGAAAGAGGAAGTAAGAATTGTATATTATGAGGATATGTAGGATATATATAGGTTTACCCTGGACTTAAAGAGACCAAGATTGCAGTTTACTGAAACGCATCCTCTCGGGAGCTTGCAGCACAAAGTAACAGTTCTGGGGAAGAAGCCATCTTCTTATCAAAGAATATGAAAGGAATGAAGAGTGTTTGCCACTTGGAACATAGTATGGCGGGTCATAGCTGTGAATGTCTGAGCTGGTAGAACTAATGTAGATAACAAGCCAAAATATCTACCATTGTAATAGCGATAGAGTAGAGAGAGGATAACGACCTCTCGTCTGTGCGATAAGCGTTGTAAGATTATTAATAATTCATCAAAGTTGTGTAATCACTTATGGCTAGACAGTGACACCTAAGTAGCACCAGCGCAGATAGGTCACCAATACGCCATTCGGCGTCTGATCTGATTCTTGTAAAGATAAATGTGTAAGGAAATGTAAACTATGGAGACTGCTACGTGATGTAATTCACTGCATCGTATGTGAATGACTGTAAATATTGTTGTTGAATGCTTATTATTATGTAATTATTATTTACGAGTGTAGCCTACTGTAAAAGATGACGGCAAAATATTTGAGAAAATTATTAGCAGGTTATCCCTCCCTACGCGTGACAAAAGGTAAAATCTCTCTCTATCTCTCTCTCTCTCTCTATATATATATATATATATATATATATATATAGCAACGGTCTTTCTTATAATAGAGAGGATATATATATATATATATATATATATATATATATATATATATATATATTAATTCAGATACTTTAATCCAAGCGGAAAAAGCAGGAAGGTAAATTCCAAAAACCCGATCCTAATTAATATTAAAAATTTTATTTTAATATTAAAAAATAATACAGGAAGAGAGCTCCATGTAATAAAATATTAGAGATCAAATATATTATATTATAGGATTTTTCTGTTGCTGAGGTGATGTGTTATCCCCCGTGGGGATTTTCATATCGAAATGATCATCCAATATCATTGAATTAATCCTTTTTTAATTTATATATATATATATATTGTGTGTGTGTATTTTGGCAGCATTTTTTCATTAATGCAGGTTTCATTGAATAATATAGACAAGTTTTGTCTATTAATTTTGTGTAGGATCCGTTCATACCGTCTGATATACTTGCTGGTGATATCGTTGAAAAACAACAAAAAAAATCACAATAATTGTTGATTTTTTTATCGGGTCTAAGCTTTCGGCTCACATAAGCCATTATCAAAGAATAAATATTAACACACAGTAAACATAGAACATTTAAGTTATTAACAATAAAGAGAATTAAATTGAAGATACAAGTCCATCCACAACACCACTATTTTGTCACTGTCTTCGGCCATCCGCCACGGTAGGGATGGACTTGTATCTTTATGGCTTATGTGAGCCGAAAGCTTAGTCCCGATAAAAAAATCAACAATTATTGTGATTTTTGTTGTCTTTCAACGATATCACCATCAAGTATATATATATATATATATATATATATATATATATATATATATATATATATATATATATATTCAAATAAAACTTCGAAAATTACATGTCTCGTATGGCCATTTCCTTGCTTCTTCAGTGACACAAATTTTATTATGCAAATTCAAAATAAAAACATACACCGGGAGGTTTCTCAAAAAGAAATTCATACACCGGATGTCCAATTGAAAAAAAGAAAAAGAAAAAAATAACAACTGAAGGAAGAGTTGAAAGAGAGAGTAGATTATGTTAGAAGATTGTCGTCTAAGTAGTGAACTATTTTTAGATTAGAGAAGACTTTAATTTTAAAGCCAATGAATTTAAGGGCTCTAATGACTTTTTATGGATTCTATTCATTAAAGGTCCATTGCTGTTAGGGATGAACATAAGACCATATATCTAATATATATATATATATATATATATATATATATATATATACAGCGAAACAGATCTGTCTGCGGATGACTATAGTATTTACGCTCTCACACCCTGATTGAGCACTCTGGAAGAGTGGGAGACTTTGTAAACAGTAGCTACTCCGGCATATACGCATCGCTCATTCAATAATGAATTGGATCACTCTAGCTATTGGGCGTGTTTATAGGCCTAGGAGTAGAATCGCTAACTGACACCAATTCGGTCGGGTTTCAATCCTGGGTTTGGTAAGCGATCGGAGTCTAAGCCGTACTGATGAGCTGTGATACAGCGAAATAGATCTGTCTGCGGATGACTATAGTATATATATATATATATGTGTGTGTCTATATACATAAATATATATTTGTGTGTATATATCTTTTATTTTAAATTTATTTTTACGGAGGGTATAAGGGAGAAAAGGAGGGACAGCAAAATCGATTCAAGACTCGATTCGAGAACTTTTAGATTACATCTGTGTTAAGAATTCAAAAATTAGGCGTGTTACAGGAATGGTAGTGGGGGAAAGGAAACAGAAAAGTAAGGGAAACAGAAAAAACGGGGTAGACAGAGAAAGAGTTAAAGAAGAGATCGTGTGGGAGAAAGAAAGAAGAAATAAAAGAACGGGAGAAAGAGAGAAAAGAAGGGAAAAAAAGAGAAAAAGAAAGTGAAAAAAGTGCACATCATGAAGCAGTCGTAACAAATGTCAGCTAAAGAGAGAGGAAAGAAAGGGATAGAGACATAAAATATGAAAAGAAAAAGGAAAAGGAAAAGGAAAAAGGAAAAAGAGAAACAGAGAAAATAGATAACATACAATAGTCGGATCTGTTAAATGTTTTCAAAAATATTTCTTGTTTAAAAATAATATAGTCTGATCATTGTTGGGATAAAATTTATTTGATTTAAATTCTACTATTGGAATAAAAGGAAGGAGCGAAAAAAATTGTATTGGAGGGGGTCTAAACAAAGAATTTTGATAAATAATATATATATATATATATCAAAATTCTTTGTTTGATAAAATTTATTTGATTTAAATTCTACTACTGGAATAAATTGAAGGAGCGAAATAAAATTGTATTGGAGGTGGTCTAAACAAAGAATTTTGATAAATCACCGGCGTGATGTGGGTTCCCGGTGCCTCTTCTGCAAGTACTTTCATGGCTTCTGCTCCGATGAACTTAGATCACTGATGCCGCCTAAGCACGAATTTGCACGAGATACTAGATTAGCAACTAGGTCCCACCCTTCTACAGTTAAACACATAAGATGTAACCGTAATTTCTGCTCCAACAGCTTCTTTTCTCGCGCTTCACGCCTGTGGAATTCCCTTCCACATGTTTGCTTTCCCGACAACTACAATCTCCAGGTGTTTAAATGTCGGGTCAATAGACACCTCCTATCACACTAATTTCCAATTATTCTCAGAACACTCTCATCTACCCAACCCTCATTCTCGGTATCCTTACCCGTCTATCACCCACCCTCTGACATTTCCTATATTTAACCATTCTCGGTATCCTTACCCGCTTATCACCCACCCTCTGACATTTCCTATATTTAACCATCCTTCCTCCACTCTATGTAGCCCCCTGCGCAGTAGTGGCAGTGAAATGCTTTGCTCGGGGTGAAACGCTTATAATATATATATATATATATATATATATATATATATATATATATATATATATTACTACAAAGAAATGAAAGAAAATACATAAAGTAGAAATATTGTTATAGAGAATTCTAAAGATGTAGATAATTGTAGCGTAGATCATAGATTTCCTAAAGTTATATCATTATTTCAATAAAGCAACTGATAATTGATATGAATGAAGTATTAAAATGATACATGCATACATACATACATTTATCCACATATATGTGTACATAAATACACATACTCCTAAGATATAAATATACACTCAAATACACACATGCACATACATGCATACACACACACACATGCACACATATGTATATATATATATACATATGCACACCTACATATATATCAACAAACTTATTGGGACTAAAATACATATATATATACACGCATATACACACAAATATATATATATACACATACACATAAGCAAATACATATTTATATATATATATATATATCCTCACACACATACACAACGCATATACAAACATACCGAAAATTTTAGGTTGGGTAAGTATTCGTGGATTCGGAAAATAAACCTTAAAATTTAGGATTAGTTGCTATCTAAATTAATGAGCTCGGAAAATGTAAGGGTCAAAAAGTTTTATCTATATGGTCCTTTTAATTTATACTGTAGTGATTAGGAAGAGAAAAGAAAAGCTTCTATCAGGAAGAGATTAAGTTTGGACTACTTTTAGGATGGTTTTGATATTTTTTTAATAGTATCACCCTGAGCAAGGCGGTAATGCCACTGATGTGCAGGGGGCTACATAAGTGTAAAAAGATCAATTAGTAGAGAATGAAGAGGAAGACGAACCAGTTAGAAAGGAGCAAGAGAAGGATGGGAATAGAGGTGTGCTGACAGTTGCAAAGGTGAAGAGAAAGGAAAGGATATACGGGGTGGTGAAAGAACTAGAGTCAAGTGGTTAATAGATGAGTATTGACATTGCATTTAAATTCCTGGAGGCTGTAGCCGTCAGGAATACAAGAATATGGAAGCGAGTTCCACAGGCGGGAAGTGCGAGAAAAGAATCTGTAGGAGTAGAATTGTCGTCTGCATTTGGTTAATCTAACTGTGAATGGGTGAGACCCAGTTGCCAATCTGGTTGCACGAGTAAACACCTGTTGGTGAGGCACCAGTGACTTAAGTTCGTTGGAGCAGAAGCCATGAAAGTATTTATAGAACAGACAAAGGGAGGCCACATCTCGTCGGCGGGGAAGTAACTGTAGTTGAGCCGCCAAGTCGGTACCTATCACATTACTGATTCTCCTTTGGAGCCTGCCGAGAACACTGAGATGAACGGCAGGGGCCTGACCATATATGGTAGCAGTATTCCATGCACGGACGAATGGTTGATTTGTATATATGCAGGATGGATTCAGGCGGGAAAAACATCTGGTAATGTAATGGTTCCATTTGAGATCAGAAGAGAGGGTAAGGCCGAGGAGGCGCAGTGTATTGCTCTCAGGGAGACTCGCTTGGTCCATGCTTATGGGGGGCAGGAGAGGTTGATGATTCACAGACAACAGCTTGGTCTTAGACGCATTGAAATTGACAAGCCACTTCTTGCCCCAATTCACCACAGAGTGTAGATCCCGTTTAAGGTCAGCAGCGAGATTATGTTTGTCCGCCACGACGGGTTTCTTACTGATGCGTGAGTAAATTGTGGTGTCATCTGCGTAGATGCCTACTTGACTCTTGATCTCATCTGGAGGTCATTGATGAAAATAAGGAAGAGCATCGGGCGCAGGATAGAACCATGAGGGACACTAGCATTTGTGCTGTAGGATGAAGAGGCATGCCCATTCAAAACGACATTCATTTTGCGGTTATTTAAAAAAAATTGGTTTAGATCAAGCAAGCGTCCGGTAATACCGTACCCCCATAGCTTGCATAGAAGGCCAGAGTGCCAAACCCTGTCAAAAGCCTTGGAGATATCCAGAGCAACAGCACGAGCCTCGCCTGACTCATCAAGGGCCTGGAGCATGTACTTCGTAACGGTTGTTAGCATGTCCGCCGTGGACCTGGCAAAGCGGTAGCCATACTGCCTGTCACAGTAGAGTTTGTGGGCTGATGAGTCAAATGTGGAGTTGGATGAGAATCTGAGAGCAAAGCACTCAGCTTTGTCCGTAAATGACGTGAGAACCTCAAATTCATTGGTTAAAGGAGGGATTGTGGATTTGGTATTGTTCAGCACCCGTTTGCATAGCCGCCAATAGTCCTTGGAGCCGAACTTGCGGTCAGCTATGCGCTGTCTCATTCTCTCAGCAAACAACCGCTTGGCGTCATTCAGGATTCTCTTGCACTCATTACGAGCAGACGTGAATAGGCACCTATTGTGGTCAGATGACTGTCTCCGGAATAGTCGGAAGTAATGGTTCCTGTGGGTAATGGCGGCCAAACAGGCAGGAGAGAACCAAGGAGAGGAATGAGGTTTTAGACAATACTTCCTGGTAGGTATGAAAGCATCAATGCCATCTTTCACCCAGGACGAACCCTCAGAGGCACAGTCATCAACTGTGAGATCAAACACTTTTCCCCAAGGGACGTCGCATAGGAAATCGCGAAAGGCGTCCCTGTCAGTTTTTTTTTTTTTTTTTTTTTTTTTTGTAGCAATAGGAGGTCCTATAGGTAGGAGGCTCCTGGGGGGAGTGAGAGTGGGAAAAAAATATTGAAAGAGACAACAGCATGGTCGGAGTTGCCGAGAGGGGAAAGCTGCGAGACTTGACAGGAGTCGGGTGCAGAGGTTAATCATATATCTATTAGAGAGGAGTGCCCAGAGGGAGTGCTCGGAAAGCGAGTGGGGAAGTCCACCACTTGCGTAAGGGATTGGGAAATAGCAAAGTTCATGGCGTGGATGCCCGCTGAATCAGTAACAGTCTTTAAGCCACTCAGAGTGATGGGGGTTAAGATCTCCGAATACAAATATGTGAGTGAATGGGTGGTAGGAAATAGCCTTATCTATGTTGTCAGAAATGCTATCTAGAAGGGAGCAGTCAGGAGATGTGGGAGAACGGTAAAGAAAGAAAAGGTAGCTAACCGAACTGAGAAGTGACAGACGGAGACATACATATTGGTGGTCAGGAGATTCGAGTGATGTCACCCTAGCTATAGGAAGGGTTCACTAACGTAGACCCCCAGCCCATGCATGTGGACAGTGAAATCCTTCCTTAAGAGGGGGAGATAACCAGGGATATAGTAGTCAGAGGAGGGAATTGATGAGTTGAGCTTAGTCTCACAGAACGCTAGAATGTCAGGGAACTTTTCGTGGAGGAAAGCTTCTACGCTAAGAAAGTTAGTACGAATGCCCCGGATATTAGTAAAAGAAAAGTTAAGGGATTTTGGTGATTTGAGTTTGGCTGGTTTAGGAGGTTTTCTGATTCTTTTTATCATATTATGGTTTTTTGATAAAGAAGGATCTAGAGTAGAGTATGTAGGCGGTCATTATCCACGATCTGTGCTGGGAGGGAAACTGGCTCGGGCTGCAACAAAATGTGACCTCAGGGTTGCCCACCGAAAGCGCTTGCAGCTATCCATACGCGACATGGTACTAGAAGAACCCCGATATTATACAACTGTTGATCAGAGCAGCCACTCTTGACGCAACGCAAGAGTTAGGGCTCCTAACTACCAGTCGGAAGCAGCAACCAGGAAACTGCCAACCCGGTACCCTCACGATTATGAGATGTTGCCACCAACCAGACACATCGCAGGAAAATCGTGGAAGCACCAATACTAAGGTCTGAAGAGAGAAAAGAGAAAACCAGAAGCCACATCCTAAACAAGGAACAAGAGGTAAGTCTCTACTCCTATTCAATAGACGTGGGTGGAGGGTGAACCGGGCAATCGTTTGGTTTATCTACTCCAATTAAAAAAAAAGTTAAGGGTGGAGAGTTAACTAAGTTAGTTAAAGTCCAGTCAAAGTAATTTCTTTGAAAAAGACAAAAAACACTAGTTCTAATAACCATGAAACATTTAAAATTAAGCATAACAAAAATAAATAAAAACAAAATCATGACTTACTTTTAACAATATTTAAAATAGTTGTTTCCATCCCAAACACACATGCTATAATGCCAGTAGGTAAAAAATTATTTTATCTTTTTGGCCAGTAGAGGTGAGTGAAATAGGCGGGGGTGGAATTTCAACTAACTCGCCAGAATGGCTGGGCAAAAAGAAGGAAAAAAGAGGAACAAGGAATTTAACAGAGGACTTAAAGAATAAATGATCCACCAGTCAAAGAAATTTCTTCGAAAAAAGACAAAAAAAAACACTCGTTCTAATAACCATACAGTTCAAAATTTAAACCTTAGATTTGTGGCGATATTTACTTATGAATTCCTTACGTAAATTTAAAAGATTTTTTTTAAATACATTATTATTTTAATTTTTCAACTAAACATTGATTACATCTTTCGTAAAGGTTTTTGGAGTGCGGGCTAAACCTTTCAATTTACTATGGGGTTTAGTCCCTCTTCTTTCATTTTCCAAAATCTTCGGGAAATGGATGTTTGAAATCTTAGATTTGGGTTAGAAAAGTGTTTGTGAGTTTAGTAAAGTTGTTTAAATTCACCTGCGGAAATGCCAATGTAAGTTTGGAAATTCTTTCTGTTGTTAGTTGGGTACATTTGGGCTTGGTAGATTACCTGTCACATTACAAAACTGATTGTCAGAATCCTGATGAATAGAGCGAGAAGCAGAATCAGGCCAGAGATAGGGGAAGGAACAGTGCGGGTTCGTCAAGGACACTGGAACAAGGAACGCCATATTCATGATTAGGATGCTCTCTGAAAGGGCATTACAAATGAAGAAAGACTTGTACCTATGCTTCATTGATTACGCGAAAGCATTCGACAAAATACGACACAAAGAATTGATGGAAATGCTAGGCAACCTCGACATTTTCGGCAAAGACATAAAAATAATCAAGAATCTCTACTGGCAGCAAACGGCCTGCATACGGACAGGTAACGACCTCAGTAGATACACAAAAATAGAAAAAGGCGTAAGACAAGGATGTGTCTTTTCACCGGATTTGTTCAACCTATACAACGAGAATATTTTGAGGACCCTAGATGACACACCAGGATTTGTTATTGGAGGCCACAACCTGAACAACATAAGATACGCGGACGATACAGTACTGATTGCGGACACGGAAATGAAACTGCAAGATCTCATACAGAAAGTAGCAGTGGAGAGTGACAAGAAGGGACTACAAATAAACTTTAAGAAAACTGAGTGCATGGTCATCAGCAAAAGAAACAACCCAAAATGCCAAATAGAGGTGGGGGATAACAGAATCAAACAAGTCCAAGAATTTAAGTACCTAGGAAGTGTTCTAACAGGAGATGGAAAGTGCGACACGGAGATCCGAAGGCGAATTGGCATGGCAAAGGACGCGTTCCAGAAGATGAGCAAAATACTAACACACAGGAAGATCTCAATAGAAACGAAGAAAAGAGTGCTAGACTGCTACGTGATGTCAGTTCTTCAATACGGCTGTGAATGCTGGACAATATCATCGAAAATGAGGACAAAACTGGAAGCGGCCGAAATGTGGTTCTACAGAAGGATGCTACGGATATCGTGGACTGAGCATACAAGCAACGACGAAGTGTTAGAAAGAATGTCAACAAAAAGGAAATTGATGCTGAGCATCAGGAAGAGACAACTGAAGTTCCTGGGACATGCAATGAGGAAGGAGAGCCTGGAGAACCTGATACTGACTGGACAGATAGAAGGAAGGAGAGACAGAGGAAGGCAGCGGATAACATATTTGCAGGGTCTGATCAGGTGGATGACGGAACGGGGGTTGCCAGGAGCAACAGGAGCAAACATACTAAGAGCCACAAGGAATAGGGAGACGTGGAGATCCATGATCGCCTACGTCCTGAAGGGACAGGGCACATAGAAGAAGAAGAAGAAGAAGATTACCTGAGTAGATCTGCATCTGCCTTCGTCCGGACAGTTGTTTACGGACCTACAATTACAAACATTTGAAATTCCTATTTTGTGTTGGCATTATCTAAATTTTTAAAAATCTGATTATTATGGAAATTGATAATATTGTCCATATTATGAATGCAGGATTAGCTAATTTTAAGACTATTTCTATTAAAGATTTTTTGTAGTAAATTATAGGTGTTAAATGTTTACTGACTAGTTTAAGAAAATATTTTCCTGTATTATTATTAGGTAGTCGACAGAATCGGGGTGGTTAAACCATATTTATTTCCTTTTTCTGCGTTTACTTTTAGTATTAGAGGGTTCAGGATTAATAATATGTTTTTTATATACCAAATTATTCTTGAAACTGCTTTCCTGAACAGCCTTGTTGTATACTTTTTTATTTTCATTGAAAATTTTGAGGTTGGGTGATAATCGGTTAATACATTTGTTAATAATGTGGGTATTTGCTTTATAATAGTTTTTGGGAATAAATATTAATATAACTTCGGGTATTATTGTCCTTGAGATAAAGCTGGTGGAAGTCGTCATTAAGGTTAAGGGTAATGTCCAAGTAGTTAACTATTTTTAGATTAGAGGAAACTTCAATTTTAAAGCCAATGAATTTAAGAACCCTAATGATTTTTATAGATTCTATTCATTAAATATCCATTACTATTAGGGATGAACATAAGGCCATCATACCGATATAAATCAATTTGATTAGGGTCTAAAAATTTACTTAAGATATCTAATATGTAAATTCCTACATGATCAGCAATCTGAGCCAAATCATATGTCCCCATAGGTATATCAAAACTATCATCCAGGTAGAATGATCGAAGGTAAGTATTGATTTACTAGCAGCTAAAATAATTTTAATTTCTCTATCTGTTATTTGTATGTGATTTTTAGCAAAGCTTATACAGTTATCTAGGAGGTCATTAGATATCGACGAATAAAAATCTACGATGTCAAATTTAAAGAAAGTATATTTCGATTTATTTTTGATATTGTTGAATCAATTAATGTATGAATAGAGTCCTTCCAGAGATTAGGGTGTTATGTAGATCGTAATTTTTCAAGTATTCTTCTTAAAATTTCTCTAAAGACTAACCCTAAATAACTTTTAGTGGGATCAATTAATCTAGTTTATGATTTATTTTGAAAACTAGGTTTATGATCCTTAAATAAAATGTACGAGTCTTTAGTTAAAATCTTTCCTGTCCTATCTGCAATATTTAAATCATTAGCAAACTTGGCTGTATCACTGTCAATATCATATAATGTGTTATCAGCTCTATATAATTTATAATTACTGGTAAATGTGTTTTTATGAAAATTAATGTAGTGTAAGGGTCTCTACTTGTAGATGCTGTTTGTCCTTAGAGTTTCTTAAAGTTTTAATGCCATTAAGTTAATCTTGGAAGTGGTTGAATGATTTTCGTAATTTAATTTTATTTTGGAAATTGAAAAGGTCCTTCTCAAAGGGGTCCAGAAATTTACAAAGAGGTGGTGTCCGTAGGGTCTTGAGGCTGTAATACTCCGCAGGATGGTCTGAAGATTCGGTTGATATGCTTTCCATATTCTTTACTCCTCGATGACATAGTTATTAAAAAAATAAAATTATAAGACACTGTTAAATTGAAAACACGCGGCAAGAGCTTTCATAATTGGTAGTAACGTTTAATAACAGGTAGTAAAGAGACGCTGTCTCACTATACTCTCTCTCTTTCTCTCTCTCTCTCTCTCTCTCTCTCTCTCTCTCTCTCTCTCTGTGTCACTCTCTCCATGAGCGTAGCAGTAGGAATATATATATATATATATATATATATATATATATGCAAATGAATACACGGTCGTTATTATAATGGAGAGGATTATTTATGATTTTTATTTTATGTATCGATTAATTGATTGATTTTGAATATTTAGGGATCTTAAGATAAGTGCTTTATAAATTATTTTAAATGTTTTTTTTTCAACTACTAAGAGTGTTGTTTGTCTTTATTTTTGAATTTAACTACTAACACATTTATAGAGACGTTGACTTTTGAAAACTCCTGTACGGTTTCAACAAGCTTTGATCTTTTTTTTTTACAAAAGCACTTTCTTTACATATTTCTTATATATATATATATATATATATATATATATATATATATATATATATATGTTTCATAAAAACAACATCAAAATGCAAAATATATAAGGGTATATGTAACTTACCACCTTCGAAACTGTTTCAGATTTTTTTTTCATTTTTTAAATTATTTTTTCCTGTACCATTAAATATTCCGTCGACTGCTACTTACACCTCCTATAAAAAAACAAAAAAAACTTCTATTCGTATTTTTCACATTATATATATATATATATATATATATATATATATATATATATATATATGCGTATATGTATGTCCTCCTGTGTGTGAATATATATATATATATTTGCGTATATGTATGTTCTCCTGTGTGTGAGTATATATATATATATATATATATATATATATATATATATATATACGTATATTTTTATTTTTATACTATTATCTTTATAATTTTTCCTTTTCTTTGTATTTCATTTTATTTTATGCGTTCTAGGCAGATTCTGAACGCATTTGCGCATGCGCTTCCTACCAATAATATAAACACGTGTCAACCCTATTAGCGGCCAAACGCTTGCAATGGACAAAGAAAACTCTAAGAACGAGTTGGTTGCCAAGGTGATTAAAAGCAGCAGCAGCATATTTCTTCTAACAAAAACAAGTGAAAATGAAAACAAAAAAACTAACAAGTAGAGAAATACTGAATGATGATGTTATTGAATAAATTTGCTCTTTAGTATTTCAAGATATGTTTGTGCCATTTTAGTAAATATATCTGTTAAAATGAGATGTCAGTGTTATTTCCATTTTTACGTAATTTAACTAACAATTCATCTATCGCCAACTTTATAAATATCGTAAACAATGTGTTTAGAACAACCGACAAACGGAAGATCTACACAAGGTACGTCGATGACATTTTTGTTTTATTAACTACGATGGACGAAATCGTAAATCTAAAATTAGATTTTGAAAATAACACCTCGCTAAAATTCCCTTATGAATTCATAGACAATAACAACAACCTGTTTCTTGACGTTAATATAGAGTTCAAAACCAACGAATTTATCACTTATTTAAATAATACCCCAACAGTAAGAACTCTTGTTAATTAAAATAGTCAATGCCCAGAAAGATATAAAATAGCAGTAATAACAAACTTCTTAAATAGAGTCACATCAAAATTCTTCCTCCCAAAGAATCTTTTTGAGTTAACTAAAGCACATAAAACAGTAAAATTATTCTTACAAAAGATACATAACACTAGCTTTAAAAGCAACACACAAGAAAGTATCAACATATTTTATTGCAGCTAAATGCACATTGATTATAAACAGGACGAATTTTCTATACGAGAAATTATTAAACACCATATTTCTGCCGTAATTCCTCAAAAACATTTAAAATTTATAATATATTATAGAAAATAGGAGACAGCAACCCTTGTTATTTTTAATAATAATAACCCTATCAAATCTAAACTAGCGATGACTAATATAGTGTATGAATTTCGATGCCGGATATAAGCTTGTGCTTCTTGTCATAAATCAATTACCTGTATTGGCAAAACTACCACTTCCCCGATTAAACGCCTTACATGCTACCTATCTTGTAATAATAGTGCAATAAAAACATTAACTAATAACTTACAAGATAAGATAAATTTTTGTTGAAAATACAAAAATACTATTTAAATCCCAATATGAAAGGCACCTCGCTATAAGAGCAGCACTATGTATCAAAATATTTTCTCCTACCGGTCAACCTTACACTATTTAACAGTGAAAATGGAGGTTTTAAAGTTTTTTAAAAAATCAGACAGACGCTCACTTGATATCCGCCGCGCACATCAAGTGACAGCTTTAAAGAACTTTCATTTACAAAAAACAAAAAAAACACTAAAACGAAAAATTTCATTACAGTCATGACTGAGAGCATAACAACACCGGAAAAATAAAATCCTTGAAAATGGCCTGTGAAGAGGCTGAAAGCGCTTGGAAAATCGAAGATTACGGAACATTTTTATATTCCTTATCTCTGGCAAAAAAGAAACATGTAAGAATACTGGAAAAATTAAATTTTAAAAAATTAATGAACTCTTCGATCGATTTTAACGAAACATGTTTAAATGAAAGATTGCTGCCCAAATATACAATTATATATATATATATATATATATATATATATATATATATACATACAAGCCTGTTTTGCTATATCACAGCTCATCAGTGTGGCTAGACATCTACTTGCTATATATATATATATATATATGTGTGTGTGTGTGTGTGTGTGTAAGAAAACTCAGCACATCATCTAAAGTTGTTATAAATTATCATCCATTTTGACCAGTTAATGAGTTCATCTCACCAGACCGCGATTCTATTTCGTATAAAATTTTCTCAGCATATCCAAAAATAAATTCTTAAAGAAATAGAAATCAAATAACATGACCCAGAATAGAAATCTTTAGCCTTATCTTGTAATGTTCACCAAAATTTAATTGCTTAAACGTTATTTATTTCATAAGAGGAAACTGTCATTAGATCTACCGTGATTTGATCTCACGGCTATTCAAATCCCGTCAGCTCAAATGACAATTTCCCCGAAGGGAATGCAAGTTCGCATCCTGCCAGAGAGCGCATACCTTTTTCAATATTCTCAGACTTCTTGAATATTCAGACCGGTAGACGAAAATAAATAATCTTTAATAAATAAACGGGGCGTCTACTCAAATACGAGTATCCACTAAAAACAACGTTTAAATGATATATATATGCGTATGATTGTGTAATATATGGGTAAGTATATATATTGTGTGTGTAATATATGTGTGTATCACATATATATGAGTATGTAATTTATATATATGTGTGTAAGATATATATATATATATGTGTGTGTGTGTGTGTGTGTAAGCTTTCGTCTGCTGAATCAGCGAGCAACGATTTGGCAAAGATTTCCGTTGATAGAACATTCCAAACAGGTCTGTTTGAATATGTCGTGCAGTTGAAAAACTAAAAAAAATCTTGCAGAAATTCTGGCAAAGGAGGAAAATATTTCTACGAATGTTGTTCCGATGGAAATAAGCACGATCTATTAAGTTGGATTTCCAACAAATGATAAATATACGTTTCTCTGCTGAGACAGGCATATTTTTTCAGACATTTGGTGTTTCAATGCTGATTTTCAAAGTATACAATCGTTACTCTCATAGAAAATCAGCGCAACGCAACCTTTCTGAAACCCATTCCCCACAAATTAAGTTAACCTTTTCAAAGATTAAAATTTAATGGCAATATTCAATATGGGTTGAAATGTGAGATGAAAGGAAAGTAAAAAAGAAAGAATGGAAAAATCAGAAAGTAATGATCAAAATAAAAGGATGGAAGGAAAGGAGAAAGGAAAAAGAAAGAAAAAGTATAAACAGAACAAGAAAGGAACTGGGGAAAGTAGGAATGAAATGTGACAGGAAGGAAGGAAGGAAGGAAGGAAGGAAGGAAGGAAGGAAGGAAGGAAGGAAGGAAGTAAGGAAGGAAGGAAAGAAGGATGAATAATAAAAATATGGGATGAAAATAAAATAAAGATGAAGGGAGAATGAAAGGTAACATAAGGAAGGAAGGAAAAAAGGAGGGGGATAAAGAGAGGAAGAGTACAAACAAAAAAGAAATGAAGGAAAGGAAGAAAGGAATGCGATCCGAAGGCAAGAAGAAAAGAAGGGAAGAAAAGAATTAATAATGGGCATATAAGAGAGCAAAAGGAATTATCAGAAGAAGAAAAAGAAGAACAATGAAAAAAAAGTATAACGGAAGGAAGGAAGGAAGGAAGGAAGGAAGGAAGGAAGGAAGGAAGGAAGGAAGGAAGGAAGGAAGGGTATAAAAGAATAGATAAAGGAAATATGGGATGAAAAGAAAGGGAAAAAGAAGTGAAAATAAAAGATAAAATAAGAAATCAGAAAGAACATAACAGAAGGAAAGAAAAAGAGAGAGCGGCAAAAGAAAGAAAGATTTTAAAGGAAGGAAGGAGGGAAGGAAGGAAGGAAGGAAGGAAGGAAGGAAGGAAGGAAATAATAGAAGAAAGACTTGAAATATGGAATTGAAAAAAAAAAGAAAAAAATGAAATAGAACAAAGAAGCTAAGTAATGAATGATAAGAACAAAGGAAATGAAGGAAGGAAGGAAGGAAATATAGGAAATGAGTATGAAAGGTAACAAAGGAAGGAAAGAAAGAGCAGGAACAAAAGAAGGAATAAAGAAAAAATGTGGATTAAGAAATTAAAAAAGAAAAAATTAGAACAAAGGAACAAAGTTCAAGAAGAAAATAAAATGACTACATTTTTTTAAAGGAAATTGAAAAAAAAATACAAAAGAAAAATCAAGCCGAAATCAAAAGCAAGGGGAAAAGAACAAAGAAAAGAAAATGAAATGTAAGAACGAACAGGGCGTAAAATGAAAAAAAAAGCATAAAAGTTAAACAAAACAACAGATGTAAAGAAGCACTCGGAGGACAGAAAGGAAGATGGAAAAGGAAATTAGAATGAAAGCGAAAAATATAACAGGAAATAACAAAATAAATCGTAAAGAAAAAACAATAGAAAAAGATTATTATAGTTATTTTATAATTAGAAAAAAAGCTTGTTTGCCTCGAACAAAAGAAGTGGAGTAAGGTGTTAATGAAAGAAAATGTATCAGATCGTAATAAAGTGTACAATGAAAAATAACCACTTAAAACAGAAGCAGCTAATCAAACACAAATTACATACAACCTTGGACCGAAAGAAAGCAAAATATATTCATTAATCTGAGATAAAAAAAATTAAACTTTCTCAAAAGGAATCCATTGTGCTTTTAGTGAATGCATTTGGAGAAGATAATCACGGATCGACTGATCAACGAAATATGGCGATAAGATTAATCATTGAAACGGAAATAAAAAGAAAACGCCTGGCCCGTTTGTTACACCTTCTATTTTAATGAATGGAAGACGTTATCATATTCACAAGTTGTTATGAGTAACAATGAATTGCTTGGATGATATTTAAGTTGATCATAACAAAATACATTATAGGAAATACAGAATATAAGTTGTTGGATACTAATCCAGCTTGAATTTGGCTATCATTATTCTTTCTGAAATATGTATTGGTTTATTATGTATATGTATTGTTTCGTTTATTAAGTTAAATTAAAAGATTTTTTGGATATTAAATTTGCGAACTGTTTTCTTCTTTTTTTTTTGCCATCTTTAAAGGGTCTTTTCAGGAATATTCGTCTTTTTAGAGTTAGCTACAACTTTACAGAAAATTTAATTTTGTTCATTAAGAAAATTTCATAAGAGTTTTGATAAATGACAATCTGAAATTGCAATATATAATAAATAAGGTGAATGCGTTAAAATTTCCCAGTTCAGCTATTAAAATTATTATCATGTCACTAAAATAAAATATTAAGTCTAGCGTTACTTTTTACAAAATACTAGTATACTCGAACCCGGTAAATGAAATAAAGAGTTAAGTTCTAGATTCCAATCACCTGAAGAAGGCTAGAGTGTACAACGGCCGAAACGCCGCGAATATAGCAAAAAAAGGGAGGACAACTATCCATACAATGTAAATAGTGTAAATGAGTACAATTCCTCAGAAATATAGACAAATATATCCGAATCTTTGATAAAATAATTTACTGTGTTTGTAGAGAAAAGTTTTAAAAAGAATATGCACATGACAAATCTTTTTCAATATCTAAAATTCGAATCTCTTTTCTCATATTTATTTATATTTCATGAAAGGTTTTCGCTTCAAAAGCTGCCCACTGAATAAAAGAGCGAAAGTTTACGTGTAAGCGTGTCAAGGTGACCCTTCAGAAAAAAGATAATATCTCGCGGGATTAAATAAAGATTGAGATATGGCAGAATCAACCATATGTTTGTTTATTGAATATTGATTCCTAACAACGAACCTTACCGAAAGGGCACAAGATCTTTATTAAATCTCGATTACCTAGGCCTATAGACGTCAGTTACATGGTTTAATAAAAAAAATAGAATACCTACGAAATAGAACGTTTATATTAATCTTATTCTAATACAGCATTTCCTCTTTTAGCTTCTTAGTTATTACGTACGTTACACCCTGTAAATAATTCATAAATAAGAGACTATCCCGTTTTGATAGCATGGAAAGACAGGAAAGACATATCCGAGACGCTACTTGGTTTCAGGGAATCAATGATTAAAGAAAGAACGCAAGAAAGAAGACAGAAGAAAAGTGTTTAATGTCTGTTCCAGTGAAATGGAAAAATTTGCCAATTTAAAATCTGTGCATTTCTATCCTATGATCTATGATTGTTATTAAAATATTTTGTTAAAGTTTTTAAGCTGAAATATTTAACAAATAAAAGACAATATTTGATTTCAGTGAGAATATAAAAGAAAGAAATAATAAAGGTGAATAAAATCCCTAAAAAATTCAGTTAAAATAAATTAGATAAAATAACATCACCTGCTGAACTATTCTTTAATTATTATTAAGAGAAATGTTCATAAGACAGGGATTTAGCTATAAAGAAAAAAATAAGGGAACATAAAACAATTTAACATCTCCTGCTAATACCTCATAAATAATGGAATGGGGCACCTTGGGGTGGTGTAATGGTTAGAAAGCTTGTCTCGCTTGAACCATTACAATTAAGTAGCGAGTTCGATCCTTTCGGCCTTGGGCCACATCTAAGCTGAGCTTAAAAAATCACCATAGACTGTTTTGTTTGGAGAAAGAGGGAAAAAGTCACTACTTGTTTTCAGTGACAAAATGAGTTAAACAGACAAAAAATAAAGAAAGAAAGAATAGAAAATAAAAATGGTTAAAGGCTTTTTCAGGGAAATCAAGAAAGTTGTCGATTGCAAATCTTTTCATTTCTATCCACTTTTTAAAATAAAATTAAAATAACAACCAGTATTCATATTTATAATTGGAATAGCAATATTTTGTTAAAGCTGTTAAGCTCAAATATTTAGCGATGCGATAAGGAAATTTGGATTTTGTCAAGAACCCCTAGGTGGATAGCAGGAGCACCCTAACAGATATGGCAGCAGTATTCAATGCACGGGCGGATGGTAGATTTGTATATGGGCAGGATTGTTTCAGAGAACTGACCTTACTAATTTCTCTCAACTGGTACGTTACTAGTTTATGCTAGATCATGACTGATTTGTCAAGTGTTCTTGTTGTTTAATCCCGATTGGTTGTAAAGAGTGCAAATTCTTTTTTAGTGTTTGGATAGGCTGCTCTGCTCAACAGCCACATAACATCGGGGTTCTCGCAGAGTCATCACGCATCGATAGATGTCTTTGTAAGCACTCAGTGAGTAACTCAGTGAGTAACTCTGATACCACATTGTGATGTAATCTTCACTATAACATTCCTGCAGGTTTCTGTTGCTTTAGATCAATGCTTTTCAAGCTTTTTATCCTTGTGGAATCGTTAAAATAGTTTTCATGTTTAAGGAACCCCTACATAAAAATTACTCTGTACCATTATTAATGCCTATTTTATATCTTTATTGTAGTTCACATCGGGGCACCTCGATAGGGCATAATGCTTTGCAAAGCTGTCTCGCTAGAAAAATTACGACTGGGATCCCCATATGTTCGGCTTTGCACATCTAAGCTACGCTTAGAAAATCAACAGAATATATAGATACTGTGCATGCATCCTGTACTCTAGGGAATCTTTCAATGACACACGAATCCACAACGTCCAGATTCCTGCCCATCGACTAGTGAAAACGATTTCACCCTGTCGCCGTATAAACATCGCTAAATAGATTTCCACTAATTGTTATAATTTTGAAGTTTTTTTATTATAGCAACCAAGTATTTTACAACAATATGTCGTACGTGGATAGCAAAATTACGAATATACAATTAAGCAAGCGTTTTTCAAAGACTCATCAGGCTATTTATCGTTGTTTCTTGCGGAAACCCTAGGGACATTTTGCGGAACCCTATAGTCCAGAGGACACACCTGTTGAGAAACACTGCCTTAGACAACAATGGGTGACAGTTATTCCAGGCCTCGTTTACTTCAAGACATTTCCAATAACTACAATGGTAAATAAAAATTGAATTTAGCCAGTTTATCGCGGAACCCCTAGCTACAGGTTGAGAAAAACAGCCTTTGACGTCGAGGAGTGACAGTTATTCCTGACACATCATCTGAGACGCCTGAAGTTTCAGAGATACGTAAAGAGGAACGAGAGCTTGGAGAATATGATACTCACAGGACAGATAGAGGGAAATAGAGACAAGAGAAAAAAAGGCGTGACTTGATGTATTTAAGCAAGTGGATGACAAAGCTGTTTGGAGTAACAAGTAGAGAAAAGGTGCTAAGAGCTAAAAGAGATGAGGGATGTGGAGAGCCATGATCTATGTCCTGAAGGGACATGGCACATAGAAGAAGAATAAAGCAGTTTATCGCTGTTACTCGAGAAAACCTTAGTAACCTCTTACGGAACACCGGTTGAGAAATTCTGCCTTAGACGACGAGGAGCGACCCGTTTATTTCCAAACATTTCCTGTAAGACAGACTCCTTTCTCTTGAAACGCTCTCCAGACATTCAAGCATTCCTTGAAACTAACGTTCGTGCTTTCGGAACTCACTTCTGGCTTCTTCCTTTTCCTCTCAACTACGATCTTCAGAAGATTATACATGTAATGCCTTAATAAGCACGGTGACAGTAGCAGCTCTTACTAAACCTAGTATCAGCAGCAGTGCAGAGATATAAAAATAATCAAGGCTTTCCTTTCCCGGTTTTCTTTTTTCGAACTATGTGACATTAAATTTCACACTGAAGCAAAAAGGTTATTGACGCTTCACATTAAAACACTCCAACACACTAAGTCCCACTCAAATATATATATTAACATTTCGTTGTAAATGCAATTTACTAACGTTTTCTCATCTTCTTTCACTTTAGTAAGCCCTTTCATCTCAGTGGCATTATCACTTTGCATAAGAAGACATTAACTAAAAATGTATACTAGTAGTGATTAGTTAGAAACAGACTTTATGAAACTCAATGAAGAATTTGTACTGCAACATAGAGTTATGCCAAATTTTGACGTAGTTTTTCCTGGACATATAATTCATTTGTGACTTTTCTGGGCTTTTTTCTTTTACGCAACTATTTAAAGAATTCGCCTGTAAAAAATATTTATGCTAATAACTTATTTTCATAGTCTCCTTTTTTTATCATATATACAGCTACTTCTCAAAAACTGTCGTCTCGGCATGGATAATTGTTAGTGAGTCTAGTATAGATGATCATTACTGCTGAGTAGTGAGTTATATTGTCACTATGTGCACCACACAAATATTGTCATTAAACAACTCGGCATGTCGTAAAATCAACCAACCTAATCAAACCTCAGAAAGTAGCGGTAAATATCCATACTCTATTTGCATTGTTCTCTCCCCAAAATTTGAAGTAAGAATTCCTTTATTTTATATTTAAACGATCATATGACCTTTTTTGAATCCTAAATATATTTTATCCCCTCAGTTGGGATCAATATAGTAACTTAACCCCGCATTACATGGCTGGGTAAAGATAAGCTGTTGGTACTCGGATTAACTTTGAAGAAACACTGAACAGAATGAATTTGACGTTTGTAACTGTGGAGTAGTCATGTCTCCGCTGAGTGTTTTATATTGTTCTTAAATATCTCTTAGTACCGAACTTCTTCGTGCAATCTGTGTATCGATTTATGACTGTTCAAGTACTTTTGACTCTCTCAAATATTATCAGGAACTGAGTGGTATTAATGTGGTATAAATGATATTCTCGGGTTACATCCTAGCATTTTAAAGCGCCGGAAATGACGTCATATGCAATATGTTAATTGGAGCTAGGCCACACCAAAAAAGCAGGTATCACATATTTATATGTTTTATTATTATTATTATTATTATTATTATTATTATTATTATTATTATTATTATTCTGCTTGTTTTTCAGATAGATAGATAGATAGATAGATAGATACGCCCTGCTAATATTTCATAAATAATTGACTTTTCTGTTTTGATCTCGAGGAAAGATAAAAAGAAACATAAGAAATGCTATCTGGTGTCAAGATATATTATGATTGTCATGAACTTCCGGTTTTATTAATAGAATTTATTTTTTGCCTTTCAAATGCTAAATATTGAAAAACCCTCCTTAAATCATTTTAAATACTGAATTACAACTCTTGTTTCATTTTAAGTGTACATTTAATTTTGAGAACGGTCGTGTTCATTTTTTATTTTCACTTTTTAGAGCAGTCAAGTTCATATTAATATTCATTTTTTGCTAATCACTGGGATGATGTAGTTATTATCTTGGCGGAGGTTTGCGGTGGTTGACTGCTCATTTCTAGTTATTATTATTATTATTATTATTATTATTATTATTATTATTATGTACGTGTACTAAAAGAAAGAAAAAATCAAAGAAAGACTCAAAATTCTATAAACAATAATTCTTAATATACAAAAAGAACAGCTCACATGAAATCAAATAACTTTAATCGCAGGAAACGGTAAATGGAAAATGTATAAAATATCTATTATCTAAAAATATTTAATAACAAGGTTGGCATTTCGGATCAGTGTATTTATATATGTAGTTGTATTGATGTGCTTATACATCGACGTGCATTTTCTTATAGACGTGTGTATGAGTGTATGTCGGTATTACTGGATGTCTACGAGACGGCTACATCTGTAAGTGCGTGTGTGCTTGCACGCGTGTACGTACAGGATATTCGTCGTTAAATAAGTGAATTCAGTAAAAGCTTCAATTTTTTTATTGTGTAAATCTAAAATCAGGAGGCTGACTAATATAATTAACCAATTCGTACGGATTACACAATTTAATTAATGAATCTGAACGTTGTAATTTCTTGACAACCGCTTCTTAAGCTAAAACTTTCAATCAAAATTTCACAGCAATGCACTTTCACACTAATTCTTACTAAACACATTGGTTTATATATATATATATATATATATATATATATATATACTTGTGTGTGTGTGTGTTTACGCAAGAAAGACTACTGAAAAGTTATCAGCCTGACAAAGAATCTGCATAAAAAATCTTGTTGTTTGATGATGAGTTGAAATTTTGAGTAATTGAGTGGGTCGAGAACTATCCCCAATTTCGTGCAGTTTTGCATTGATGCATATAATTATACGTAACTTTATGCAGAACTTTATACGCATGTATATTCAAATATTTGCATACATACATAGATACACACACACACACACACACACATACACACACACACACACATATATATATATATATATATATATATATATATATATATATACGGAATAAGTATTGACAAACATAATATGAACACACACACACACACACATACATACATATATATATATATATAGAGAGAGAGAGAGAGGGAGAGAGAGGGAGTTTGTCACTTAGATGATTGGTGTTACTTCCAACACCTCGACTCCAGAGTTTCGTAGACGGATCCTGCAGCAATCACTCCATCCACTCGTCAGATATATATATATATATATATATATATATATATATATTCTTACACTTTAAACTATATATTTGAGTGGATACGTGTATTTAAGCAGACACCGTGTTTTTTGTTGTTGTTTGTTTCTTAACTATGAATTATATCTACCGGTCTGTTCTTTCTTAATAAACCAAGTATACATTACTTTCCGGCTGGGATCCAACTTGTGTGCTCTTTTGTAGGGAAAACCACAATCTGTTCTACATGCTATTGACCACTATGCAACAGAGATGTTCAGAGCGCAAGAATTATCAGCTACTTCTTTTTAAAGTATACTAAGGCATTTAAGTTATTAAGGTATATTAAGGTATTTAAGAGATCTCATCGATTTAGTTGAGCAGGTTAGATGTAACCGTAAATTCTATGCTAACAGTCTTTTTTTTCCTCAATCTTCTCATTTGTGGAAATCTTTTCCGGCTCTATGCTTTGAAGCCAACTTTAATCTGCAAAAATCTACTGTCTTCCTGATTACTCTTTCCTCTTCTCGCTCATTGTTAATGTCTGTGTTCCTGATTCTTTCAAACTCTGTAACCCTTTGCGTTCTTTGCAGATTTACTGCCTGGCATGGATTGATACCGATTTTTTTAAATTATACTTTTCGTTTAAATCTTCTCAAAAATGTAATCTTTAAAATTAATTTTCGTATCTGAAACGTAAACAAGGCAATTTTTATAGAATAATAGATTTTTTTTTAAATTTATTTTTATTAATGTAAAGGGCATATTTTAATTGATACACATGTTTGGGTAGACGACCATTTTCTTTAAACAAGAATGAATTTCATTGATCGGGCTTTCATTAGAGAGAAAAACTGAGTATGTATTCATATATGTGTGCGTATATATGTAAGAGTGTGTCTGTGAGTGTCATACTTTTTACAGATCGTAGGTGTCAGAGTACGACGACCCTCTGTATCTGATGCAATTTAGGAGATGACCAGATTAAGAAGTCCGACGAAAGAAAAATGTGTCTCCCGACAGAAAGTTCATGTCGAGAGGCATATTTCTTTTCTTTAAGCGAACGACTCGATATAGTTCGGTTGTTAATTAATTTCACTGTTTATGAAAACAAAAACGGAAACAGTAACCCAAAGAAGTGTACATACCAAAAATAACACTTCAGCTATCAAACTGATCGCTCTCACACACCGGGGTTTATTTGCATCCTGTGAATAACCTATTGTGAAAGCTGTCTTTCTCTGTCGTTAAGCAGGTAGCTCAGTGGTAAGATGTTTGTCTAATGACAAATTAGTCGGATTTCGATCCCGGCTTGAAGCTAATCTAACTGCACGGAAGAATTGTGGTACAGCGAAACAGGATTGTCTGCAGATGATTATATATATATATATATATATATATATATATATATATATATATATATATCGTAATTCAGTAATTTGAACACTTTTGGCTCCTGGCGTGTGGTTACATTGTATATAACACGCTAAAGCCCGCCTTCTTCTACCGAGCGCCCAGAGCTCAGAGGTAGAATAGCCGACTGATGTCAATTCGGTCAGGTTTTAATCCTGGCTAGAAGCAATCGGATGTCTAACCGTACTGATGAGCTGTGATACAGCGAAACAGAACTGTCTGCGGATGACTATATATAGTCATATCACTCTGGTTAATACCCATCGAGCTCTCTATATGGATTTACCTATTAATAATTTATATTAAGGAAATCTTGTTGGATTATCCTCACCGTTTACGGACTGACAACTATACATATATAGTGCGTTCTGCTTGATTAAGCAAGGTTATTTTTATTAAAAATGTAAATAAATTCTTTTTTCCCCAGATTTTGTGTTTCTCGCAAATGAAATTATACTTTCAGACAATAGGATATGATCGATAAACAAAATTTGTAAAGTAACATAGCTCTTTTTCTCAAAGTATGTAAGAAGGCTCAGTGTCAAGTGTTTGTTCTGATTAAGCAATCACAATATAAATACTTAATAAGGGAAAGAAAAAGGGTCTTACTAAAAACGATCATGCTGAAATTACTCGCATGCTTCGGACTTATCTTACAACACTAGGGATTTCAAAAAATTTACATAGAGATCACCATACTATCAAAGCATTCGTCTTTGACGAAAAATCCTAAAAGATCGCATTTGCGAAAGTTAACTGCCAGAGATATTCGTCAAATTAAATATGAAGTCTCAAAGAGGCCCCATGCAATCAGTAGAAACATTTTTGAAAACGCAGAAGTGCCCAAAGTTGGTAAAACTACCCGTTGTGAGGTCTTCAAGACCCTTTCCAAAGGGAAGAGTCCGATCAAGGGACCCCCATTGAGCAAAGTACACAAGAGGAAAAGAGTTGAATGGGCACACAGTTACCTGAAGACCAATTTTAGCAATGTGATTTTCACCGGTGAGTGTCGTGCTACCCTTGAGGGACCTGATGGATGGTCATCTGAATGGGTGTTAAATGGTTGACCGACAGAAGAACGCATTCGTCGACAACAGGGTGGCGAAGGAGTCATGTTTGGGGCTGGGATTGGCGGGAATGAACAAATAGGCCCATGCAAAATACCAACAGGCACAAAACTAAATTAATATGCCTATTGTAGGCATTTGGAAGATGCCTTCCTTCCTTGGCTTGATGAACAGCCAATTCAGAAAAGAAGATCATTCATATTTCAGCAGGATAATGCTCCAGCGTATAAGTCAAGAAGTACCACCGACTGGCTATCAAACCATGGGTTCAAAGGGCAAAATGTAATGGTATGGCCTCCAAACAACCCTGATTTAAACCCAATAGAAAATTTGTGGTCCAGTGTCAAAAAGAAGACTTATGCTGAAAACAAGCCATTCACTAGCTTAAAAGTACTGTGGAAAGCAATTGTAAGGGCTTGCTGATCAATCACACCTTCTGAAATTGAAACAATGACGTCAGCAGTCGGCACACGCCTAGTAACGGTTTTGAAGAATGGAGGATGTCATGCTGGTTCGTAGCCCCTTTAAAATGCTTGTTTTGTTTTGTTTAACATGCTATACATATGCATTATGTAATGTAGGACTTAGAACAGACTTTTTGTCACATGCACTAAAATTCAATAAAATTTGGTATAAAATGTGTTTTTCTTGTTTTATTCTTTATTTGTACCGGTAAAATCAGTTACTAAAAATTACCTGAAGACACAACTCATGGTAGAAGCCTAGGTCGCGTAATAACTCATTTACAAATGAAAAATATTCAAAAGTTCTACAATATAATTGTATTGAACACTTTTTAATACAAATGTGTACTGGTCTAACCATATTATGACCAGACACTAAGTAATGAAACAATAGATAGATAGATAGATAGATAGATAGATAGATAGATACTGAAAACAGAAATAGGGTTTATTCCAACGACAGAAATTTGTATAGGCAAAAAGTGTGAGAAACAGTTTGTTTAACGTGTAGATTAATTGTTGTTGTTATTATTATTATGTCATTTTTCATCATATTTCGATTTCTGCATTGGTCTCACTACCAACCAAGTCTGCGGGGAGACCTAAGGCAGGTAGTGGCGTGTTGTTATGACTCCATTTCATGTTTTTCTATCCTCCCTATCATCCCCAGCATTACATAGATAACGTTTTCCTTAGTGTGTGGGCTGTACTAATAAGACAATTTTTTGTATATCTCTTAAGCTGGGGTTTCCAGGGATTCTTTCAATGTGTTGTTTTGTTCCATTTTTTATCATTCCAAGTGCACCTACTATCACTGGCACAACTCTTGTTTTCAATTTCCACATTTTTTCTATTTCAATTTCCAGGTCTTTATATTTTGACAGTTTTTCAAATTCCTTGATTGCTATGTTACAATCCGCTGGACAAGCCATATCAATTAATAGACAAGTTTTCTCCTTCTGGTTTTTAACAATAATGTCTGGCCTGTTTGCTTCAATTTTTCTGTCTGTGTAGATGGTGTAATCCCATAGAATGGTTACATCTTCTATTTCTGTAACCGGTGCTGGATGATGTTCATACCAGTGTTTGTTTACAGCTTTTCCATAATGTTTGCACATTGCCCAATGTAAATATTGCCCAACTCTATCGTGGCGATTTTTATATTCGTTTGGGGCAAGCACAGAACAGCCTGAGATTAGGTGGTCTATTGTTTCTTGGTGTTTATCACAAAACCTGCATTTTGGATCTATATTATTATGCATAATATTTGCCTGAAAGTTTCTCGTGAAAAGACTTTGGTCTTGTGCTGCAAGTATAAATCCTTCAGTTTCAGACTTTAATCCAGATGCACGTAACCATTGATGAGTATTAACTTTGTCAACATTGGATTTATTGGCACGTACTGGATATTGGCCATGCAGAGGTTTGTCTTGCCAGCGCTGTTTCATCTTTTCAAGAGCTTTATCTTTGGCTTTCATTTTCATATTTTTTGCCGCAATAGTTGGTTCTTGGCTACTGTTTTGCTTTTCTACAGAATCTACTAACTGTAATTCTTGTTTGTATTTACTGCCTTCTTTTATTATTGAATATTTTTTCTTTCTTTCTTCATGTTGCCTTACTAATTGTATCATCCAATCCTTTGTTGTTTCTATGTATGTTAGTAAGCCAATAGTTGTTGTCTTGTATGACAATTCCAGCTGAATAAGTCCCCTTCCACCTTCTTTACGGGGTATGTATAGACGGTCTACATCAGCCTTTGGGTGATGCATCCTATGCTTAGAAAGAAGCTTTCTTGTTTTAGCATCCATTCGCCTGATGTCGTTTACAGTCCAGTTTAAGATGTTGAAGCTATATTGGACAACTGGGATTGCAAGGCTATTAATGGCCATAACTCTATTCTGTGAATTATTATTATTATTATTATTATTATTATTATTATTATTATTATTATTATTATTATTCGCCTTTTACATAATACATTCAGTGACCATAATGGTATTTGAGTTGTCACGCGTGTTTCGAGCCCAAAGTTGACTCTCTTTATGCAAATAAATTTGTAACATTACATATCGAGTTCCGTTTGTCTTGCTGACGACTGAAAACACCGTGTATACATAGAGAAATGCTCTGTGAGCAGGTCATAATGTTCATATGCGTGCGTGTTCGTTTGCCGAAAATCACACCGGTTTGTTAAATTTTACTCAGATTTAAGAATCGCCCACTTTTCATGAGCCAGATTTTTTTTACACTGACTCGCGAAATTTGATTTCGTCTTTCTTCATCAAAACGTTTTTTAGCAATCTTGATCCAATTTTGAGTGTGTGCAATTATGCATTTAATGAAAATAAATATGATATATGATCCAGGTCATCAAGTTCTGTTGGTTTTTGTTCAACTGGAATCCATTAAAGCTCGTTTAAATTTAGTGTGTGTGTGTGTGTGTGTGTGTGTGTGTGTGTGTGTGTGTGTGTGTGTGTGTGTGTGTGTTAGTTTTTCATATTGTTTTGTTTCGGTAAGGCTTGTATATTTTATAAAAAAGAACGTGTCATAGTTTGCATTTTGGTAGATAGGCCTAATTCTAAATTTACCTACACTACATTGATGTAAGTGTTGGGAAACGTACAATTTCCTGTTATTAGCAAGTTTAATGTTACTTTTGTGCAAGGCTACTCTTTTATTCAGGCTCTGTGTCGCTGTCACGTATGTTTCTGCACATTCATCGCATTTTAGAGCATGAATTACATTTTTAGAAATGTAGCTCAAATTTGTTTTTGTTTTTCGAATGTAGATGTGTCTTCGAATTTGAAGTAGTTTCCTTGTATTATTATGTTGCAGATTCCACATCGTTTTTACTGCATTTTCTGAGCTCCTGTGTTGCGTGTTGCTAAAATTTTGATGAGGTTCGTATTTTTTTTTAAATTTGAGAGTTGGCGTTTGCTTTTAACTATTTTAGTAGTTTTTAGCATTTTTTTTTATTTTATCATTTCTGTTGAGTAATTCTATGTCTTTTTTCTTTGCAAATAATTCTGGGTTGATTTTAATATATATATATATATATATATATATATATATATATATATATATATATATATATATATATATACCTAATACAAATATATTTTCATCTAGCTGATTGATTTTATATCCGGCATCCAATGTTTCATCAATAAACCATTTCGTAATTGTTCATTCCACTCGTCAGAAGGCTTCAGCAAATGCCTCAGTTTTTTTTTGTTTTTATGTTATGTTATATTTATACAAATTTATACTAAGTTTTATGCAAATAATTTATGCATACATATATTAGTTCTAAGAAAGATAATGCAGGTACGTCAGCAAGAGGGGCAGACTAAAGTGGGACCTACGAATTGGAGACAACCGAATCAAGTAGTTATTGGTGCTTAAGGGCCCGGGTAACCGATGAGGTGAAATGTGACATCGAAATCCGAAGGTGCATAATGATAATGGAAAGATGTCTTCCAGAGTCTAAACAAAAGTATTAAGAGATAGGAAATTATCATTAGAAACTACGTAATATCAATCTTCCTAGATGACAATGAATGCCGAACAATACATCGCACAGATGAAGAGGAGACCTGAAATGAAAAATATGTACTGATGCTGAGGAAATGTTAAAGTAAATGAGGATGAAAAGACAATTGTGCTTACAATCAGAAAGAGACTGTTGAACTCCCTAGGATACTTAATGAGGAAGAAGGGCTTTGAGAAATTAATACACACGTGATGTACTACACATAGAAACAGTTTCTAACCTACCTAACAAATTTATTGAAATAGATGGCAGAGCAGGGTAGGGCAGGGCAGGGTCTGTCAGGGGTGGAGGGTAAAACTACCAACATTCCTTGGAGTATTGCTTAGAACAGTAAACGACAGGAAATTTTGAAAAGCCGTAATCGCCCACGTCTTAAAGGCAATACACACACACACAGATATATATATATATATGTGTGTGTGTGTGTGTGTGTGTGTGTGTGTGTGTGTGTGTGTGTGTGTGTGTGTGTGTTTCGTTAAAAATGGGAAACGAGTTTTTACTTCATTTTTCATGTGACTTTTTTTATTTTCAGTTGATAAATTATATTATAGATTCACGTTACATCTCACTGACCATAGCTTTATTAGGTCTCATTTAAATACACATGGAGACCTTCCAAATTCTATCCAGTCCATAATATACTCATCGGTAATACAAATATAATAATAATATCATCCACATGTTAAAAAGGCTAAAAATAATGGAAGCATCATTATTAAAAAAAAATAAAACGGGACTTGATAATATCAATATGAACACAGCCACAATGTTAAAAAGCTTAACCACAGCATCTTGTATGTCGTTTTTAAAATGACAGACAAGGAGATATATATATATATATATATATATAAACCATGGACTTGATACCACAGAATCTAAATACCGTTTAGTTTTGAATTGGTAGGAAGACATTTTTCTTAATCTTAGGATTCTTTTGGCAAAACCTTTTCAGCGGGTACCGTTAGCAAAGTTGATTGACATAACTAGACAAAAAGACTAATTATAGACACATATTGTAAGAGGAGGAAAACGTTGAAACACCATTAAAAAATAATTTATTGCAAAAGGAATAAAAGAAAAAAGGCTCAAACAGAATATAAAAGTAAAAGATTTTTGCTCACAGCCCACTAAAAAGCACAAAAGAACACATAATGTTCTCTTTTTGTTTACAGAGACCCAGTTTGTATAAGCTTGCTGCAAATTGTGTCAAGCACAAAAAAATGGTTTTCAGACCAGGCCTTGTACAAAACTGTGAACCAGCTGTCTCCATATGCCTCTTGTTTTAACATTTTTTCCTGCCTATGCAAAACAATATCTATCTATCTATCTATATATATATATATATATATATATATAGATAGATAGATAGATAGATAGATAGATAGATAGATAGATAGATAGATTCCATTTGTAAACGAGTTATTACGTGACCTAGGTTTCTACCAGGAGTGGTGTCTTCAGGCAATTTTTAATAACTGATTTTACCGTTTGTTTGTTTGTTTGTTTGTTTTTTAAGAACGCTCACGTACCGGTGTTTTTGTGAACGCTCACGTGGCAGGGAATTTTTGAACGCACAATTTTTAAAATTAAAAGAAATTATAACATTTTCATCCATGGTTGTATGAAGTTAACAGGTATTTTTTAGTGTGGTTACACTTAGTTATAATTTCCGTTCTTTCATTCAATAGTTCGTTTTTGTTTGGGATAGCATAATCTCAAATTTTTCTTTCAGGAACAGTCTACATATTTTGCCACCGTTGTAAGGATTGGCTGTTTTTACTATACTCAACGTTATGTCTGGGTGTTTTCCATGTTTTACTTTTAATTTTCACACGAGGTTAGCTAATTTTGTAAAGTTTTTTAAGTTTTCTATTTTGAATGTAGAGTTGCGATTGAATCAACTGGTCTTAAAGGTGTCTTTGGTTGATCCCAAATATATTTTATTTTGACAATTTAAGTCATGAACCCTTGACTTGCAAATGACTTCTTTTGTGTTTGCAAAGTCCTTGAAGTAGACATTTATTTTTGTCCCTGCAGTTGCATTGTTTCTTAGTGGCCTTGTTTTGTACAATACTATCTCAGTTTATGGCGTTTTTTTATGAAACTATCTAGATTACTTCTGCTTCTATGTGCCCTGTCCCTTCAGGACGGAGGCGATCATGGCTTTCCACGTCTCCCTACCCCTAGTGTCTCTTAGCACACTTTCTCCTATTACACAATGCAACCCTCGTTCCATCATCCACCTTATGTGGTCCTTCAAATATGTTACTCGTTGCTCTCCTCTGTCTCTTTTTCCCTCTATTTGGCCTGTTAGTGTCAGGTTCTTCAAGCCTTCCTTCCTCATTACATGTCTCAGGAACATCAGCTGTCTCTTCCTGATGCTCAGTATTAATTTCCTTTTTGTTTCCATCATTTCTAGGACCTCATCATTGCTCACATGATCGAACCATAATATTTGCAGCATCCTTCTGTAGAACCACATTTCAGTTGCTTCAAGTTTTTCCTTCATCTTTGATGATATTGTCCAGCATTCACTGCCATATTGAAGAACTGACAACACATAGCAATCCAGTACTCTCTTCCTTGTTTCTAGCAAAATTGTCCTGTTTCTTAATGCATATACTTGCAGACTTTTATGTGACATTTATATAATTGTGACAATTATATTGTTTCCTTCATTATCCAGCCAACCACATCCGTTGTGGTACTTATTTGGGAAAGGGAGTATTTTAATACTTAAATAAGTTTCCTCGTGGCACGATTATTTGAAAACAGATTTATTAAGCTTATAGAAAAAAGTCCCCTTTTGAACCTATACACACCTTTGAGGGTAATTTTCTAAGCGTAGCACAAGGCTGAAAGTATACACATTTTTTATGAGCTGAAAAATATTTCACCGGCGCGATTATTCCAGACGGCATTTGTATTTAGTGTGAAACGGTATATAAGTGGATACAAACACAGAGAGATAAAATTATGTCAAAATAGAATAGACTTGCAGCAATATGAACATAGATAGATAGATAGATAGATAGATAGATAGATAGATAGATAGATAGATAGATAGGTATGAACAGACTGAGATAGATAGATAGATAGATAGATAGATAGATAGATAGATAGATAGATGAACAGACTGAGATAGATAGATAGATAGATAGATAGATAGATAGATAGATAGATAGATAGATAGATAGAATAGATAGATATGAACAGACTGAGATAGATAGATAGATAGATAGATAGATAGATAGATAGATAGATAGATAGATAGATAGATAGATTCTTATGAGAGAACAGATTGTAATTTTAGAAAAATAGATGATATCGGAATTTATTTTTTTCTAATACACTTAAAAAAATAAATGCATATATAGTAAATATAATTGAGAATTGCATTTTCTCGGATCTCAGCTGTCACGACGTCCTGACAGTTCCATAAATGCATTACACCTTTCCGTTAGCAGACATCGAGACAAGGACACGCTAACTAGTGCCACCAAGATATTCATGAAGCGAAAAGTAAAACTGAAGACAAAAAGTATCATCAAATAAACGAACAATGTCCTCTGTTTGCAATTTCCAACAGAAGAATAAAAACACAATTGACTCGACCGGATATATTTTCTTACCATTTTTCCTTTAATGATGTTATGAGCGGATAACTACAGATGTGTCGTTTTCAAGTTTGTTCTTTTTATTTTTATTTTAATGTTTGCCGAAGTCAGGAGCTGAAATTTGTTCTTTTGCTGTTTCCTCTAGAATTCGTGGAAACAGCGACTGTGCCACGTGTTTTTTAGAAGGCGAAACAGATATATTTAAAATGATTAGTGAGTTCAGTTCCATGTACCTTAGAGACATACTCATATTTTCATTACTTGATGATTTTTTGCTATGACATTCACTATGTACACTGCCCAAGAATTACTCGAGCTATAGATTTATAGATTAAGAGGTGCAGTTTATTTTGGTATGTGAGGAAGATAATAGTTAACCCTCCACTTGAACAGGTTAAGATTATAGTGATCGAGAAACCGTTCACCTAAGAGTCGATTCCAAAAAGAATCGATTTTTGGAAAGAAGCTGTTCGAGTGGAACTTACATCTTGCCAACGGAATATGAAGGTAATGAAACTAGTCGACTACAAAGTACAGGTTATGGCAGGTTTTAGCCGTGAAGGTTAGAATTGGTGGAACTAATTGTAGTTCGTGTAAGTAGTTTCTATAGAAATAGTAATTGAGCAACGAGAGACTTACTATGATTCGTCTGTGGAAAAAGGAATGTTGGGTGAAAAATAATCCAACACCCACAAGAAGCAGAGATGCTTTTGGGCTCTATCGAGAGTGGAAAGTGAAGACTGGGCAGCTGCTATCCATATATGGTAGCAGGACTCCATTTTCAGTCAGATCTGGCTCTTGTCAAGGTAGAAGAAGTCAGATAATTAAAAGTGCGGTATAGAGAACCGGTCTACGGCTATATCGTGTTGAATACACCGATTCCCGTCCGATCACCGAAGTTAAGTAACATCGAGCCTGGTCAGTACTTAAATAGGTGAACATTTAGGAATACCAGGTGCTGTAAACGTAAGGACCAAGAATGATCCACCGGTCCTCCAGGTCTGGGGGTTAGGTGCAGGGCTAACAACCATGCCCCGTAAAAAAAAAGTTTGTTACAGAAACAGCAACAAAAGGTTGTTGCCCTATGCACCATCTGGGTGTGATGGATAAATGATGATGATGATGACAGAGAACCGACATCTTTAGTTACAGGCTGTGTGTACGAGATCTGAGTTAAGTATGAGTACCAATATGGGCTCAAGGCACGCCTGCCCCACTGAAAGAACACCTGTTCTTCCTGACTGATGACAATTCAGGGACCGCTCAGTGATGATGGTGGCTCCGAAAGTATTGCCTCTTATTTTATTATATTAATCCGAGGTGGTTGTTTGTCGCGTTTAAGCAAATGTTGAGCCTTCTCGCACGTACAGATTTTTTTCTTTTTTCTTTTTACATTGCTAAAGATAACAGCTGAGCGGAAGGTAGGCAAAATAGCGTCTGACATGAACGTGCAGAGAAAGCACAGGTGTATCATTAAAGGAAAAATACACATTTTGACATCTATCATTAATTACTGAAGGTTTACGGACAGCACAAAATGGGTGTGAGTCCAATTAAGCAGTGGCTAATGCATTTCAGCAGAGACGACAGTGGTATGGATGACGAGGTTTATTTCTGATGGTTAAGCACTACATGAAGGCATATTATTTATGGTTGACAAAATGTATAGCCAATAGTAGCCATTATATTGGCAACTGAAGAACGTATTCTATTGTTCTCGTTTATGTGTAAATCATTAGTAAGAATACTCTTTCAGAAGTTCGGTGTTAAATGCCCTCATTTTCAGGAAGTATTTCACTCCAAGCAAGGCCGGATCACCATTAGTGTGTAGAAGGTTACAGTGAGAAAAAAGATTGTAGATAGAGTGTATTGAAGACACGATAAAAGATGAATGGGTTTCAAGAATATAGATGGCAATTGACGATGCATTTTTGAAAAGATTGTAGCTATCAAAGAAACAAGTAAATGGAAGGAAGTTCCACGTGCAAGAAAGACGAGAAAAGAAACTGTGGAGTAGAAGTGGTGGTTAAATTTCGACGGTAAAAGAGTTGAACCTAGATGCCAATCTAGTACACGCTTAAATTCACGTGGACAGGGTACCAGGAAAAAAATCTCGCCAGTGAAGTTGCCATAAGGTTATTTCTGGAAAGGACAGAAGAAAGCCACTTCATAGCAAATAAATGAAGTCAAAATGCTAAGTCAGAACCCATTACAATACAGATGCTTCTTTGGAGTTTGTCGAGAACATCGAGATGAAGGGCAGGAGCACCTGTCCAGATGGGGCAACAGTGTTCAATGCACAGACGAATAATAGGTTTATAAATGCGCAAGATGGATTGTGATACGAAAATCCTTCTGGTCTGACAGAGGCCCAATCTTACTTGCAGTAGATGCAGTTATAGATCTGATATATTCGTTCCACTTCAGCTCGGTTGAAAAAATGAGGCCAAAGAGTCGCAGTGTGTTACTCGATGACTGATAGGAAAGTTTGTCTATGGTGATTAAAGGAGACCAGTTTTGTTTTGGAGGCATGAAAATTTACAAACCATCCCCCACCAGTTACTAACTGATTGTAGGTCTATTTCAAGAGCAAGAGCACGGTTTACTTTGTCAGCCTTTGTAGATTTTCTGTTGAGACGGGAGTAAATGGTGATGTCATCTGCATAGATGCCTACTTAGGAACTAATGACATCAGGAATATCATTAATGAAAACTAGAAATATCGTAGGAACAAGGATAGAGCCTTGTAAGACACTCGTGTTCATGTGAAAGAATCTTGAAGCTTTCCCACTCAAAAAAAAACTTAATTTCACGATTCGGTAGAAACGATTGAATTAAATCAAACAACTGTTCAGAAATATCGTAACGCTGGAGCTTGCCCGGAAGGCATGCATACCAAACACTGTCAAACGCTTTTGAGATATCTAGAAGGACAGCTCGAAGCTCGTCATTATTATCAAAAACTTGGTATTCGGTGACAGCCGTTAGCACATCAGCGGTAGACCGGAAGAATTGTTTGTTAGAGATTAGGTTGTGAGAGTTCAGATTCTTAACTATTTCAGCATTGATTAGAGCCTCGAATACTTTGTAAAAATAGGTAAGAGGCTAATAGGGTGATAGTTAAAGGAGTCAGAGGGTTCACCAGAGTTCTTAAAAACAGGAATTACAGATGAAGACTTCCAAGCAAAAAAGCAAGAAAAGACAATAGTTGTAGAGTTTGGAGAGGATTGAACCCAGCTTAGGGTAAATTTCTTCTGAACGATGAATGGTATTCCATCACCTCCTCTTGCCTTATGGGAGTCTAATTTAGAAACTATGTCCTCTTACTATATAAGAATTTATGCATATATCACTAAGTTAAATATCTGTTCTATGTGAGAAAACGAGTCTGGGTACTTTAGACGAGTAAAATGTGGAATTTATAAAGAATTTGCTAGCAAGGAATTCAACTTTGTCTGCTGTAAATGTCAGTACTTCGAATTGATTGAATAGAAAAGAGACTGAGTGATGTTGTTCAGCACACTCATGCAGAACCGCCAGTAATCTCTAGAGCCGAACTTGCGAGATGCTGTGCACTGTTTCATTCTATTAGCAAACCATAATTTTGCATAATTTAGGAAACACTTGCATTCATAACGCGCAGAGACAAAGAGATGTCTACTGTTATCAGTCGTATCACTCTACCACAACCGGAAGAAGTTATTTCTGTGGGCTATAGCAGCCGAGCACGCAGATGAGAATCAAGGAGATTAATGATATTTAACTTGAAATTTCCTTGCTGGAATGAAAGGATCGATTCCGGCTTTCACCCATGATAAAACTTCACAGGCGCAGTTCTGAACAGAGAGAAAAAACTTTGTTCCAAGGGACGTCATAAAGGAAATCACGGAACGAATCCCAATGTGCACGATATTCTATTGATAGGAGGTTTCTGGATGTAGGGGGAACAGAAAGAGATGCTTACAGACACCACCGCCTGATCAGAGTAGCCAAGATGGCAGAGCTGAATAGCATGATATGAGTCAGTCGAAGTAAAGAAGAGATCTAGATAAGAAAGATGTCCTTCAGGTTTACTGCGGAGACGCGTGGGGAAGTCCACCACTTGCGTGAGAGATTGAGTGATGCGAAGTTCAGCGTTTGATACCATATTTACGAAGTTTTGACCGTTGTACACACCAAACTTCTTCAAGTGTTTGGAATTTCGAACCAATCCTTTAATTTCGTCCACCGAGGTAGATTGTTCCAGTTCCACGTGCTGTGCTTCAAGGATACGTACTACTGTGGATAAAAGAGTTGTGAGTTCAATACCTGGCTACATCAGAGGTGAAAACAACTTGGATAGTTGTGTTAAAAGAGAGATAACTAATGCTGAGATATCTGGAGAAAACATGGCACGCGGAACTAGAACAATGTACCCCGGTGAGCGAAATAAAAAGTTCGGTTTGAAATTTTGAACACTTCTGCTATGGCCAGGTATTGAACTTACAACTCTTTGGGCCAAGTCACTGGATTGCTTTAAACTGCGCTTTTATATACTCGGCCATGCACTCCTGGAGAGTTAAGTTACTAAAGTGAATTACCTGAGACTGAGATATCCAGAAAAGTTGTGAAGCAAGAACAAGATGACGTGCAAATTTTTAGCGCACTATAACCTGTCTGTAAATATGAAACATATGCTAATAGCCGACATTGAAGCGAATATCGGAATCACAAGAATTTGAACCAAGTACGAATCAGCGGAACAACGTGCTGAATACGTCTACATATTGAATCAATACAAAGACATTAAAAAACAAAGACAACATAAAGCATGAAATCAAACATCATATAAAAACTACGGGACACCTAGTATTCTTGCGTCTAATTAGATTGCATCCGCATAATTATAAATTCGCTAATAACGAATTCAATATGATCTTACATGAAGGGATAATCCGTCCTTCTGACAGACCAACATCTTGTCCCTGAAACGGTAAAAGTTTTTTTTTCCTCCCTGTGTGGATTTTCGAAAGCTAAATTCATCCACAGTTCCTGATCGTTATCTTGTTCTGAATATACATGGTTTCGAACTATGATCACGTGCTTCATATGTATTTTCGAAAACTGATTTACCGAAGACATATTTCGAAATTCCGCTCACCGCTTAGACTATATGAACTCGTTTGGATTCCTTTTGAATTTAGCAATGCTTCTCAGTCTTTCCAACGATTAATTGATTAAATCCTGAGACGAATACCGTTCGTTTACGCCTAGTTATATGATATAACTCTCGCTAACAAAAACACTGAAGAACATAAGAATCATTTACATCAAGAACATAAGAATCACTTACATCAAATTCACAACTATTTCAATTTGGTCTCAAAGTCAATATAGATAAGTGCATTTTTGACGCTAGTCAAATGACCTTTCGTGGACATGTCATAAATTGAAATTGGATTTCATCTTTAGCGGAGTTCGTGAAAGTGGTTGAAAAATTCCTACACCTCTTTCTGTACGACAGCTACGAATATTTATCGAACTGATAAACTATTACCACCGTTTAATTACAAGCCTGTCATCTACATTTTAACGCTAATCAACCTATTACAGAAAAAATCAGACTACAAGAAAACGCCCTACATGATTTCCATTCAGCCTAATCAAGTTTTAAATATCATTAAACTCTCATACATCAACAATGATGAAAACGCATTAATTTACTTCTCAACAAACGCATCCAATACAGCAGTAAGAGCAGTACTTGAAAGAAAAGTACTTGTAAAAAAAACAAGATACAATGCTACCGCAAAACACCACTAGATAGACAACCCAGATTCAAGATTCAAAAACATACATATAGATAATGTAGAACCTCCACCAAGTTGCCAAGGTTATATTTTAACCATTGTTAGATTTTCTCGTTGATTTACAGCAATCGCAATCCAGTAACATTCGGAGTGCCCAATGTTATCACCACCGATCGTGGCCCACAATCTCGATCAGTTCTCTTCCAAGAATTTAGTAACTTACTGGGCACAAAATACATAAAAACGACAGTTTACCACACGCAAATGGAGCAGCAGAAAGATTCCACAGACAAGTCAAAATATCTTTAGCAGTGCAATAAAATTCAGTCAATTAGATTGGTAACTTACCTCTTATTTTGCTGTCTATGAGACATATTATTAAAGAAGATCTTGGCTGGACACCAGCTAAATTAGTCTTTAGCCTACCCCTGTCATTAGCAGAATCATTCTTTGAAGATGAAAACATTTTACACCGTCATCGCAGTTTATACAAAAACTAAAAACCAGAATGTCGAAATTATAATTCACACCACTTCGACGTTCGACGAAACACACTTATAGATCCATATAGATCTATAAGTGCGATTTATAGCACGCAAGCCACTCACAGTGAATCACCAAGGGCTGTTTAAAGATTTAAACAGAGCAAACAAGCGTTTCACAATTCAAAACGGAACGTTTCAAACAAAACAAACGTTAACAAACACAAGCTAGCATTACTGAAAAAACATCACCAACCATACATACATTATTCTCTTAGTGCACAACGTACACCACAAACCAAAAATACACCAGAAATTCAAACTAAATCAAGAAGAAAAGTTACATTTTATAAAATATATTTACCATTCACAAAATTATTCATTTTCTCAACCGATCACTTTCTGGAAGTGAGCCTTGTCGTACCTCTTACATCTACTGGACTCCAAACTCCACTCGGCGACGGAAGTGTCAAATGACAAAATGCGTCTCTGAGTTCGTGGCCTCACGTATCCATTTTCAGTTGTCTTCGGGTAAAATGATCGTTATTAACCAATCGCCCAAGTTCCTGATCGAAACAAGGGTTTCATCTTTTTTTTTTTTTGTATTTTTAGCCGCTCGAACAGTATGAAAGACAACAAGTAAAAAGAGACGGCCAGAGAGACATGCTACAATATATATATATATATATATATATATATATATATATATATAGTATATTTTACCTATTATTTGCATTTATTCATATTTCATTTTATCTATATTTGGTGATTTCATTAAGCATACTTCCTTACTTTAAATAATATTTGTCTAATTGAAAATTATCGCGCAGACGACAATAATCGATCGAGTGCTAATGGGCGCGGTCCTTCGTTTTCAAAATGGTTGTCTGCATTATCCATTTAGAAAAATTATGTTTTACAAGTGCAACACGATATTCGACAAATATATTTTATTTCAATACTTTTTCTCTACCTTCTGAGTAGTGGAGTTTTATTTTCATATTTTTATTTTATCAATTTTTTTTTTCACACAACCCAGTCTGTCTTCATGTCAAAACTGTTTACACGCTTGAAAACTAAGTTGATTGATGACCACCCGGAAAAAGGGAGAGAACTCATTTTGTTATTAACAAATAATAGGACATTATAATATGTAACGGAAGAGATTCACCACTTAGACTGGGCCAGTGAGCGCTAACTCTTAATTAAGTGATGTAATCATAGGCCGGTTATATTATAACTATTGGTGAAAATAATCGAATTCATCTCCCTTAATATTGGTCAAATATGGCTTCTGCGTAACCATAGATATTTCATCTACGCTGCATCACACGAAGATTTTCAGTTTTCTCTTCTTATACTCATTTGTAATTTTCTTTTACGGTTCATTGTTTTCTTATTTCTGTCTTTCTAAATATTTGCAGCCGCCTTCTTAACACGATCCTGATTGTCTTTCTTAATCATTTATATGTTCTTTTGTTCATTGTCCGTTCTCCTTTACGAGTTTCGCAGACTTCAATCATGGATGGGTGAAACGAACCTGCGTCTAATAATACGCGATTGTTTTATGCGTTCACAATTAGCCCCCGCTGTTGCCAGATTTATACCACATTTTGGCATACAGGAATCACCGTTGAATTTCCTGCGATCACATTAAACAAATTCGGTTATGGACAGCTCTCGTATACTACATGCCTCGTCGTGTAACTAGCCAACGATAGAAGTTACGTTTTTAAGTAGCCGTTTCTATTTTTGACACTTCAACTTATACATTTTGCACTAATGAGTGAAACATAGATAGATAGATAGATAGATAGATAGATAGATAGATAGATAGATAGATAATTTACTAAGGCCGAATGTATGTGGTACCCAGTAAGGATCGAGCTCACTACTCAGTTGCAATAGATTTTAGCAATCAAGCTTGGTAACCATTACACTACGCCGAGGTGCCCAAGATAGATAGATAGATAGATAGATAGATAGATAGATAGATAGATAGATATCGCTGCCACATCGGGTCTGGTACTTGTGCTACTATCTGATGATTCTTGATATGTCAGAGAAGAATCTGCAATGCCATCAGTCCTGTCTTTGGTTTAGTTCTTCAACTTCCTATATTTAAGCGCACTACTATAGTGATGTGCGTTGTGGTGCAGTGGATATCGGCTTGGAACGAGAAATCGAGAAGCCGAGTTCAAATTCCAGTTCAATTCATTGCATTCACTTACGCGCAAATACCTTTGAGAAAGGTATTAATCCGTCTCTTCCTTCTAGTTATGGGTTAAATAACAGGACAGATTGGGTTCTATAGCCTTGGCTGACAACCAGTCTATCGCAGAAAACAATGGCACCCTACTGCTGGATGATCTTCAATGATTCAATGGCGTCCTAATGTGGGATGATCAATCATGTCTCTTTCGAGACATGATTGCCCAGTCAGTCATGACTCTTTCGAGACATGATTGCCCAAGCGTGTTTCACGTATGGCACTTAACTGACTATATTGATAATTAGGTTTCATAATTTCACACTTTGAAATCGCTAAATATAAACGTAAGTTCCATGGTTATGGTTTCTTCTCTCGCAGTTTCCACTTGTAGAACTTTCTTCCGGTTCCTTGCCTTCCTGTCACAACGATCTTCAAAAATTTAAATGCAACGTCAATTGTCATATTCTATCTCATTGCTGGGAAGTGCTCTAACAGAAAACGGAAAGTGTGACACTGAGACCTGAAGGCAAATCGGCATGACCAAGGAGGCTTTCCAGAATCTTAGTAAGAGTATTTAGAGACAGGAAATTTTCTCTAGAAAAGTAGAAGAGACTACTGGATTGGTATGTGATGTCTGTCCTTTAATATGGCAGTGAATGCTGAAAAATCTTATCAAAGATGAAGGAGATACTTGAAGCAACCGAAATGTGGTTCTACAGCAGGATGCTGCAGATAACATAGACCGAGCATGTCAGCAATGATAAAATTTGGAGAGTATCGAGAGGATAAGTTTTGGAGAGGATGGAAACGAAAATACTGAACATCAGGAAAAAAACAGCTAAAGTTCTTGGAAGGAAAATCTGATATTCACTGGTCAGATAGAGGAAAAAGAGCCAGGGGAAAGCAGGGAATAACATACTTGACGGGTTTCAGCAAGTGGATGGCAAAACTGGGTTTGGGTGGGGTAGCAGGAGAAGTTGTGCTAAGATGCACTAGGGTTAGGGAGATGTGGAAGGCCATGATTGCCTAAGTCCAGAAGAGACACAGTATATAGAAGAAGAAATATGTCCTTTTATTCTCCTTTCTTCTCGATAACTCTTTCACAATTTCTTTCATACTCAGTAACCCCCATGTGTCTCAGTAGCTTGTATAACTTCTTTGTGGCTGGTAAATAGTAATATATATATATATATATATATATATATATATATATATATATATAATCCATCTCGTGATGGACCTTCAGACAGACAACCCATCGGTATATTTTAATTACATTTGTTTGGACATATTATCTGATGGTGGTCGACAGTTATACCAAGTGGCCTGAAATATTGAAATGCAGAAGACCAACTACTAAGATAGCAATAAATTTCTTGTACGATATATTTGCAATGTTTATTGTACTTGATTCCATTGTATCGGAGAACAGGGCGCAGTTCGCATTAAGCGAATTCAATTTATTATGCAAGTCCTTACAAATACAACCTATTACAACGCCGCCATTTCATGGCACGTTGAAAATGTCTCAGAATGGCAGAAAAGCTTTTGTCTGTCCTGGCATCTTCACGGTCTCTCAAAGAACGGCTGTTCTGGCTGTCTGCTGCTGCTGTATGTGTGTTTGTGTGTTTTTGTGTGTGTACGTGTGTGTGTGTGCGTGTGTATGTGTGTCTATTCTAGCTGCTGTGTGTGTGTGTGTGTGTGTGTGTGTGTGTGTGTGTGTGTGTGTGTGTGTGTGTGTGTGTTCTAGTTGGGGCCTTTATGGTCTGATGATATGTCTGCTTGTATGTGTGGTTTATCTTAGTGTGATCTGATCATTCCCTTGACTCTTTGACCGCGCTGAAGAGTATCAATTTCATTACTGTTGGTTTATCTATCTGATTTATCTGGTGGTGTGTGCGTGTCCGTGACCGTGTCGTGTGTGCGTGTCTATGTGCGCGTGGTATTGCAATTTATTCTACCTTATTTTGTATGTATGTGTGCGTGCGTGTGTGTGTGCTTTCCGTGTGCGGTGTGTTATAGGCACCTCCGCTACTTTGCCGGGCGTGGGGGGGGAATAACATAGTGTAAAATTATTTGTTCATTTATTATTATTTTTTTATTTGTTAATGAAATATTAGAGGTACCAGGTTCCCTAAGTTCCGCTCTCTAGCCTCGATGGTGACGACTATGTTCTTGTTAGTATTTTTACATTTTTTAAATGTTTATAAAAAGACGACCTTTTTTCTTCATACTATACTATTCACTGGATGTGCCTTCTTTACACTTATAAAACACTTGTAAAACTTATAAAACACTTATATAAACAGCATCAGCAGTCACCCGTAACACTTATGAAATGCTCATAACACTTGTATAAATAGCGTCAACAGCCACTATTAAGACTTAAATCTAAAATCTGAGCTTTATCGATGCCAACGGAAATATTTCTAGCAAATGATAGCATTCAATCGAACTGTTGAGCGTGGAGAACATCCATTTTGTTTGCTTAATGCAAATAGAAGATTTCTCTCAGAGAATGGTGAGTATATCACGCTATGACGTGAAAACAAAAAAAAAATACCAAACCTGCATTCAAATGACAAAAGTGAACTTTCTTATTCTTCCAAGTTAGTATGCACGCAAAACTAACATTTACGATTTCAAATAAAAGATTTATTTTAGAAAAAAAAAAGATTGATGATTCCTTTGCTTCTGTCGTCGTTCAATTCCAGCCTACAAACTAAAGTCAAGAAATTCACAAAGTATCGTTTATTTCATTTGTTCTTTTTCCACTATCAGTCAGTTAATAGCCATACGGGATACACGCTTGGGCGATCATGTCTCTTTCGATGCACGACTGACTGGACAAAACATTTTCCCGCAGTAAATTGTCATTTTTCTGCAGTAAACTGTTTTCCAACTAAAGCAACAGAACACTGCCCGATATTTAACACATAGCTGGAGGAAGAAAGATGGATTCATACCATTTTACAAGGTTATTTGCGATTAAAAAATGCAACGAATTCAACTGGAATTTGAACTCAGTCCTATGATTTTGCCTTCCGAGGCGATATCCATTGCACCACAACACAATATTCATTAAAAGCAAAGAAAAGAGTGCTGAATTGCTATGTAATATCAATGATCTACTGGCGAGATTTGAATTCGTTTTCCTTATTTTCAGGAGACAGACCAACAATCAGAATAGTAATTGCAATAGTAATATTATACGTTTCCCTACAAGGAAACATTTTGCATTCATTGATCGAACATCCAGTACTGCTTTTGGTTGAAATTTATAAAATCTTTTTATTAAACAATTAAACAAGTTTTTTAAAACTAGCTGTTATCACTTCGTCCAATATTGATGGAGACTTCCTTCTAACCCTTTATTTGATGTAGTGTGCAATGTCAACATCTTCATTATGTCACTATTTCCCTTCATTTTAGTTCTTGCTGTTGGTAGACCTCAAGAGATGCGGTTTCTATTATTTGGTACTGTGATGAACACGGTCCTAGACGAAGCAAAAGGCTTGGGTTGCATGCGTCTTTTGTGGCCGCAGAGCGGGTGCTAGACGAGGCAAGCAACATGGCGACGAGGCCTAGAATGACTATGCGCGTGCGCAGGAGAACCGAAAAGGGGGCTCACGCGTATGCAAATCGAGGACGGCACGAGAGAGAAAACTAGAGCCTCAATTTGACTGGAGCAGAAGTAACGCGAGCAGCTGAAGAAGGACCGTTTGTGCGCAACGAAGAAGATAAATACAGACGACAACAACAACAACAAGGAAAAGAAGACAAATAAAGATATAAAGAAGAAGAAGAACGAGAACGAGCACTCTGTTCCTGCACATAACACATAACAAACACAGATACAGTTCTTTGTGAATCTGTAGCACCAGTTCACAACGTTTTCAGGATGATACTTTGGTTTTGCAGGAAGTTGTAGTGTTGAGAAAAATTGTGATTTCATTGCTCAGCTTATCCTACATGAAGTTCGGATTTTTTATTATGCACTTTTCTAATCATATTTCACCTAAACGACTGAAGAATGTGTATTTAATTTATATTCTTCTCCTGTATTCTGTATTGAAGCATGTCTGTTCATAAAATTATAAGTGCATAGTGGCTTTCCGAACACTTTGTATGTTCAAATTCCTTTTCTCCTATACTTCTTCTTCTATGTGCCATGTCCCTTGAGGACGTAGGCGATCATGGCCTTCCACGTTTCCCTATCCCTGGTGGCTCTGAGCACGCCTTCTCCTGTTACACCATGCAATCTTCGTTGCGTTATCCACCTGATTAGGTCCTTCAAATATGTTATCCGTTGCTTTCCCCTGTCTCTTTTCCCCTCTATCTGGCCTGTTAGTATCAGATTCTCCAAGCCCTCCTTCCTTGCTGCGTGTCCCAGGAATTTCAGCTGTCTTTTCCTGATGCTCAGTATTAGTTTCCTTTTTGTTTCCATCATTTTCAAGACCTCATCATTGCTCACATGCTCGATCCATGATATTCGCAGCATCCTTCTGTAGAACCACATTTCAGGTGCTTCAAGTTTTTCCTTTATCTTTGATGGCATTTTTTTCCAGCATTCACTGCCATATTGAAGGACGAACAGCACGTAGCAATCCAGTACTCTCTTCCTAAAGTTGCTATGACTGATCTATACAACAAGGTATTTGAAAATAAGTCCGTTCCAAATCAAACCCTGAAGGCTAACTTTCAGAAGCCGTCAAATCTGTCAAAATTTTCGTATTCTTTATTTTACGAACGATATACCCCGTTTCATTTGTACTTTTACACGAACAGCATTCAATATTTAGCTATATGTGAAGTGTCATATCAAACTGAAAATCTGATAGAATCCCGAAGGTGCGATGGAATAGAGAAAGATTTCTTCAAAAGCTAAACAAGAAATTAAGAGAAAGGAAATTTTCGTTAAAAGCAAAGAAACGAGGACTGAACTACTAAGTAATATCAATCCTCCTGGATGGCAATGAATTCTTCAGTTTCCTTGTCAATGAATAAGAGAATTAAGGTATGAGGTGTTATTCTACAGAAGGATGCTGAAAATACTAGGAGTGAAATATTCATTACAATGAATGAGAATGTTTCATAAAAAACGATAGCAAAAAGTACACTTGTACTTAGAATTAGAAAACAATTGAACTTTCTGGGACACATCATGAAAAAATGGGATTGGAGAATTTAACACTCATAAGACATATTAAGGGTAAGAGGAACTGAAGAAAACAGCAAGTATATAAAACGCAGTTTGAGAGTTAATAAAAAACATTAAGAAGAGCCACAAAGGATAGAAAGTTATGGAGAGCCATGATCGCTTATGTTCTGAATGGTTGCCAAATTTAATACATTTTTGAGACTAGTATTTCTGAGATGAGATAGTATTTACAGTATTTACATTATTCGGACTATTAACCTCATCTTTGTTACCATTTGTACGACGTTACGGCTATTGTACACTCTGGCCTTCTTCAGGTACTAGGAACCGTACCCTTTATTACAATTACTGGTATATGATCTTCATCCCTTGCGTAGAGCTTCTTCTAGTAGTCATGAATTATATCTCTCTAACTAACTAACGTCTATATCCACTGGGCCATGTGCATGGGGATACAGAGAGATGCTGAAGAAAGGATAAGAAGTTGATGGGATTTGGGGAGGTTGATAGGATTTAGGGAGAATGAATATGGCAATTGATACTGCAATTAAACATTTGGAGATTGTAGCTATCACGGAAGATAGCTCATGACGTTGGGAACATGATTCGCTACTTGTTCACCACTGCTTTAGCCTGGTATTGAACTCACAACTCTTTGAGTCAAGTCACAGGATTTAACCACCGTCTATATCCACTGGGTTTTGGGGATTTATAAACCTAATGTTCAGTAACCCATTTTTTACCTGAGTTCATGTTGCAATTTTTGATGTTAATGGGTTTTTTCTAGTATTTTTTTATGTTAATGGTCTTCTCTAGTATTTTTAAGGGTTCGGTTCGAAATACTTAGCACGTCGTACAAATGGCAACAAAAATGAGGACAATAGTCCGAATAATTTTTTACACTATTAGAAATAAAACAATTTAAAAGAGAAAACTTTTTTAACCAATGATCTTAAATATCTTTTTTATAATCATTTCACCCCAAGCCCCGCAGGATTGTCACTGATGTGCATGGGGTTACAAAGAGAGAGAACAAAACAGGGTACAGGGGATGCCGAAAAAAGGATGAGAAGTTGATGGGATTTGGAGATGTGGATAGGATTTAGGAAGGAAGAGCATGGTAATTGACGCTGCATTTAAATTTTTGGAGATTGTAGGTATCAGGAAAGCAAATATACGCAAGGGAGTTTAACAGGCGGGAAGTACGATTAAAAAAAACTGTTGGAGGTTACATTTGACTATTCTAAGGGTAAAAGTTTAGGGTACCAATCTAGTAGCACGACTAAATTCGGGTGGTCGGGACACCAAGGAAAGAAGTTCGTCAGAGTAAAAGCCGTTTAAATATATTAGTAGAAGAGAGAGACAGAATCCATATCCTGCCGGTGAGAAAGTGACTGAAGGCGAGTCGCCAAGTCAGGATGGCTTACGTTAAAGATCTGCTTTTAGATTTTGTCGAGAACCTAAAGATAAATATTAGTATCACTCGATAAGATATGACAACAGTATTCAATGCATGGACGAATAAGTAGATTGATGAATGTGCAAAACTGATTTTGAAAAGAAAAACTTTCTATTCCGACAGGTGACTCAATCGTCCTAGCAGTAGATGCAGCTATAGATTCGATGTAGTCGTTCCACTTGAGGTTGGTTGAGAGAGTGACGCCAAGAAGGCACACTGTGTTGCTTTCTAGGGAACTAACGTTATCCACACTGATGGAAGGCTTCTCTATGGTGGTTAAAGGAGAGCTGTTTTGTTTTGGGAGCATTAAAATTTACGAGCCACTTCCTACCCTATTCTAACACAGATTGAAGATTTAAGAGCAATAGCAAAGTTTAACAAAATATGGATTTAGAGCTCAAAAGACATTTGACAAGTTGAAGCAAAGAATAACTTTTTAAGAATTCTAGGATTACTATATGCTCCTATAGACGGACAAGTGTTCTGATCTTTGTTGTAATGCTCACAACGTTACAACATTTGTATCCTCTACTCTCCTTCAGATGTCTTTCGTGTTTCTTTTTGTTTTGTTTTTGTTTTTGTTCTTTGTTTTTTGTTTTTTGTTTTGTTTTTTTTTCTTTTTGTTTTTTTTTTGGTGGGGGGGGGATAATCTAGGAAATTTTAATCAAACTCCTTTATTTAATCAACGAGGGTAGGCTGTTCTCATCCTGCTTCCTGAAAACGTCTACTGAAGAAGAACAGAGGATTCAACATCCCAAACGTCGTGAATATAACAGCCAAGATGAGTTCGAATACAAAAATATATACGAATGATAATTCCTCATGTTTTGTGTCTTTTTTTTTTTTTTTTTTTGGTAATCTAGGAAATTTTAATCAAACTCCTTTCTTTCATCAACGAGGGTAGGCTGTTCTCATCCTGCTTCCTGAAAACGTCTGCTGAAGAAGAACAGAGGATTCAACATCCCAAATGTCGTGAATATAACAGCCAAGATGAGTTCGAATACAAAAATATATACGAATGATAATTCCTCATGTTTTTTTTTTTGTTTTTGTTTTTTGGGTAATCTAGGAAATTTTAATCAAACTCCTTTCTTTAATCAACGAGGGTAGGCTGTTCTCATCCTGCTTCCTGAAAACGTCTACTGAAGAAGACCAGAGGATTCAACATCCCAAACGTCGTGAATATAACAGCCAAGATGAGTTCGAATACAAAAATATATACGAATGATAATTCCTCATGTTTTGTGTCTTTTTTTTTTTTTTTTTGTAATCTAGGAAATTTTAATCAAACTCCTTTCTTTCATCAACGAGGGTAGGCTGTTCTCATCCTGCTTCCTGAAAACGTCTGCTGAAGAAGAACAGAGGATTCAACATCCCAAATGTCGTGAATATAACAGCCAAGATGAGTTCGAATACAAAAATATATACGAATGATAATTCCTCATGTTTTTTTTTTGTTTTTGTTTTTTGGGTAATCTAGGAAATTTTAATCAAACTCCTTTCTTTAATCAACGAGGGTAGGCTGTTCTCATCCTGCTTCCTGAAAACGTCTACTGAAGAAGACCAGAGGATTCAACATCCCAAACGTCGTGAATATAACAGCCAAGATGAGTTCGAATACAAAAATATATACGAATGATAATTCCTCATGTTTTGTGTCTTTTTTTTTTCTTTTTTTGGTAATCTAGGAAATTTTAATCAAACTCCTTTCTTTCATCAACGAGGGTAGGCTGTTCTCATCCTGCTTCCTGAAAACGTCTGCTGAAGAATAACAGAGGATTCAACATCCCAAATGTCGTGAATATAACAGCCAAGATGAGTTCGAATACAAAAATATATACGAATGATAATTCCTCATGTTTTTTTTTTTGTTTTTGTTTTTTGGGTAATCTAGGAAATTTTAATCAAACTCCTTTCTTTAATCAACGAGGGTAGGCTGTTCTCATCCTGCTTCCTGAAAACGTCTACTGAAGAAGAACAGAGGATTCAACATCCCAAACGTCGTGAATATAACAGCCAAGATGAGTTCGAATACAAAAATATATACGAATGATAATTCCTCATGTTTTGTGTCTTTTTTTTTTCTTTTTTTGGTAATCTAGGAAATTTTAATCAAACTCCATTCTTTCATCAACGAGGGTAGGCTGTTCTCATCCTGCTTCCTGAAAACGTCTGCTGAAGAATAACAGAGGATTCAACATCCCAAATGTCGTGAATATAACAGCCAAGATGAGTTCGAATACAAAAATATATACGAATGATAATTCCTCATGTTTTTTTTTTTGTTTTTGTTTTTTGGGTAATCTAGGAAATTTTAATCAAACTCCTTTCTTTAATCAACGAGGGTAGGCTGTTCTCATCCTGCTTCCTGAAAACGTCTACTGAAGAAGAACAGAGGATTCAACATCCCAAACGTCGTGAATAAAACAGCCAAGATGAGTTCGAATACAAAAATATATACGAATGATAATTCCTCATGTTTTTTTTTTTTTGTTTTTGTTTTTTGGGTAATCTAGGAAATTTTAATCAAACTCCTTTCTTTAATCAACGAGGGTAGGCTGTTCTCATCCTGCTTCCTGAAAACGTCTACTGAAGAAGAACAGAGGATTCAACATCCCAAACGTCGTGAATATAACAGCCAAGATGAGTTCGAATACAAAAATATATACGAATGATAATTCCTCATGTTTTGTGTCTTTTTTTTTTCTTTTTTTGGTAATCTAGGAAATTTTAATCAAACTCCTTTCTTTCATCAACGAGGGTAGGCTGTTTTCATCCTGCTTCCTGAAAACGTCTGCTGAAGAAGAACAGAGGATTCAACATCCCAAATGTCGTGAATATAACAGCCAAGATGAGTTCGAATACAAAAATATATACGAATGATAATTCCTCATGTTTTTTTTTTTTGTTTTTGTTTTTTGGGTAATCTAGGAAATTTTAATCAAACTCCTTTCTTTAATCAACGAGGGTAGGCTGTTCTCATCCTGCTTCCTGAAAACGTCTACTGAAGAAGAACAGAGGATTCAACATCCCAAATGTCGAGAATATAACAGCCAAGATGAGTTCGAATACAAAAATATATACGAATGATAATTAATCATGTTTTGTTTTTTTGTTTTTTGGTAATCTACGAAATTTTAATCAAACTCCTTTCTTTAATCAACGAGGGTAGGCTGTTCTCATCCTGCTTCCTGAAAACGTCTACTGAAGAAGACCAGAGGATTCAACATCCCAAACGTCGTGAATATAACAGCCAAGATGAGTTCGAATACAAAAATATATACGAATGATAATTCCTCATATTTTTTTTTGTTTTTTTGGGTAATCTAGGAAATTTTAATCAAACTCCTTTCTTTAATCAACGAGGGTAGGCTGTTCTCATCCTGCTTCCTGAAAACGTCTACTGAAGAAGACCAGAGGATTCAACATCCCAAACCTCGTGAATATAACAGCCAAGATGAGTTCGAATACAAAAATATATACGAATGATAATTCCTCATGTTTTTTGTTTTTTTTGGTAATCTAGGAAATTTTAATCAAACTCCTTTCTTTAATCAACGAGGGTAGGCTGTTCTCATCCTGCTTCCTGAAAACGTCTGCTGAAGAAGACCAGAGGATTCAACATGCCAAACGTCGTGAATATAACAGCCAAGATGAGTTCGAATACAAAAATATATACGAATGATAATTCCTCATTTTTTTTATTTTTTTTTTTTTTGGTAATCTAGGAAATTTTAATCAAACTCCTTTCTTTAATCAACGAGGGTAGGCTGTTCTCATCCTGCTTCCTGAAAACGTCTACTGAAGAAGACCAGAGGATTCAACATCCCAAACGTCGTGAATATAACAGCCAAGATGAGTTCGAATACAAAAATATATACGAATGATAATTAATCATGTTTTGTTTTTTTGTTTTTTGGTAATCTACGAAATTTTAATCAAACTCCTTTCTTTAATCAACGAGGGTAGGCTGTTCTCATCCTGCTTCCTGAAAACGTCTACTGAAGAAGACCAGAGGATTCAACATCCCAAACGTCGTGAATATAACAGCCAAGATGAGTTCGAATACAAAAATATATACGAATGATAATTCCTCATATTTTTTTTTTTTTGGGTAATCTAGGAAATTTTAATCAAACTTCTTTCTTTAATCAACGAGGGTAGGCTGTTCTCATCCTGCTTCCTGAAAACGTCTACTGAAGAAGACCAGAGGATTCAACATCCCAAACCTCGTGAATATAACAGCCAAGATGAGTTCGAAGACAAAAATATATACGAATGATAATTCCTCATGTTTTTTGTTTTTTTTTGGTAATCTAGGAAATTTTAATCAAACTCCTTTCTTTAATCAACGAGGGTAGGCTGTTCTCATCCTGCTTCCTGAAAACGTCTGCTGAAGAAGACCAGAGGATTCAACATGCCAAACGTCGTGAATATAACAGCCAAGATGAGTTCGAATACAAAAATATATACGAATGATAATTCCTCATTTTTTTTTATTTTTTTTTTTTGGTAATCTAGGAAATTTTAATCAAACTCCTTTCTTTAATCAACGAGGGTAGGCTGTTCTCATCCTGCTTCCTGAAAACGTCTACTGAAGAAGAACAGAGGATTCAACATCCCAAACGTCGTGAATATAACAGCCAAGATGAGTTCGAATACAAAAATATATACGAATGATAATTCCTCATGTTTTTTTTTTTTGTAATCTAGGAAATTTTAATCAAACTCCTTTCTTTAATCAACGAGGGTAGGCTGTTCTCATCCAGCTTCCTGAAAACGTCTGCTGAAGAAGACCAGAGGATTCAACATCCCAAACCTCGTGAATATAACAGCCAACATGAGTTCGAATACAAAAATATATACGAATGATAATTCCTCATGTTTTTTTTTTTTGGTTTTTTTTTTTGGAATCTAGGAAATTTTAATCAAACTCCTTTCTTTAATCAACGAGGGTAGGCTGTTCTCATCCTGCTTCCTGAAAACGTCTACTGAAGAAGAACAGAGGATTCAACATCCCAAACGTCGTGAATATAACAGCCAAGATGAGTTCGAATACAAAAATATATACGAATGATAATTCCTCATGTTTTTTTTTTGTTGTTTTTTTGGGGTAATCTAGGAAATTTTAATCAAACTCCTTTCTTTAATCAACGAGGGTAGGCTGTTCTCATCTTGCTTCCTGAAAACGTCTACTGAAGTAGACCAGAGGATTCAACATCCCAAACGTCGTGAATATAACAGCCAAGATGAGTTCGAATACAAAAATATATACGAATGATAATTCCTCATGTTTTTTTTTTGTTGTTTTTTTGGGGTAATCTAGGAAATTTTAATCAAACTCCTTTCTTTAATCAAAGAGGGTAGGCTGTTCTCATCCTGCTTCCTGAAAACGTCTACTGAAGAAGACCAGAGGATTCAACATCCCAAACGTCGTGAATATAACAGCCAAGATGAGTTCGAATACAAAAATATATACGAATGATAATTCCTAATGTTTTTTTTTTTTTTTTTTTTTGGTAATCTAGGAAATTTTAATCAAACTCCTTTCTTTAATCAACGAGGGTAGGCTGTTCTCATCTTGCTTCCTGAAAACGTCTACTGAAGTAGACCAGAGGATTCAACATCCCAAACGTCGTGAATATAACAGCCAAGATGAGTTCGAATACAAAAATATATACGAATGATAATTCCTCATGTTTTTTTTTTTGTTTTTGTTTTTTGGGTAATCTAGGAAATTTTAATCAAACTCCTTTCTTTAATCAACGAGAGTAGGCTATTCTCATCCTGCTTCCTGAAAACGTCTACTGAAGAAGAACAGAGGATTCAACATCCCAAACGTCGTGAATATAACAGCCAAGATGAGTTCGAATACAAAAATATATACGAATGATAATTCCTCATGTTTTTTTTTTTTTTTTTTTTTGGTAATCTAGGAAATTTTAATCAAACTCCTTTCTTTAATCAACGAGGGTAGGCTGTTCTCATCCTGCTTCCTGAAAACGTCTTCTGAAGAAGACCAGAGGATTCAACATCCCAAACGTCGTGAATATAACAGCCAAGATGAGTTCGAATACAAAAATATATACGAATGATAATTCCTCATGTTTTTTTTTTTTGGTAATCTAGGAAATTTTAATCAAACTCCTTTCTTTAATCAACGAGGGTAGGCTGTTCTCATCCTGCTTCCTGAAAACGTCTGCTGAAGAAGACCAGAGGATTCAACATCCCAAACCTCGTGAATATAACAGCCAAGATGAGTTCGAATACAAAAATATATACGAATGATAATTCCTCATGTTTTTTTTTTTTTTGGTAATCTAGGAAATTTTAATCAAACTCCTTTCTTTAATCAACGAGGGTAGGCTGTTCTCATCCTGCTTCCTGAAAACATCTACTGAAGAAGACCAGAGGATTCAACGTCCCAAACGTCGTGAATATAACAGCCAAGATGAGTTCGAATACAAAAATATATACGAATGATAATTCCTCATGTTTTTTGTTGTTTTTTTTTTTTTTGGTAATCTAGGAAATTTTAATCAAACTCCTTTTTTTAATCAACGAGGGTAGGCTGTTCTCATCCTGCTTCCTGAAAACGTCTACTGAAGAAGACCAGAGGATTCAACATCCCAAACGTCGTGAATATAACAGCCAAGATGAGTTCGAATACAAACATATATACGAATGATAATTCCTCATGTTTTTTTTGTTTTTTGTTTTTTGGTAATCTAGGAAATTTTAATCAAACTCCTTTCTTTAATCAACGAGAGTAGGCTATTCTCATCCTGCTTCCTTAAAACGTCTACTGAAGAAGACCAGAGGATTCAACATCCCAAACGTCGTGAATATAACAGCCAAGATGAGTTCGAATACAAACATATATACGAATGATAATTCCTCATGTTTTTTTTGTTTTTTGTTTTTTGGTAATCTAGGAAATTTTAATCAAACTCCTTTCTTTAATCAACGAGAGTAGGCTATTCTCATCCTGCTTCCTGAAAACGTCTACTGAAGAAGACCAGAGGATTCAACATCCCAAACGTCGTGAATATAACAGCCAAGATGAGTTCGAATACAAAAATATATACGAATGATAATTCCTCATGTTTTTTTTGTTTTTTGATTTTTGGTAATCTAGGAAATTTTAATCAAACTCCTTTCTTTAATCAACGAGAGTAGGCTATTCTCATCCTGCTTCCTGAAAACGTCTACTGAAGAAGAACAGAGGATTCAACATCCCAAACGTCGTGAATATAACAGCCAAGATGAGTTCGAATACAAAAATATATACGAATGATAATTCCTCATGTTTTTTTTTGTTGTTTTTTTTGGGGTAATCTAGGAAATTTTAATCAAACTCCTTTCTTTAATCAACGAGGGTAGGCTGTTCTCATCCTGCTTCCTGAAAACGTCTACTGAAGAAGAACAGAGGATTCAACATCCCAAACGTCGTGAATATAACAGCCAAGATGAGTTCGAATACAAAAATATATACGAATGATAATTCCTCATGGTTTTTTTTGTTGTTTTTTTGGGGTAATCTAGGAAATTTTAATCAAACTCCTTTCTTTAATCAACGAGGGTAGGCTGTTCTCATCCTGCTTCCTGAAAACGTCTAATGAAGAAGACCAGAGGATTCAACATTCCAAACGTCGTGAATATAACAGCCAAGATGAGTTCGAATACAAAAATATATACGAATGATAATTCCTCATGTTTTATGTTTTTTTTTTTTGTAATCTAGGAAATTTTAATCAAACTTCTTTCTTTAATCAACGAGGGTAGGCTGTTCTCATCCTGCTTCCTGAAAACGTCTGCTGAAGAAGACCAGAGGATTCAACATCCCAAACGTCGTGAATATAACAGCCAAGATGGGTTCGAATACAAAAATATATACGAATGATAATAGTAATAAATAATAGTAATAAATCTGAACGTAACTAAAATGTTGTGGTCTCGGAAGTTGGGAGACAATCGAGGTCTCTAAGTGAATGCTCTTTCTGGCAAGATATATGTGTTTCAAGTTCAAAATTTCAGCAGCTCATGACGTATACTTCGTTGGGTACATGATTCGCTACAAGTCTAGTGTTAGTAATTAGATTATGAATTTGAACTAATTCTAATAATTTAGGACGGAATTATATTTATTATATACGTAAATATTCTCCGAAAGGGTGTTTCTGTGGAAGAGAAAAAATGAATAAAAAACAAACAAGAGGAAAAACTGTACTTAACCGACGAATTTCGAGGGACTTTATTGAGGCATTGTGAATAAAGTGCTCTGAGGGAGATTTTCCTTGATAAAGTTCTCTGAGGGGACTTGCACTGATAAATTCCTCTAAAGGACTTTATCAAAAAAATGTGATTCACAGTGCCTTGATAAAATTCTCTGATAAAGTTCTCTGAGGGGATTTGCCTTCACAAATTTCTTCAGCGAACAAAATGCGTCGGCTAAATACAGTTTTTCCGCTTGTCCCCTTTTATTATGTATGCCTTTCTATTCAAACCAACATGTTCATCGTGATTGTTATACTCACAATATTTCGGAGTTTTTAAGATACTCAATGTTGCCAGCATTTTAGTCTTTTTCAACATTGCGTCGCTTGCCTGTTTCTTCCATTGAACAAATATATCAGCAGTACCTGGCCCAAGTATTAAACTCATAACCGCCAAAGTGCTAGATATGTTTAATCCACTAGATCATGTACTACTTGGGCAATTGTTTAATAGCGTCATTTTTCTACTGAAATCTAATGTCTGTACTCAGGATATTAAATTATATAACTTCTCAAATTTAGGTTGTTGAACTGTCGGTGTAGCTTGACTCGGGTTGTGAATATTTCACTGACTTTTTTCTTAAAGACTCACGGTTTTCATCTTTATGTGAGGACTACTGAGGGTGCCATTATTGGCTAGTGTGTGCGGTCATTCTGTCATTCGTCTTATCAATCGGTCAGTTAAATGTCTTACGTGATACACGCTTTGGTTGATCATGCCTCGAAAGTGAAATGATTGACTGAGCAGAAGATTATCCCGCAGTACGTTGTCATTGCTTTCCGCGGTAGACTAGTTGCCAGCCAAGGCCATAGAATCCAATCTGTCCTATTATTTAACCCAAAACTGGAAGGAAGAGATGGATACCCAAGGGTATTTGTGCGTAAGTGAATGCAAAGAATTCAACTGCAATTCGAACTCTACCCGATTCTTCGTTCCAAGCCGATATCCACTGTACCAAAACGCACATCCTTTTTTATATTCCACTATAAAAAAAAAGGTTAAGAAAAGGATGAAAACAATCTACTCTCGCCATTTGAATAAAGTGTTAAGTTTAAAATGCAGAAAAGGCTACAACAAACTTCTGAAGAAAACAGGAGGTTGCAACGGTCGAAACGTTGCAGATATATAAAACCAAGATAAATATACTGGTTCAAATAGCCAGACATATAATAGCAGATGGTGTTGTATTTTCCAGAAGATCACCACGAGACTGAAGATCTCTTTTCCTTCAACAGTATTTGCGTTTTTTTATATCACAATTAATTATAACAGGCTAGACGTTAAAAAAATTTAAAAACATTCTTTTATTAAGTGCTTCACAGCGACCGAAAGCGACATTTACGTGATAAAGGTCGAAAATTAAATGCCATTAACAATAAAAACTATTTCATATAAATTACGAAGTTAAATTCTTATATATAATTCATTTAATTAGGAGTTTTTCTAAGTTTGATACACTTTCTAAACTTTACTGTAATCAACATAAGTCCCCTTGGTAACTGCAAATATTTCATATGCATCGACTACTGTGCAATTTCGTTTCAATTATGCCAATATAATTGGAAATGATTTCCCCAAAAGACGGTGGTGATATATATATATATATATATATATATATATATATATAGTTACATGAATTAATAAATATACATATGAGGTTACAGACATATATAATGATTTTATTATTAATAAGGTGTCGATGGAACAGTGCTCAATATAATATTAACAGATCTTTTATATATATATACATACATACATATATGTATGTATGTATGTACTGTCCTACGTAGAACAATATATATATATATATATATATATATATATATATATATATTTTATCCTATGTTTATAGCATGACTCAGAGTTTTATGCACTATGCAATCATTAACTGCATATTATGAGCAGTTCATAATATGCATCTGATGATTACATAGTGCATAAATGTCCGAGTGATGCTATAGACGTAGGATAATATGTATATTTATTCAAGAGTAGCCACTGTATCCGTATCCTTCGCAAAAAATTATGTAAAATTATTTCGAATTGTATCTTTGATTGTACGTTTAACAGCGTCTACGGTAATTTTTCATTTAATAATGCAAAAACGAAGGATATACAGGCATATGTTTATATGGACCTTTGTCCTTGTTGTTTTTTTTGTTTTTTTTTTTGTGTGATAAACCAGAGTTTGTAAAAGTAGTTTTGATTCACCCGAGATATATATATATATATATATATATATATATATATAGAGAGAGAGAGAGAGAGAGACAGACAGACAGACAGACAGACAGATTGACAGACAGACAGATAGACAGACAGAGATAAATAAAGAGACAGACACGCACAGACAGTGACATAGACTTTGTGAGGATATAGAAATCAACATTTTATGATGAATAGTAGTTTCATACTTTAAAAAATTATCTTACTATTCATCTCGCCTGCCAACCACTCAGCTATGGGTTAAATAGCTGAACATGTATTGAGAAAAAATCATTGTTATTCTCAAAACGTTTTTGATTCAATCCCAACTTGCAGAAAAGAAAAATGATTCATTCTTACATTCCAAGACCTGTTTCTATCTTAAATGACCCACATATATCAAGTAGCAAGTTTGGTCCTCACTGTGTGGCATATAGTTGTGGTCTTCAGACACACTAAAATGACCTGCTTAAAGTTCGTGAATTCCAACGGATGCTAGAAGAGCGTTATATCACAATAGATATCGGCTCGGAAATCGGGAAACCGAGTTTGAATTCCAGTTGAATACCTTGTATTCACTTACGCACAGATACCCTTGGGGAAGGTATTAATACGTCTCTTCCCTCCAGTCATGGTTTAAATATTAGGACAGATTGGCTGGCAACTATTCTTCAGCAGAAAGTAATGGCAACCTACTGCGTTATAATCTTCTGTCCAGTCAGTCATGTCTCTTTCGAGACATGATCGCCCAAAGTGGGCATCACGTATGACACTTAACTGACTAACTAGAAGAACTAAAAACAATAAATGTGTGTGAAATTTGTTCGTCGCACCTTAAATCTTTCTTTTGCTTACAAGAAAAATCTATATAATTAGATTCCCAAAGGCTAATTTGTTAAACCAACGTAATAAAATCACTAATTTTAGCCACCATAGAATTTTCAATACTCTTAATTATATCTAAAATTATATCAATATATTTACTATTTGCACTTATCTATAAAACTTATCCTATTTTTTATTTATATTGAAATTTAACTTATTTAACTCGTATTTTATAGTCATTTATCTAGTACTTATGCTTCTAAAACTTCACTTACGTTTTTTTCTCATCAATTCGAGTTTTTTATATTAATAAAACCATTTAAGAAATTTTTTAAATTTTTTTTATATTAATAAAACCATTTAAGAAATTTTTTAAATTTTTTTTATATTATTATTAGGTTGTCCCAAAAGTTCGTAAACACTTGCAAAAAATTGAAATTTTACTCGCAAAAACAACAAAAAATATTGCTCAAAATAAAGACTATCATTTTCCAAGAATTTCTACCATCGATCTGCAATCTTTCGGATCTGGTCAAAGTACCATTCAGCCGGCTTCGAATCAAAGAATTCTTCCTCGACTTCATCAAACGAGTCGAATAGGCGGCCTTTCAGAAAGTGTTGCATTGAACGGAAAAGGTCGTAATCTGATGGAGCACAGTCAGGACTGTAGGCTGGATGTGGCAGAACCTCAACAGCGTCCAGCTCTTCAAACTTGTCTTCCAACAGTAACGAATCAAAACTCGCAGCTCAATTTTATCAACTGCCATCTAGAATACAAAGATGAAGATCACTATAGCAATATAAACGCAAAATTGCATAAAAATTCAATTTTTCGCAAGTGTTTACGAACTTTTGGAACAACCTAATAGTATCCTTTATATTTTAATTTTTTTCCAACTCTTCGCTTCTTACATTTTATGCTACTGTCTTATTTCCAGTTTAAACTTTTGACATGTCTAGTCTTCTTTAGCAAAACATTGTTACATTATGTGTATGAGTTCACAAATTCTTTTAAAATGTAATAACCTCCCACCACACTTTATTCATCTCATTTGATGATCTTCTTTATTTTAGTTTTATTTTATTTTAATCTTCTTATCTATATATATATATATATATATATATATATATATAATATTTTAATCAAGAAAATTCTACATCAAAGATGAGATAAGGTTTTTATGAGATCAGGCACCTGCAATTTGCTTTCGAACCCAGGAAAAGTCATGATTTTGCTTGATGTTTCCAAACATAATATATATATATATATATATATATATAGGGTTTGTTTACATGCTTATATATATATATATATATATATATATAACCAAGTAAATTAACCACATTTCACTGCCTGATGATGGTGTATTAAACACCAAAACGTTATATCTGTCAAGTTAAAGTATTCTATTATACTACAACTAATAATAATAATAATAATACACACACACACACACATATATATATACATATATACATATATCCCCTCTCTTGCTCAGGTGTTTGGATTTATGTCTGAACATAAGATACTCAATGTTGCCAGAATTTTAGACAGCATATCAATACAAATATTTTGCCATCATTTTTAACTGCATCTTGTAGAATAATATACTCGTTTGTCTATTTTATTTCAGTTTTTACTTGTGGATGCATTCATACATTCTTCTCTGTCTAGTTCGGATATTTTTAATATCTTTTTTTCATTCTTTTATAGCTGTGTCGTATTTTTGTTTGTTTTACAGTGCTTTCTTATTTCATTCGATCAATGTTTTTGCTTTTTTTTGTTTTCGTTGTATCTTTACTGTTCATTTACATTTCATATTCTTTTCCGAAGCAGTATTTAGAAAGATGCTCTCGTAGAACAAATCTTATTTGAACTGGGTACCCTACTATTTGGATGTGCGTTGTGGTGCATTGGATATTTACGCACAAATAACCTTGGGAAAGGTATTAATCCGTCTATTCCTTCCAGCTATGGGTTAAATAACAGGACAGATTGGGTTCTATAGCCTTGGCTGACAACCAGTCTACCGCAGAAAGCAATGTCAACCTACTGCGAGATAATCTTCTGCCCAGTCAGTTATGTCTCTTTCGAGACATGATCGCCCAAGTGTGAATCACATATGACACTTAACTAACTGAATGACCCAACTATTTAATTATATGCTAGTCTCACCAACTTATTCTTTTTCCCTATTTCTTCATTTACCTTGTTCCTATCATTTGGCTTTATTTTTTCTCCCCATTTTGCTTTTCTTTACTTACTTCAATTATTTCTTTCTTTCTTTTCTATTTTCTCTTTCTTTTTCTTTTTTTTTTTTTCATTGTTCTTCTTAATCTATCTTTTCTCTGGTTTTCCTTCTGTCTCCATCTTTCCTTCCTTCCTTCCTTCCTTCCAAAAATCGTTTACTTTTTCTTTTCTTCTTTCCTTACTTATTTTCTTTTTTATGTTTTCACTGCTCTCAGTGTTTTTCAAAATCTCGGAAATCCCAAATAATCAAAACTGACACCAAATTATCCACTTCGAAACTGATATTTGCAGCACAAAATTAACTATTTATATCTCCCAATATAGTGTGCCAAATTCTCACGGTTCTGAGTTTTTCGGGGTGTTTTTGTTTTGTTTTTGTTTTTTTTTGTTTTTTTTTTATCAACAAAATTATACATCAAAGATGAGATAAGGTTTTTATGAGAACAGGAATCTGCAATTTGCTTTCGAACCCAGGAAAAGTCATGCTTTTGCTTGGTGTTTCCAAGCATAATAATAATAATAATAATAATAATAATAATAATAATAATATATATATATATATATATATATATATATATATATATATATATAGGGTTTGTTTACATGATTTTATATATATATATATATATATATATATATATACATATATATATATATATATATATTTGTGGTTTGTTTACACCCTGAGAATAACCTGCTTTGAAAACTGCCTTTCTCTGCCGTACGGCAATAGCGCTGTGAAAAGATGACAAATCAGTCGGATTTCGATCTCGTCTTGGAGCAGACGGTTAATCTAGATTAGGTACCTCTACTACGTCACAAAAATCCATCATAAAAAAAAGTTTAAAAAGGTTAAAAACCTAATAAAGGAAATTTTTCTATCCAAAACGTTTATAATATTATGAAGAGGAAAGATCAAAGTAAATTTTAATTATTTTTAAAAATTTTTTAATCCCTTTTAACATTTTCGAAATTTGGTCAGAAAATTTTGTTTTTGATTTGAAGTTAGGGTGGTTAAAAATATTACGTCTATGTTATAATTGATTACGTCACTTTTTTTTCTTCACTCACTTTTTCGGTTTCCGAACACATTAATTAGGAAATTCTCGCAAAAATAAAATATTTGTCGGATTTTAATGAAACTTTCAGTACTCATTAACAAATGAATAAAATTATTTTTGAAATTATTACCTTCTTAAAATTTTGATGAAAACAATTTTTTTTTTAAGTCTGTTACCCCCCCCCCTTCAAGTAAATTCATGAAATTTTAATGAATTTTAATTTTCTGGAATGTTTTGTTTTATTAGTTAAACGCAGAACTCATCGGGAAATATAAATCATGTACTTTTTTTATTTAAAATTATGATACACGATACCAAAATCTGCTCCGAAGAGAAATATAAAAAATGCAATAAAACTTTGATATAATTTTTTTTGATAAGCTTTTAATTGCTGGAATAAATAATAAAAATTAAGGACATTATAGTCTGAAAAAAAAAATTTTTTTTGATTACTAATAAAATTATAAAAGAATTGTTTTCATTTTTTTATTTTTTTATTATAAATAATGTATAAAGTTTTAAAAATATTTTAAAAATCTTTTAAAGAACTGTATGTGTTTTTCCTTTTAGTTAAGAATTGATGATTATACTGTCTATAAAACAAACAAAAAATTAATAAAAAATTTTCACCAAAAATATTTTTAAACAGAAAAAAATGAATTAATTATTTGTGCAAATACGTTCAAAGTTATAAAGTACGATGTTCAAATATTATAAAGTACGGTGTTCCATATGGGTCAAAATGATTCTATAAGTTAACAAGCGTTCTGGGTTATTCCCCTTGGCAAAACATAACGCAATTTCAATCTTACGTTTCTAAAATTTAACAGCCTGTTTGCAAGTAATTCCATCAACATTTAAAAGTATCTTTTTATTTTAAAATCTTTAATTTTTGAATAAATTGTGACCGTAGGTGCATTAAGTAATTCATGATAATTAAAAAAAAGATATGTATTGAACACTACAGTACAGTTCAAGAAAATAAAAACATTTTCATAACTGAACTTCAAAAAATATTCACGATAAAAGTTTGTTTTAATTAAATTTGAAGAATTATCATAAATGGTAACTTTTTATACGTTTGGGAATTACCTAACTAACCATTATAAAAATTTCTACTTGATTTTTTTTTTTTGAGATTTTTAGACAAACTTGTCAAACATTTGTTCGCACTTTTGTCTAAAATACCCCCTCACGAAAAAAATAATTAACAAGTAAGTCTTCTGATTTTGTTATACCTAAATTTTAAAAAAAATGAAAAGGCATTCATTTCCAAATTCAGAAAAATTTAAGATTGTGACAATTTGTTTTATTAAATTTGGGGAATTTTCTTTCTTTTCCCCCCACTTACATGTTCTTTCAATTTTTTTTTAAATGGACAAACCAAACGGCAATGAAAAGTCTGGTTACATTTTATTTACACTTACCAAAATAAATTTGTTTTAAAATCTCATTGTTTCTTATTAAATTACAATTATTTTAAAAGAAATTTAAATTTTTAAAATTTTTATTTATTCAGAAAGCATATTCAAATGTCTGGCTATAAATCTAAACTAAAATTCTATAAAATATATAAGTGCTGAAATTGTTAAATTTGTAATTTCACTATTTGTTAAAAACCAAAAAAAAAAATTAAAATTTTTTAGCACGATTGGTCGCCATACACTGCGTATCAATCAACATCCGGTAGCTGTCATCTTTCGTCACCTCTATGAGTTACATAACAAAGAAAAGGACTACCGTAATTAATTTTGTTTTTTTTTTGTAAATTTCTGGCAGTAAGCATTTATTAATTGATTGAAAATAGATAAAGGTAAGTTTTAATATTCAAATTTGACTTTAATAACCTGCCAGTGCGGTTTTTTTTATTTTTTCAAGATTTTTAAAAACAGAACATTGGCTACTGTTTAAAATTTATGAGTCATTCAATCAAAAATGGCGGTATATTTAAAAAAAATTAAAATTTTAGATTTGAATCAATATAATTTAGGTTAAAAATAACACCAGTATGTTTTGCTTACTAGAATTATTAAATTTAATCTCTTGGCTGTCAATTAAAGCTAATTTTAAAGCTTGAAGATAACTTATTTATTTTTAAAATTTCAATTTAATTTTAGGTATAGGTAAAAAAATGGACTCCAGTGGAGGTACCTAATCTAGATGCACTGAAGAGTTGTGGTACAGCGAAAAGGCTTGTCTGCAAATTATTATTATTATATATACACATGTGTGTATTTTATATATATATATATATATATATATATATATATATATATATATATATATATATATATATATATATATATATGCATATTATTTATATATAATATGTATATTATTTATATATATTATGAGATTTGGCATTGTTATTATTTACACTATTTACATTGTTTAGACTGCTGTCCTTCATCTTCGTTGACATATCTACGAGGTTTTAGTCATTTCACACCTTGACCTTCTTCCGGTGATTAGAATTCCGACCTGGGCACTATATATATATATATATATATGGCAGTAAGTTGCCATTACTTTCTGCGGTAAACTTGTATCCAAACAAGGCTATAGAACCTAATCTGTTCTACTACTTAAAACATAGCTGGAGGGAAAAGAGAGATATTAATACCTTTCCCAAGGGTATTAGTGCGTAAGTGAATGCAACGAATTCAACCAGATACATTTTGGAAAAAAAATCATCCAAGCAAGTTTTTTTAGCTTCAACTGTTAAAAGCCCTCAGTTTAATTTTTTATTGAAATCATAATTTTTTTCGAATGTTTCGAAGGCTATGTTGTACATCGGGGTCAAATTACGGATAAACTCTTCAAAATTCAGGTTGTGATCTGATTTTATTTTCTTTTGTTTTGGGATTTTTTGTTTTGTTTTTTCAGGTTCTTTTGCCCGTCTCAGTCAGATCTGGTGTCATCGGTGTGATAGATACGACTTTGTTGACTATATCCTGGTGCTTTTCACCAGCAGAAATTGGAATACCTGTTGGTGAGCGCGGAATCATACAGTTTTAGAAGACCATTGATTGTCCATGCTCAAAACACTAGGTCAGGCTCTTACAGTTGCAAAATCTAATGTTTGAGATGCAGACATCAAATGATGTTGCATGTACAGGCATGTCCCCATGATATGGATAATGTGGTAATACTCTCCTACTGTTTGTTCTTCCTTATTTTGGTTATCTGTGCACAGCCAAGGTAGATTAATTGCTGCTATGGATGGCTATGCTGAGTGAATTTCCCATGTATCTATGTTGATACTAAATCATGTGAGATCTTGTTTACAAGTCTTTAAATCGAAGTTGCAGGCAGCCACTTTTTCTCCTTCCGTATGAAAACTCTGTACAGAGAATGTGCTTCCGTCATCCATTCTCCGGACGTCATATGTAACTGTGCTACGAAAAGCATATATCGAATATTTATACGTGTTTTTCTTGTATGTGCTTTGAATATTTTTTATAAATGTTAAATATTTTGCACACAGTTCTAGTTACCGTCTCGTGTTGACAAAGATATTTCATTTAAGTAGGTTGTTTTCTTGGATAATAATGTCTTCTACAATTGTTAGTTTTCCCTTGCATTAAGTGCTCTACAGTATTTTGATACTATTTACAATGAATAATTGTATTTTGGCTGAGATGGGATGATCGATATGTGCACAATATATATATATATATATATATATATATATATATATATATAAACACAAATACACACACAGACATACACACACAAACATATATATATATTTATTTATTCAGAAATTATAACATGAAAATGTTAAAATATCACTACAAAAGTAGCTATTTTGTTTTGACACTTCTTGTGTCTTATCTTGATGTTATAACTTCTGAATAAATATTATTAGCTCTACTTTGTATTGAGCACTTTTTTTAAAATAGTGTTTCTTTGGATACGGAATATTATTCTATCCATAAGTACCCTATATATATATATATATATATATATATATATATATATATATATATATATATAAACCTAATTTTTGTGGTTAACCATATTTGAGTAGACCCTCTGTTTATTTTAAACAATATATTTATTTTTGTCTACAGGCCTGATAAAAGAAAGTAAGTATAATATTTGAAATAAATGAAGCGTTTAATAAAATATGGGTACCCACTAAAATTAACGTTTAAAGGGGCAGAAATCAGTCTGATTAATAAATAACTAAAATGTATTACTTCTTCAGAAATATATATATATATATATATATATATATATATATATATATATATATATTAATAAATTTGCATATTATCCTACGTCTATCAGGTGCATAGTGCATAAAACTCCTGATGATTGCATAGTGCATGAAATTCGTGCTACAGACGTAGAAAAATATAAATATTTATTAATACATATTAATGCGTCTCTTATATTACACTGAGGACTCTTTTATTAACACCAGAAAAATGATATATTTACGTGTAATTATGTGTGAATGTATATGCATTTTTTATTGACATCCATATTTTATATATATATATATATATATATATATATATATATATATATATATATACTATAGTCATCCGCAGACAGATCCGCCTCGCTGCATCACAGCCCATCAGCACGGTTAGACTACGATTGCTTTTTTACCCAGGATTGAAACCCTAACGAATTGGCGTCAGTCGGCGATTCCACCTCTGGGCTACGAGCGTTCGGTGGAAGAAGGTAGACTTTTAACGCGTATATCATTATACACGCCCAAGAGCCATAGTGCTCTAATTCATTATTGAATGAGCGATGCGTATATGCCAGAGTAGCTACTGTTTTCAAAGTCCCCCATTCTTCCAGAGTGCTCAATCAGGTTGTGAGAGCGTAAATACTATAGTCATCCGCAGACAGATCTGCCTCGCTGCATCACATATATATAGGTGAAAAACGTGTCACAAGCCATAAATGTTTTGTTTTGTTTAAAGTGTAGATTTATTGTTATCATTATTAATATTATTTATCTTTTTGTATAGTACATTAAGTGCCCATAATTATATTTGTGTCGTTACACGTGTTACGAGTCCAGAGTTGACTCTCGTCAGGCTAGTAAAGTCAGAAATTTATTCACCTGAAGAGCGTCAACTCTGGACTCGAAACATGTGCAGCATCACAAATATACTGATAGACACTTAGTGTATTATACAAAAGATAAATAATATTAATGATTTTCTAAGCGCAGATTAGATTTGGTACAAGGCCGAATGCATGGGGAACCCAGTAAGGATCGAACTCACTACTGTAATACTCACTACTCCAGATAAGCTTTCTAACCATCACGCCACCTCGAGGTGACCATATTTATATTAATGATAACAATAAATCTACACTTTTAGCAAACCTTTACGGTTTCTCACACTTTTTTCAACAATAGTAATTTCTCCCGTCGGAACAACCCACATTTCTTTTATATATATATATATATATATATGACTATATTTATATATATATATAAGTGCTATATATATATAAGTGCTTGATATTAAGATAAGGATTGAGCGTTAATAGAATGAAAGTGGAGAAACTTAGCTGAGCTCTATTATTTCAGTCATACCGACTTCGAATTTCTCTGAAATTATTTGTTTGAACATAATTTTTGATCGAATTTAAGTAAATATTCTGTTTATAATCAAGTAGTATTATATATTTATTTCTACCGGACTGATTATTTAAGATAAAGTTTTGTTACGAATTCGAATTCGAACCTGCGACCACTATCCACATCGGAGAAGCCACCAATTGACCTGGCGCGTCTTAGACCAACAGTCTAAACGAAGTCAAATCAAGCCTATATAACACAATTTTTGATTCATCTTAATAACCATATCTGGTCTGAAATGTATCGTAACGTCAACAGACGTAAACATATTACGGAAATTAACAAAGATTAATGAAACTAGTTATAAACCACCAACAATTTGAAATTATTTGTTTGCACATTATTTTTGATCGATACTCGTATTTAAGTTGATATTTTATTTATAAACAAACAGTATTATATATATATATATATATATATATATAGACCAAATATTGTTACGCAAATTAATGACAAATATTTATGCCATTCTGGCCTTATTTATCTACTTCATTCCAAGAAAACCTTTAAGCCTCTTCATATATATATATATATATATATATATATACGCGTTACTCTTCAGCAATGAATTGAGTTATTTTAGTGACTGGCGTGTATATACACCGTTTATATATAACAAGCTAAAATTTCCTCTCTCTAATTCAATGACTTAGGGAATAGCGACTCCGACTGATACGAAATCGGTCGAGTTTCGATCTCGGCATGATGTAAATGGATGTCAAGCTTTGTATGCAGATGACTAAAGTTAGGTGTTTATATATATATATATATATATATATATATATATATATATATAAACACCTAATGAGGTTCATTAGGTATTTATTTATTTATTTCGGTCTACCTCTGTATTGAGCGCTCTTTGTGAATTGATTACTCGTATCGGGTTTTTTTCTTTGGGCTTCGTGCTGATTTTGGTCTGAACTCTTTTGACTGACGTTTATGTACTAAGCTCTTCCTTTTTTAAAACCATTTTTCTTTTCGACACGAGTATAATTTTTACAATCTCATATATACATATATATATATATATATATATATATATATATATATATATTGGAGTGGCTAAAATGATTTGCTTTGTTTAGTAGTGCGTTTCTACTTTCTACTAAAACTTGGTTTAACCGATTTATTATTGCCTCCTTTCATTGGTTGTAGAGATTCAGAAAGAGTAAAGACTGTTTATGCATCTCTTTTTCCATTCTCCCCATTACTCTCTCTCTCTCCCTCCCTCCCTCCCTCTCTCTCTCTCTCTCTCTCTCTCTCTCTCTCTCTCTCTCTCTCTCTCTCTCAAATATCTATATATATATAACCCCTCATTTATTCTTTTTCCCGGTGAAATCTATCTTCTAGTGAATCTCTGTACACATTCTGAGCACCCCTAAACTTGTCTTGTTTTAATTACTAAACCATGTCACGCACAGGGAGAATTAAGTTACAAATCACATGGCAGACCACGTGACACCATTATGCTGTCATAAGTAATCGCAGTCCGTTCCCATTATACCCTTTAGTTTGCTACGCCAGACATTCTTGTCAGCTCTTTTTATTTGGGAAATATTTTATTCAATACGACAAAGAGCGCCAGCTAAACACCAACAGAATCCTCTTGTATGGCTTGAGAATAGTCACAAGAGAAGCGGACAACAGGGTATTTGATTCTATTCTAGATCTCATATTAAATTGATACTTGTATACGGATCAAGACAAAGAGCAAGGTGTCCAAAGTTGAGTCTTAAATTGAGATAACAAACAAAAGTGTCGCATTATGACTGCATTTAATGCAAATTTATTTTCTTTGCTTAATTCCGCTTTTTTATTTTTTTTTCTGGATGTAGAAAATAATGGCTCTGCACAATTTCTTATCCTTTTTAGCCCTTAGCAATGTTTGTCTTGTTACTATCCTTCCTCTCATTGTTACGCTATAGAATATTGCGAGACAATAAAATTTTACTAGAAATAAATAAGAGAGTACCGATTGTTATGCAATGTTTGTCCTTCCATATGTTAGTGAATGCTGGACAATCTCATCAAAAATGAGAGAAAGACTGGAAGTAACCAAAACGTGGTTCTACAGAAGGATGCTGAGCATACCATGGATCGAACATGTGACCAACAACGAGGTTTTGGAGAGGATGGAAACGAAAATAAAATTGATACTTAACATCAGGGAAAGACAACTGAAATTTGTGTGACATGTAAGGAGGAAGGATGGTTTGGAGTGCCTGATACTCACGGGACAGATAGTGGGGTGGCGATCCATTGCTTTTTTTGTTTTTGTCGTTTCACTTTGTTGACATCATCAACGGCCAGATATTTCTGTCAACCACTCTTGTTCTTTGAAGACTTTTATCTACAGCCAGATGTACCTGTAAATTACTTCCGCCGTTCAAGGTAATATATTACACTACTCGCTATCCTATTTTTCAAAATGTTCACATGTGATCGATATCGTATGAGAATAAGAGATTACTTGTAAAGTGGATATTACAAAACAAATCATTTCCTTCTAAAATAAATTGCCTTTTCCTGTAATTTTCACAACAATAATATGAATCCATGTCTTCCATCTAGCTATGGTTACGTTTTCCACTACCTGAGCCAAGAGATTCTTCATACATACAGACAGATTTCACACTAGCCAGTTTTATAAAAGTTAAAATTTGAGGTATTCAATTTACAGACACACACTGAAGAGTTTGTATTGTTTTTGTTTGTTTTTTATTTGGAAAAATGAATTATTCTATTTTTCACTTCTTTCCTGATAAAATTGTTTGTTGTTGTTGTTGTTGTTGTTGTTGTTGTTGTTGTTGTTGTTGTTGTTGTTGTTGTTGTTGTTGTTTGGGTATTGGAGGGGGAAAAATTAAAAACTTATTTTTTTAGGAGATATATATTTTTTAAATTGCATCTGAAAATTTTGTCAGCATCATCGGCATCATCATCATTATACTGAACTGTTACGTGATATATGTCCTTCTATACGGTGACGAATACTGGACAATTCCCTCAAAGACAAAGAAGAGACTTGAAGCAACATAAATGTGGTTCTACAGACGGATGGTAAGGACACCATGGACCGAAAACATAACATCAGGAAGAAGAAACAATTGAAATGTCTGATGCACAAAATGAGGAAGTTGTGCATGGAAAATCTTTTACTCACGGAATAGATTGAGGGTAAGTTCGAATTCCAGTGGAATTCTTTGCTTTCAAGTAAATGTTATATAATGACAAAAAGAAAATTAGGAGTTTGATGTCTTGTTGAAAATTGCTTCTTCTTTTTTTTTAATCATTTCACCCCAAGGCGGTACTACCACTGCAGAGGGCTACATAAGAGAGTTAAAGTTTTAGACAGGAAAAGAGTGAAGACAAAGACGAACCAGCTATAGGTGGGGAGAGAAAGGACAAGAGAAGGGTGTAAACACAGAAGTAAAGACAGTTACGAAAGTAGAGAGAAAGAAAAAGAGCAAGATACACGGGGTGATGTGGAAAGAGCTGAAATTAAGTGGATAAGAGATGGGAATTGACTTTGCATTTCAATTCTTGGAGGTTATTGGAGGTACCTAATTCAGTCACTTAAGTGCCATACGTGATACACACTTTGGGCGATCATGCCTCGAAAGAGACATGACTGACTGGGCAGAAGATTATCCCGCAGTAGGCTGCCATTGCTTTCTGTGGTAGACTGGTTGCCAGCCAAGGCTATAGAACCCAATCTGTCCTATTATTTAACCCATAACTGGAGGTAAAAGACGGGTTAATACCTTTCCCAAGGGTATTTGTGCGATATTCAGAAGTTTCAAGATTGCGGTTCTTACAATAGTGCAGAAAATCGATTATATATATATATATATAAAGGCAAGATGTTTGTGTGTGTGTCTGTTTATCTGCCTGTATGTCTGTATTTTTTCAACCCTTTTATTTTAGTTTTTGCTTCGGGTTTGGCTCTAAGTAGGTATAATTGTAGTTCTTAGTCTCAGCCATGATACCATTTACTCAGAGGACTTATTTAGCCTTCAAAATTCAGTTTACGACGAAAAACTTATTTGATATCGATACCAGGAAATCAAAATTTGACTTACATCCATTCATTTTTCTTTCAGTCTACGGTTTCGCTTTAAGTGGAAACAACTATTGCTTTTTAGCCTTTCGTGCCAACGTCCAAAGAGTCTGAGCTCCAGGACCATGGATTAGTTTTAAAGCTTTCATTACACCCGAGCAACGCCGGGCTATACTGCTAGTATAATATATAGGGGATATAAATTAGATTAGCATAACTTATAACTCGCGGTATAATTGCTGTTTGTCCTAGAATGATGTCGCATATACTCTGGTGTGGCGTCATACTCTTGACTGTTACACCAGAATAAATCTTCTATGTGCCGTGTCTCTTCAGGACGTGGGTGATCTCTCCGCCACTCTGAGTTAGGTTTTTCTATTTACTGTCCTCATCATTCTCTATTCCGCCAACCATTTGCACAAGCTAGTTAAGTATATTACTCGCAGGTTTCCTCTATCGCTTTCAATATATCCTGTGAGTGTCGTATTCTCCAATCTCTCTTTTCTCATTTTCTATCCGTGAAATGTCAGTTGTCTCTTTCTGATGTTAATATAAGTGTTCTTTTTATTTACATTTTACTTTAAACCTACTCGTTGCTGACATGCTCCGTCTATGGCCTTCGAACCATCCGGTTGTAGAACCATACTCCAGTTGGCTGAAGGAACTTCGTCTTTCAGGAGATTGCCCAGTATTGACTGTTATATCAGAGCAGCGATATTACATTGTATTTCCGCACTCTTTTAATTGCTTCTAATGAAAATAACCCGTTTCTTAATGCGTTGCTTAGGTTTCACATGTAACCTTTCAAATGTCTCTTCGGATTACGGTGTCACATTTTCTGTCTTCTGTGAAAACACTAAAACACTTTTTTTTAATCATATCACCCCGAACAAGGCGGTAACGCCAGATACGCAGGGGGCTACGTAAGAGTGAAAAGATTGGAAAAAGAGAAAGCCGGAAACCACATCCTAAACAGGGAACAAAGGATGAGCCTCTTCACCTGTTCAATAGACGTGGGTGGAGTGTGAACCGGGCGATAGTTCAGTCTATCTACTCCAATTGAAAAAAAAAAACAAAAGAAAAAAGAAAAGAGTAAAAAGATTGGAAAAGAGAAAGCGGTAACCACATCCTAAACAGGGAACAAAGGATGAGTCTCTTCACCTGTTCAATAGACGTGTGAACCGGGCGATAGCTCAGTCTATCTACTCCAATTGAAACCAAAAACAAAAGAAAAAAGAAAAGAGTAAAAAGATTGGAAAAGAGAAAGCCAGTAACCACATCCTAAACAGGGAACAAGGGATGAGCCTCTACACCTGTTCAATAGACGTGGGTGGAGTGTAAACCGGGCGATAGTTCAGTCTATCTACTACAATTACCTAGATATTTAAATTTCCTTACTTACATTCAACATCTTGCCTATTTGTATGCATCGTGAGAAGGGTGCAACTGTCTCAGCCGCGGAGCAGGTCATCGAAACGATATTTGCAAGCAGTCTATTAAAGACAGCAAAAACATCAAGAATAGCAACGAAATGTCTAGTCGACTTTGTATGACTGAGTGTTTCTCGTTTTAATTGCCTGTGCTGAATACGCACCGACAAAGCATAATTACGGCGACTATCGCGAAAAACAATGCGAGGTGTAAATTGATTTCTTCTTACACTTTCAAGAACATGAAATTTCACTTGAAAAAATTGTCGCATGCAAGTGGCAGGTGCATTAAGCATTCGCAAATGGAAGTTGTCTGTACTGACGCAGTTCTCTAAACATAACTATATCTATCTATCTCCAACTTTCCCCCCTCTCTCTTTCTTTATATATATATATATATATATATATATATAGCAGTAGAATTCCAAGAGAATATTTAGTAGATAATCCCAATAGATCCTAGTAATATTAGGTTAAATATTAAAACTGATTCAACCGAGAGCTTAATGTAAATTTAATCTACAGAGCAGTTAATTTGTTTTTTTCATATGTAAATTCAGTATTTACATAAGTTCAGTATACATTTGGGGAATAGACATTTCTACAGGTTCTCAGAAACTGCGTTATCAAACTCAGCTGGACGAAAAATAAAAAATTTCTAGTGTGAGGGGAAATAAAGGTTAGTTTAAAGGGGAAAGAGACAAAGAAGATTAGTTTTGAAAAGGAGGACAGAGCGATAATAGTAGCTCTAGCTATATATATACATATATATATATATATATATATATTATTAATAATTACTTTATATCCGTCTCGAAAAAAAACACCTAGTATAAACTCGGAGGGGGAAAAAATGGAAATAAAAAAAAAAACGAACTAAGCACCTGAACATACGTCAAAGTACTCGCTTGAAAGAAAAAACCTGAGACGTGAACCCTAACACTAAAGCACTCAATACAACAGTAGAGCAAACAAGTAAGAATAAAACTAGCCTAGAGCCAACGGACCTACCTAGGTTTCACCTAACGGCTCGTCAGGGCAAGCCGACTTGCCCTAACGATCCGTTAGGTGAAACCTAGGTAGGTCCGTTGGCTCTAGGCTAGTTGTATTCTTACTATATATATATATATATATATATATATATATATATATATATATATATATTTTAATCATATCACCCCAAGCAAGGCTGTAACGCCACTGATGTGCAGGGGGCTACATAAGAGTGAGAAGATTAGAAAAGAGAAAACAGGAAACCGCATCCTAAACAGGAAACAAGGGATGAGCCTCTTCACCTGTTCAATAGACGTGGGTGGAGTGTGAACCGGGCGATAGTTTAGTCTATCAACTCCAATTGAAAAAAAACAGTGAGAAGATTAGAAAAGAAAAACCGGAAACCGCATCCTAAACAGGAAACAAGAGATGAGCCTCTTCACCTGTTCAATAGACGTGGGTGGAGTGTGAACCGGGCGATAGTTTAGTCTATCAACTCCAATTGAAAAAAAACAGTGAGAAGATTAGAAAAGAAAAACCGGAAACCGCATCCTAAACAGGAAACAAGGGATGAGCCTCTTCACCTGTTCAATAGACGTGGGTGGAGTGTGAACCGGGCGATAGTTTAGTCTATCAACTCCAATTGAAAAAAAACAGTGAGAAGATTAGAAAAGAAAAACCGGAAACCGCATCCTAAACAGGAAACAAGGGATGAGCCTCTTCACCTGTTCAATAGACGTGGGTGGAGTGTGAACCGGGCGATAGTTTAGTCTATCTACTCCAATTGAAAAAAAAAGACCAAAAAAAAAACAGTAAGATTTCAAAAAAAGAAAAAAAAAGAAAAAAATGTGACTTATTAAGTTTTAACTTAGTTAAAGTCCAGTAAAAAATTTCTTCTAAAAATAAAATCAAACGTACAGTTAGACATGAAAAGTTCTAAAATTAAGCAAAAATATTGGGCGAAAACGAATAAATAAATAAGCGAAAAATACCTCACAGTTTAACACAGGAAATTTGAATTAAAGTTTCATTCTTCAATTCTTGCTTTTCCCAAAAATCAACATCAAGTTAACCTGCTTGGTGAATTCTCATTCAAAGAACAGAACATGGCGTGGGGCGAGGGACTAATGGCTGCTGATACCTTGGCCAGTGTAGCTTCGCATAACAGAATAAATAAAAAATTTCAAACTTTTTTTTTCCTCCCAAATGAAGCATGAACTCCAAAAAGGGGGAAGAAAAAAAAAAAAACGAAATACAGATATATACAGAAATAAAAAAAATAAAAAAACAAAACAAAAAAAAAAATTAATAAATAAATAAATAAAAAAATAAGCGAAAAATACCTCACAGTTTAACACAGGAAATTTGAATTAAAGTTTCATTCTTCAATTCTTGCTTTTCCCAAAAATCAACATCAAGTTAACCTGCTTGGTGAATTCTCATTCAAAGAACAGAACATGGCGTGAGGAGGGAGGAAGAAAGTGAAATAACAGGTAGATTAAAACTTACTGTTCAAGGACTTACTTTTATAAAGAGTGCTAGATACAAAGTAGAATGTGCCTGAATAAAAAGCTGCAGATTTGAAGGTTCCCTAAAAATAAAGAACTACTGAAACGTAAAGATGAATTGACCGTTTTATGTAAATATCGAGAATATGTTTCTTTATAATTAAATTAATAACAATGTTTCATTTATAATTTATGTTCAGATATAACTTAAAAATTAAATATTATTTTACTAAAATATATGATACACACAATACTTATTTGGTTTTCTTAACTATAATATACCTTAGTATACCATAATTAATTAATCATAATTCTAGCCCAAACATTCCAGCCCCTTGACTCATAAGGTAGTACAAAATCTAATTAAAAAAAGAAAACGAAACCTCTGCCAGCTGTTAAAATTATTGTCTACCTATTTAAATAATGTTTGTTCCCACTATGAATCTTACCCAGACAAAATTAAATAATATGTCTTGACACCAGGCCACTCTACTTCCTTTCGCGAACCAAATCTTCAAGTTCATAGTTAAATAATTCTCATTTTTGATTGAACAATATTGATACACCTATAAACCTATTCTCCAACTACTACACCTTTATTTTATAAGTAATCATGAATTCCTCTCATATTTCCTGAATAAATCGTTTTCACCGTTTATTTTAAAGTATCACCTGAAGAAGAACAATATTGTTCTGAAACATGAAAATTTTGTGTAGTGATATAATCCTTTCATAACCCATTGTAATAACAAAATTATAATATATATATATATATATATATATATATATATATATAGTGAAACCCAATGTCTGGCACGCTTACAGTACCCACTTTTAATTATTGGTGAGCATACGATAAAGTAGGGGTAAGTTGCTGTGCCGAAAAAGCAAAGAGAAACCGGTTGTCACTCGTTGGTACATGTTGGCTTCGGACAGTGCTTGGGACACCCACTTGCACGTCTTCTCTATGCATGAGGGTAAAGTCTGTTTCATGAGAAACCTAAAAGCGTTCTGTAAGCTCACCACAGGTTTGACTGTTACCCTTCTCAATGGACATCTTCTACTACGGGCTTAATCACAAAGGGACAGATGTTTTGATCTGAACTTCGGGAACAAATGACAATGCTGCTACGGACAAAGCCACCTTAAAGTCAGAAAAGACACAACCCCAAATGAACTACTCTGACACCAGCATGTTTTTTCGTCGATGCTCGAGCTATGACAGATGTGTGTGAGCAATGCACCTGCATTGGTCAAGAACAATGTCCTCACCCCACCGCTTTTTCATTTGACATAAAAAAGAAAACACTAAAGTCTTTTTGATAAAAATACTCATCGATGGTTACGTGCATCTGGATTAAAGTCTGAGACTGAAGGCTTTATTCTTACAGCGCAAGACTAAATTCTTTTCACTAGGAACTTTCAGGCAAATATTATACATAATAATGTGAATCCAAAATGCAGATTCTGTGATGAATACCAAGAAACAATAAACCATCTAATCTCAGGATGTTCTGTACTTGCCACAAATATGAAACATTTAACACTCTAACATGTTTCTTTATGAAAGCTTCATCACTGACTTATATACGTGGAAAAATAAGAAATAAATTCTGAAATTTTACTTTTGTGTTGCTTGATTTTTATTGGTCAGTCATGTTTCAAGTGCATTCGATTGTCTGAAACCAACGTTAAACATTCCCCCTAAACTCCATCTCTTTCAGTGGAACATAGTCTACCGACGAGGGGGTTGTCGATATTTCTGTCTTTTTTTACAGGTAAGAGTACTGGTTTTAGGCTACTCCTTTTACCCTCTGGGCGAGGTAAACTGGTTGCCAACACATGCTATATAACCCAATCTGTCCTTCTATTTATCCCACAGATGGAGAGAAAAAAAAACGAATTATTACGTTTCACAAGGGTATTTGCCCGGAAGTGAATACAACTATCTACTGCACCAGAAGACACATCGTTAAACAGGCTATATTGATAAATGAGTCCTATTTGTTTTTATCTTGTCATTCTGTCTGAGTCCTATCCGTATTTTATCTGTATTTTTCCGACTCACCCGTGCGATAACAGCTTATAGTTAGAATCTCCTACTGTCTATCAAAACGGTCGGGTTTCAACCACGGCTGGAAGTGGTTAGTCTTTATATATATATATATATATATATATATATATATATATATATATATATGTAGTCATTCGCAGACAGACTATATATATATATATATATATATATATATATAGTTATTCGCAGACAGGCCTGTTTTGCTGTATCACAACTAATCATTACGGTTAGACAGTCGATTGCCTTTTACTCAGGATTGAAACCCGACCGAATTGGCGTCAGTCGGCGATTCTACCTCTGAGCTACGGCCGCTCGGTAGAAGGAGTAGACTTTTCAGCGTGTTTTCCTACGTATTTTTTCTCATTATACACGCCCAATAGCAGAGAGTGTTCTAATTCATTGCTGAATGAACGATGCGTAGATGCCAGAGTAGCTGCCATTCTTCTAGGGTGCTCAATCAGGGTGTGAGAGCGTAGTCATCCGCATATATTGTGTTCTACGTGTTAGTTGTAGTTTCCGTGGAACTAAACTCGGGGCATTATTTTCGGAGCCTCCCTTGGAAACCAAAACTAATATATATAACACAATAACACTGAAGATTAGAGAATGTCGTCATCTAGAAGACAGTATTTTCCCGTATATTCATTATCGGTGGCTATGAATTTCTACTAACAATGAACAAGCATTTGTAAAAGACTACCTGGAACGTAAGCATACATCGCTGTCGTCCCAGCTAAAACGTATTATCTAGTGCCTAACCGTGCTCATATTTCCTGTTTGACCCTCATATACGTTCAACATTGGTTGGTTACTGACAAAACTCTCAATCAATGCGTTTTATAAGAACGAATACAAAGGAACAATTTTGTTTTCCTACGTATTTTTCTCATTTCCCTTCAAGCAAGTCAATAATGTAACTACGGTGCAAGAGTGTTAGAGAATATGAAAAAAAAACTATTAAAAATAGTGAAAAATAAAAGATTTAAGAAATAAAATAAGAATTAAGAAGACTTTCATATTAGGCGCCATTTTTACAGTCTATCACTCTACTGCTATCTGTTACAAACACCTAGAAAAATATGAATTAACCAAAGAAATAAAAATAATCCCTATTATGATGTGAGATATAAAAAAGAGAAAAAGATTGAAGTTCAGAGAGTAGAATTGTCGGTATTAGAAAAAGTATAAAAAAGAACAACAGTGAAAAGCAGTATTTCATTAAAAATAGAACGTAAATATCATATTAAAGAAGGAAAAATAGGTCCGAAAACAGCATATCCAACTAGAAGCACAAAAAAGAGGAGATATGAGAAAAGAAAGAAATATTTATAAATAAAACGACACTTTCAAAAATAACAGAGTAAATTATAGAGGTAAATGGAGAAATCAACGAAGCCTTTTGAAGAAACGCCATCAAATTTAGCAGTGAAAGCGTTCTGGAATAAGATATGTGAAACAGTTATAAGATTAGCGCAGAATAGATTAAGAATAGCGAACAGAAACGCAAAGAGACGGACAGAAATGAAAGAACATAGACGTTACAAAAAACAAAACAAAACAACGACATAATGTAAAAATTGAAATTCCCAGAAATAAATAAGATACACAACTTCCGGTTAAATGTTTTTCTATCTTCGCAAAAATTGGTTTTCCAATGGTGTAAAGAGTAACATGTCTCGGTGTCGAGCTGTAGTGCGCATGGTAGTTTAATTGACCATTAATATCGAGCAATGAGTTCGATCTTCACTAAGTTCCCTGAGCTTGTGATTTCGCGCCTATCTTAGTAAGCATCAATAAGCCAGATAAAAGAATAGCTGACACATGACATTCACTTAATAAGCACATTGTTTTGAAAATTTACACAGTTGTACTATAAACGTCTGCGAGTCTTCTTAGCTAGGTTTTGTGTCGAGGCACCCCCGATAAATATCGAAAATCGATAATCGAAAAAATAGAAGAAGAGGTCCTATTTTAATCAAATTTGATACACTCATAGAAAAAGACATAAGAAACGATATTCAGAAGTTTCAAGGTTGCATTTCTTACAATAGTGCAAAAAATCAATAATGTACACACACACACACACACACACACACACACATATATATATATATATATATATATATAAACGCAAGATGTTTGTATGTGTCTGTTTATCTGCCTGTGTCTGTATTTTTTTCGGCCCTTTTATTTTAGTTTTTGCTTCGGGTTTGGCTCTAAGTAGGTATAATTGTCGTTCTTAGTCTCAACCATGATACCATTTACTCAGAGGACTTATTTAGCCTTCAAAATTCAGTTTACGACGAAAAACTTATTTGATATCGATACCAGGAAATCAAAATTTGACTTACATCCATTCATTTTTCTTTCAGTCTACGGTTTCGCTTTAAGTGGAAACAACTATTGCTTTTTAGTCTTTCGTGCCAACGTCCAAAGAGTCTGAGCTCCAGAACCATAGATTACTTTTAAAGCTTTCTTTTCATCCAAGCAACGCCGGATTATAGTGCTAGTACATATATAACTATGTGTGTGTTGTGTGATTCACTGCTAACCTTCCAAATTAATTACAAATCAGATGTTTATATAAAAGCATTAAAATCGATTTTAAGTGAAAGAATATTCTTTGACTTTCATAACATAATCCATGACAAGCAACAAGAATGCCAGAAATTTTATCATTTCTACAAATATCAGTTGCTGCTCAAGAAATAGAAATAAAAAAAATCTAAGAAATTTATGGATTGACTTAAAAGAAAGAAAAAGTTTTTGCCAGAGAACTGATGAAGTTGCGAAACTTAAAGGTGACTGGATCAGAAAGGCAACTGAAATCTCTACTTAGCCACCATATCCTTATAATCTTTCTCGTCTTAAGTTCACACCACACACCTGATTAATTAACTCTCTAGCTTGAGTGGTTTTCGGACCTTCTAAAGGGCGAACATTAATAAAATATTTAATTATAATCTCTCACCCCAAAGCAAATTTATATTGTCTATATTTAGAACAGCTGGCGGTAGATGTATTTAGCCACGCCCCACATAAGGTCACAACTATCTGATTTGAATGGCACAAAGAAATGATAAATAACTAGATGGTAATGCATATGCATGTGTATGTGACATGGGTTTGCCAATTAATAATAATAACACACGCAGACAAATAAAGAAAGCGAGACTTGCAATAATAGTAACACACGCAGACAAATAAAGAAAGCGAGACTTGCAGCTTTTCATCTTTAATATAATATTTTATACAACTCCTGTTGTCGTCATCAGTAACTCTCAGCCGGGGTATAGGCTGCGTCCCCGTAAAACCCTCGACCCAATATCATCTTACATTCTTCGCCTGTGATGTCTGAAAGACTGTACCCTTCCTACCTGGAGCAGTTATTTGTATATGCATTCACCCAAAGTTTTTTGTGTTTTTTTTCTGACGTGTACATATCAGTCAGGTCTACATGTACTCACCACTGACAATGGCTGAGTCGCGAATATCCCCATCTCACTCTGGGTTATCTTAGGTTAGATCGATACCTACACCTGAGTTCCTTGAATCGATGCAAAAATTGAGTGCAAAACCCATTACACTACATTTAAATCTTATTTATTGACATGAAAAATTAAAACGCTAAATTTAATAATTAAAGATAGCAAAAAGAATTATCTTATTTTAAGATTAAGTAGAATGCAAAAAAAAAACAGACAAAATCATAAAAGACAAACAAAAAAATAAGGGCCTAACCAACCTCAGTATCAAATTGGAATGAAAAACCTTTATTTATTCCTTATGAACACTAGCCCATATGTCCATCAAAGTTGCAGAGTTCTGAATTGAAGCCAAAACCAAAAGCAGCTTAAAATGAATACCTCTTGCAAAATCTTTTCTCCTTATTAAAATAAAACTGTTCAGCGGATTACAGAACCACAGCCTCACCATGCTAGAACTTTAACCTCACTTAGCTAGGTGTTTCTGCTGCGATTTGAGTATCAAGTGTATTTTTACATGATTTCCAAACAGAATGCAGAGTTGTCATTCTAGACTGGTTAGCAACCAATACTAAACAGTTCAGTCTAACCTACTATTTGAAGGGGAGAACAGACGGAGAGGGAAAGTAGACGCAACCACCTTCACCCAAATTTAAACACGGCATGCCGACTCCACGTTATGTGTCGATAAGCATTACGCTAGTTGACAAGATCTTTTTTGGCACATAGTTTAAGAAATTTGAGATAAATCCAAAATACTGTTACTGTACATACGTTATGAAGATTATTGATCATCTAATACCTCTAACAGCTATACCTTAGTAACGGGTGTATTTGCAAATAGTTATAATAGGGTAAGGCAATAACTTTATTGGAAGATATACCAGCGTTATAATGCTGACCAATATAAAAATAATAAAAGCAAAATACACCGGCCTTTCCACACAAGGTAATATATTAAATATAGTTATTTAAAATTACCACCGCAGAGCATAAATGTATCTTATCAACGGGATAAAAACATTTCAGCAAAAAGAATTGGATAAACTCTCCAAAAATACGGATCTGAAGATAGAAATGACAAGAAAGCGGTATCATCACTCTCCACCGATGCAACCCCCTGCACATCCGTCACAGTAAAACTGTCTTGTTTGGGGTGAAATGATTGTAAATAAAAAAAATTGAATATAAACTCTTAAATAGTCACCGGAGGGACTGTCTTTTTTCTTTTTTTTTTTTCTTTTTTTTTTTTTGTTCTTGTTTTTGTTAATAGCACATCAGCTTTGTTGGATAATTAAGGAGTTCATTTTAGATTTTTAATCTCAACTCACTATATTGTTTGCCAAACAAGGTTTAGTGGATTACTTCATTATTTTCGGTACTGATCTGTATTCTAACATATATAGCTATTTAAAAACTACATATAAAACGATGATTGATAAAAGACTAAGTATCTACACTATATACAAATTCTTCTTCTTCTTCTTCTTCTTCTTCTTCTTCTTCTTCTTCTATGTGCCCTGTTCCTTCAGGACGTACGCGATCATGGCTTTCCACGTTTCCCTTTCCCTGGTGGCTCTGAGCACGCCTACTCCTGTTACACCATGCAATCCTCGTTCCGTCATTCACTGATTAGGTCCTTCAAATATCTTATCCGTTGCTTTCTCCTGTCTCTTTTTCCCTCTATCTGGCCTGTTAGTATCAGGTTCTCCAAGCCCTCCTTTCTCATTGCATGTCCCAGGAACTTCAATTGTCTCTTCCTGATATCAGTATTTATTTCCTTTTTTTTTTTTCATCATTGCTCACATACTCGATCCATGATATTCGCAGCATCCTTCCGTAGAACCACATTTCAGTTGCTTTAAGTTTTTCCTTCATCTTTGATGATATTGTCCAGCATTCACTGATATATTGAAGAACGGACAACACATAGCAATCCAGTATTCTCTTCCTTGTTTCTAGCGAAATTGTCCGTTTTCTTAATACCTTATTCAATTTCTGGAATGCTTCCTTCGCCATACCAATTCGGCTTCGGATCTCTGTGTCGCACTTTCCGTCTTTTCTCAGGTATTCAAAATGTTGTACCTGCTTGATTCTAGTATCCCCGGCCTGTATTTGGCATATTGGGCTTCCTTTTTTACTGATTTACAATGGTGAAAAAGACAAAATAATTGTGTGAATAGGCTAAATTTCGAAGAAAGGTTAAATTAAATAAAATAGCCTTACAATATATTTCATGCTTATGACTGTTTAAAATGTAAGTAAGTACAAATGGAAGACAAAACGCCTTACGATGTATATCGCACTTAAAATCGCTAATAAAAATGAAAGCAAAGACTAACGCTTATAAAGTATAATATACAAATATATACAAATAACACATTTTACAAACTGACATGAGTGTTCTTAGACTATTCCTGTACAATTCAAGTTGGGTATTTAAACATTTAAAATTATATTTATATTTGTCTATATTTCTGATATGCGGTAGTATTTACAGTATTTGCATTATTCGGACTATTGTCCTCATTTTTGTTGCCATTTGTACGACATTTCAGCCGACAGCAGTGGTTAACAAGTAACTTGCAAGATTAGAGGGAGATAACTCATGACTTCAAATCGTGACATTACGACTACACAAAGAATGAGAATGATATACCCCAGTGATTGTAATAAAATGTTCGGTTCGAAATTCCTGGCACCTGAAAAAGGCCGAAGCGCACATCGGCTGAAACGTCGTACAAATGGCAACAAAGATGAGGACAATAGTCCGAATAATATAAATACTTTGATATTTATATTATTTACATGAATCCTTCTTTCCGATCATTTTTTAACTATTTTTTTTTTTGCATTGGAATCCAAGTAATATTTCACTTAATCCATAACCACTTTGCTGTCATTCTGCTGTATCAGTTATGGTTCGAATTGCCTTTTTGATTGCTCTTCTTCTTCTTCTTCTATGTGCCCTGTCCCTTCAGGACGTAGGCGATCATGGTTCTCCACGTCTCCCTATCCCTTGTGGCTCTTAGTATGTTTGCTTCTGTTACTCCTGGCAACCCCCGTTCCGTCATTCACCTGATCAGGCCCTGCAAATATGTTATCCGCTGCCTTCCTCTGTCTCTCTTTCTTTCTATCTGGCCAGTCAGTATCAGGTTCTCCACGCTCTCCTTCCTCACTGCCTGTCCCAGGAAATTCAGTTGTCTCTTCATGATGCTCAGTATTAATTTCCTTTTTGTTGTTATTCTTTCCAACACCTCATCGTTGCTTGCATGCTCAGCCCACGATATCCGCAGCATCCTTCTGTAGAACCACATTTCCACTGCTTCCAGTTTTGTCCTCATTTTCGATGATATTGTCCAGCATTCACTGCTGTATTGAAGAACTGACAAAGCCAATATCTTGTAAGGCTTTGCATAGGGCCTTTGCAACGAAACCCACTTCGATTGGCAGACTGCTTTCCATTTATTGTTTTTACTACTCATAAGTAACTGATCATATTTTAATCTCTTCCGTTCATGGACTTCGTCTTCGTCCTTAATTCCTAGTCCATTGCCAATGACAAAGTATTTGCTGTGTACTTTTCCTTCTTGTTAGGTTTTTCTTTAGCATTAAAACTTTATAGATCTTTTATCGGGATTTAAAGTATTCGTGCTGATTGATGGTCATGTTGACTACCTCTGCTAAATGGTTTAAAACTTGGTCATGTCTCTATCTATATCGACTTTCTTTTACTGTTGTTTGGCAGCTACTTAGGTTATTTTTTAAAGTTACTTGACGCGTGCAAAATTTAAATATAATCATTATACCAATAGGATTAAGATCGATTGGAATGAAAAATACTGATAAACGCATCACAAACATAACAGAAATTTAAATATGTGTCATAAATATGAAATAAACAATACGTATTAATCAAACATGCTTACATTCTGAGTAAAACTCTTGCAATAACTTCTTTAAAAATACTTTCTTTGCTTACGTTTCAAGGGAAATATTTGTGAATGATAGTCGTAAAGACAATAAAGAAATAATAATAATAATAATAATAATAATAATAATAATAATAATAATAAAACTTGTCTATTAATTGATATGGCTTGTCCAGCGGATTGTAACATAGCAATCAAGGAATTTGAAAAACTGTCAAAATATAAAGACCTGGAAATTGAAATAGAAAAAATGTGGAAATTGAAAACAAGAGTTGTGCCAGTGATAGTAGGTGCACTTGGAATGATAAAAAATGGAACAAAACAACACATTGAAAGAATCCCTGGAAACCCCAGCTTAAGAGATATACAAAAAATTGTATTATTAAGTACAGCCCACACACTAAGGAAAACGTTATCTATGTAATGCTGGGGATGATAGGGAGGATAGAAAAACATGAAATGGAGTCATAACAACACGCCACTACCTGCCTTAGGTCTCCCCGCAGACTTGGTTGGTAGTGAGACCAATGCAGAAATCTAAATATGATGAAAAATGACATAATAATAATAAACTGACAAAATATAAAGACCTGGAAATTGAAATAGAAAAAATGTGTAAATCGAAAACAAGAGTTGTGCTAGTGATAGTAGGTGCACTTGGAATGATAAAAAATGGAACAAAACAACATATTGAAAGAATCCATAAACCTGGCATGGCGGACAGACATAATCTCGCTGCTGACATTGAACGGGATCTACACTCTGTGGTGAATTAGAGCAAGAAGTGACTTGTCAACTTCAATGCGTCCAAGACCAAGCTGTTGTCTGTCAACCATCACAGGCAACCTCTCCTGCCTCCCATAAGCATGGACCAAGCGATTCTCCCTGAGTGCAATACACTGCGCCTCCTCGGCCTTACCCTCTCTTCTGATCTCAAATGGAACCGCTACATCGAATCCATAGCTAAATCCACTGCTAAGAAGGTTGGGTCACTGTGTCGATCCAGGATGTTCTTTCCGCCTGAATCCATCCTGCATATATACAAGTCTACCATTCGACCCTGCATGGAGTATTGCTGCCATTAATAGTCAGGCGCCCCTGCCGCTCACCTCAGTGATCTCGACAGGCTCCAAAGGAGAGTTAGTAACGCGATAGGTGCTGACTTGGCGGCTTCACTACAGCCACTTCCCCACCGACGAAATGTGGCCTCCCTTTGTTCTATAAGTACTTTCATGGCTTCTGCTCAGACGAACTTAAGTCACTGGTGCCTCCTCAACAGATGTTTACTCGTGCAACCAGAATGGCAACTGGGTCCCACCCATTCACAGTTAGGTTAGCCAAATGCAGACGAAAATTCTACTCTTGCAGCTTCTTCTCTTGCACTTCCCGCCTGTGGAACTCGCTCCCATATTCTTGCTTTCCTGGCGGCTACAACCTCCAGAAATTTAAATGCAATGTCAATACTCATCTACTAGCCACTTGACTCTAGCCCTTCCCCCACCCCGTATATCCTTCTCTTTCTCACCCCCCTTGCAACTGTCATCACACCTACATTTTCATCTTTCTATTGCTTCTTTCTAATTGGTTTGTAATCCTCTTCTCTCTCCTCTAATTAATTTTCTAGCCCCTCGCACATCAGTGGCATTTACGCCTTGCTCGGGGTGAAATTATTAAAAATAAAACAGCTTAAGAGATATACAAAAAGTCGTCTTATTAAGTACAGCCCACACACTAAGGAAAGCTTTGTCTATGTAACACTAGGGATGTTAGGGGAGATAGAAAAAACATGAAATGGAGCCATAACAACACGCCACGACCTGCCTTAGGTCTTCCCACGGACTTGGTTGGTAGTGCGACCACAGCAGAAATCGAAATATAATGAAAAATGAAATAATAATAATAATATAAAACTCGACATGATAGAGTGAACCAATATCCATATTAGAAAATATGCAACTATTACGGGAAGAAAACTGCAAGAAACTGGTATGAACATAAGCCAGACCTGGTTACGGTCGTAGAACCTGTATCAATTTTATGGGACTTTACAATACGCGCAGACAGAACAACTAGAGATAATCGCCCAAACGTCGCGAGCTAAGACCACAAAAACAAAATGTGCTTTCTTATTAACATGGCAGTCATGGAATTGTAATTTTTTTTTTTAATCATATCATCACAAGCAAGGCGAAAACGCCACTGATGTGCAGGGGGCTACGTAACAGTGAAAAGATTGGAAAAGAGAAAAACCAGAAACCACAACCTAAACAGGAAACAAGGGATGATCCTCTTCCTCTGTTCAATAGACGTGGGTGGAGTGTGAACCGGGCGATAGTTTAGTCTATCTACTCCAATTGAAAAAAAATAAAATAAAATAATAAAAAAAAGAGTGAAAAGATTGGAAAAGAGAAAAACCGGAAACCACAACCTAAACAGGAAACAAGGGATGAACCTCTTTACCTGTTCAATAGACGTTGGTGGAGTCTGAACCGGGCGATAGTTTAGTCTATCTACTCCAATTACCAATCTACCTTTCAAGATTTTCAAACAACTATCAAAATACAAAGCTCTTGGGCATACGGCCTATCACGTTGAATACACCGGTTCTCGCTCGATCACCAAAGTTAAGCAATGTTGAGCCTGGTCAGTACTTAGATGGGTGACCGCTTGGGAATACCAGTTGCTGTAAGCGTTTATGGACGGATGTGCGGTGGATATCGACTCGAAAAGAGAAATCAGTGAGCCGAGTTCGAATTCCAGTTGAATGCCCTGCATTCACTTAAGCACTGGTACCCTTGGGAAAGGTATTAATCCATCTCTTCCCTCCGGTTATGGGTTAAATAACAAGAGTAGGTCTTGAGGACCCTGCCCTTAAAAACAAATCCCAATGAATCTTGCAAACAAATAAACTAGTTAAAACAAATCAAAACAATTTTCAGCATTAAAAGTTAGTCTACCGCAGAAAGCAATGGCAACCTACTGCGGAAGAATCTTCTGCCCAGTCAGTCATGTCTCTTTCGAGACATGATCGCCCAAGCGTGTATCACGTATGGCACTTAACTGACTGACATCTTGATTTATCTACAAAGAACAACACAAATTATTAAATAAATGATCAGAACTCATCTCAAAATGCAGACATGAAAACAATTTTTCTACTTTACTTAAAAACTAAAAACTAAAAACAAATAAGCTACAAGAAATAAATAAGTAAAATAAAATACAATAGATGAAACAAACAAAAAATCGAAATCAATAATTAAGTATGAAATTAAGTGAATGATAAACAATTTAACAAACTACGAATGCACACATAAACACAAGTAAATGTAACAACAATCATAAATGATACAACAACGTAATCAATAATAAATAATGAAAAATTAACAAGCAGCATATTATAGCTAGAAATAAGTACATTCGTATACACAATTATTTCTACTCGATAACCTCTACAACAAGGCAAAACATAATCGTTATCACCCACCCAAAAACCGTTAGGATAATACAAGTGATCTTCTACCCATGACCAACATATATACATAGCCGAGCTAAAAAACAAAACACATGACCTGACGATAGCGTTTATATATATATATATATATATATATATATATATATATAATCTATGCAAGAGCCAACAAACCTACCAAGGTTTCACCCTTCGGCTCGTCAGGGTAAATTGGCTCCAATTTACCCTGAAGAGTCGAAGGGTGAAACCTAGGTAGGTTTGTTGGCTCTTGCATAGATTTTTTGTCTTTGTTGCTCTACTCTCGTATTGAGCGCTTTAGTGTTAGGGTTTTCGTCTTGGGTTTTTTTTTCTTTCCTACGAGTTATTGACTTTTTGTTCATGTACTTCGTTTGTTTCTTTTTTTACTTCTCCTCCTTTTCCCTCCGAGTTCGTCCTCGGTGGGTTATTCAAGACGATCTAAATGTTATAATTACTATAGTTATTATATATATATATGTGTGTGTGTGTGTGTGTGTGTGTGTGTGTGTGTGTGTGTGTGTGTGTGTGTGTATAAAGGGACTGACAGACCGACAGAGAGTGAGAGAGAAAAAGTAAAGAAAGAATAATCTAAGCCAAATCAATACCTATATATCTATCGATCTCAGTCTCTTCTTATCTATCTATCTATCTATCTATCTATCTATCTAACCGCTTATTTATTATTCTTTTAAATATGTAAAAAGTGTCTCGTCTTCTTACAAACAACCTATATTTAACTTTCATATACAAGGGGTGAGAAAAGTCGGGTCTGCTACGAAAGCAAAAACGCTTTTGTCGAACATGCAAAGTCAAGGCAATGGCTTCCATGCCGGTGCTAAGCCAGCATATTTCGAATGGGCTGTTTAAACTCGAAAGTTGGAAAAGCAATCGACCGAGATTGTTGGCTCGTTTTCTAACTCCAAATGTCTTTGATGTTCTCACCGCGTCCAAGATAGATTCCTTCTTATTTAAATAAGTCTTAAGATGTCTTCGACTAATTGCACCTATTCTTGAAACGCTAATGATGCGAATGCATTGGACGAATTCGCAAAATTCTACAAAGAGACAGATGAATGAATAGTGAGAAAAAAAAAGAGAGGAAGGAAGGAAAGATTTGGAATAAAGAGGAGGAAAGGTGACATGGAAAAAAAGAATTGAAAGAAGAAAAGAATTACAAATGGTAGGGAGGATGAAGGTAGGAATGGAGGAAGCGAGAGAGAAACGGATGGGAAATGAGAAAGCGAAATTGTTAAGATTTTGAAAGATGAATGTCATGTGAACGAATTAAAGAAACAGAAATAGAGTTGAATGAAATTCTTCTCATATTAATAAAAGGAAAGAAAGAAAGAAAAAAGCAAGAAAAAGGCATGAGTGAGAGAGACGACGTAGCAGAAACATAACAAAAATATTTTTTTTTTAAATGAAAGAATGAAAAAATGGAAAAACAGATGAGAAAAGAAAGAACAAACAAAAGAAAGAAAGAAAACAGCACAGAAAAAATGAAAGTTTAAAATTTGTTACAGCGTTTTACAATTTTATTCTTTCTGCGTCGCTTTCTTTCTGAATAAATGAAGGAAAGAAGCGAAATAAAAAAGAGAAAAACGCAAAGGAGATAGAACGATAAGACAGTGTACAAATAATAGTGAAAAAAAATTAAGGAATAAAAGATGAAAAAACAAAAGAAAGAAAGAAAAAAAGACAAAAGTGAAATTTTAAACTTTCTTGAACAAAAATAAATGTCAGAAAAAATGAAGGAATAAAAAATGGATAAACAAAAAAGAAAAAAAGAAAGACAGAAAACAACTTTCTCTTTTCTAATTTTTATTCTTTCTGTCTTGCTTTGTTTCTTTATCAATGAATGAATAAGATCAAATAAGATAAAGAAACTGAAGGAAAGAAAGAAAGAAAGAAAGAAAGAAAGAAAGAAAGAAAGAAAGAATTTAAAAGACAATCTAAAGGAAGTAAGAAATACATTTCAAGAGATTATTCCTTAGAGAAATTGGTTTGCAATCTTAGAATTATTATGGCCAACTTTCATAAGTGCCAGAAATTGCAAGAATCGAAATATGCATTGCCAAATAAACAGACACGGGCATGTTTAATCTACCCACAATTGCATAAGCATACACCAGATTACACACATATATATGTCTCTCAGCAGACAAAAGAAATGATACATACCAGAATTGTTTCTGATTTTACAAGTATCAAGATTTATGTTCACTATAACGAAAGTAATTTATTCACATTTCAAATGAGAAATATTTTATTTTTAATAAATAAATAGTAAGATTTCTTATATCACTCATTCAGTTTCGAGTGAGTTTAAATTATCAATGCCTAGTAGCTCTTTGTGTGTGTGTGTGTGTGTGTGTGTGTGTTGGTGGTTACGGATAAAATGTCAAAAAAAAATACCGATTTTTTATATACCTATAATCAATACTGGATTATTTATAAACCTTGAATCTATATCGGATTTTTTTTTTTTTTTTTTTTTACAATATCGGATTTTTAAGAACATAATTAATACCTGATTTTTATTTTTATTTTCAGAATTAATGGCTGATTTTATAAACCTATAAGTAACGTATAGCTAATAGCGGTTACTTTTTTATGTCTATAATACTGGACAATTAATACTGTTTTTTAACCTATGATTAATACCGGATTTTTATTTGTATTTGCAGCATCATTACGGCATTTTGATTTTGATTTTTATTACCAATAACCTGATTTTGCTGTTAATGTTGCTTAACTTTGTTCATTAAACAAAAAATAGGGCCCGAACTTGAAAATTAAGAGCATGCAGCATGATCCAAACAAGTAATTTCAATTTTTTTTTTTCGGCAGTTAATTTAATTTCGAATCAATACTTTTTCGTGTTGCAGGGGATATCGGCTGAAAACAAGACATCGGGGAGCCGAGTTCGAATTCCAGTCGAATTCCTTGCATTCACTTACGCGCAAATATCCTTGGGAAAGGTATTAATCCGTCTCTTCCCTCCAGTTATAGGTTAAATAATAGGACAGATTGGGTTCTGTAGCCTTGGTCGGCAATCAGTCTACTGCAGAAAGCAATGGCAACCTACTGCGGAAGAATCTTATGCCCAGTCAGTCATGTCTCTTTCGGGACATGATCGCCCAAGCGTGTATCACGTATGGCACTTAACTGACTGACTTTTATGAAACACATGAACCATGCTTGCCCTACCACCAGTTTCATTGACAAGTTCATTTGACATTGTTAATGCCATTTTTCGAAGACCCCTTCTTCTTCTTCTTCTTCTTCTTCTTCTTCTTCTTCTTCTTCTTCTTCTATGTGCTGTGTCCCTTCAGAACGTAGGCGGTCACCGCTTTCCACATCTCTCTATCCTTAGTGGCTCTTAGCACGCTTTCTCCTGCTACCCCACCCAAACCCCGCTCTGCTATCCATTTGTTCAAGCTCATCACGCATGCTACGCATTGCTTTCTCCTGTCCCTCTTTCCACTTATCTGACCTGTGAGTGTCAAGTTCTCCAAGCCTTCCTTCCTCATTACATGTCCCAGGAACTTCAGCTGTCGTTTCCTGATGTTAAGTGTTAGTTTCCTTTTCGTTCCCATACTCCAAAAATCTTGTTGTTGCTCACATATTCGGTCCATGGTATCCTCAGCATCCTTCTGTAGAACCACATTTCGCTGTAAGTCCATCTTTCATCTTTGAAAAAATTGTCCAGCATTTGCTGCCATATAGGAGGACGATATCACATAACAGGCCAGTACTCTTATCTTTGTTTCTAACGAAATCTTTTGTCTCTTAATACCATACTCAGCTTTTGGAATGCGTTCTTGACCAATACGCATTCTGAGCTCAGTGCCGCACTTTTTCGTCCACTTTTAGAACACTTATAGGATGTGTGTTGTGGTGCATTGGATAACGGCTCGGAATGAGAAATCGGGGAGCCGAGTTCGAATTCCAGCTGAATTCATTGCATTCACTTACGCGCAAATACCCTTGAGAAAGGTATTAATCCGTCTATTTCTTCCAGTTATGGGTTAAATAACAAGACAGATTGGATTCTATAGCGTTGGTCGGCAACCAGTCTACCGCAGAAAGCAATGGCAACCAACTGCGGGATAATCTTCTACCCAGTCAGTCATGTCTCTTTCGAGACATGATCGCCCAAGCGTGTATCACGTATGGCACTTAACTGACTGACTATTTTATAAAGATGTACTATTTATCATTTTATAAAGAAAAAAAATTAACAAGAAATAATTATATCGTTGCTAATTTTTTTCTTTATTATTGTCGACTTAAAATGGAGATTAGATTACAGAAATTCACCTCAATTCGTGAGCATTCAGTATTCTGTTTTAACTCATATTTATATAATATTATTCATTCGATGCAAGGCCCAAGAACCACTCAAGGTCGATGGTCACGGTGTCATGTTTTATGAGCGTTAGAAAAGTGAGTCTACTGATATTATGTAGGATCGATAATGATTCAGCCTAAATTTAAAGCTGTCAATATTGTAGTGATTGGGAAAAACATCCTACAAGGAGTCTGTTCAACAAAGCAGCAGTTTATAGGAAGAAACTGTCCCGGTTGAACTGATTTTTTACCAATGGAAAACGAGTGGAATGGTTCCTCCTTGTGTACGTAGAATGACGATGACCCACCCGCAAAGGAAACAAGGAATGTAGCTCGTCAGAACTGTTGCAATCAAAATAACTATAGATTAGCGAGAAGACTACGAAGTTTCTCCGGGGAAAGTGTAGAGTGAAAAATAATTAATCACCCACAAGGCTACGTAGACGTCTTTGAATTCTATAAAGACAAGAAAGTGAGGACTGGTCTGCTCCTCGCTTGCTTGTCTTGATAGATTTCAAAATGTGTAAACTTGCCTGTGAATCCCAATTACAAATTATTTCAGGTCAGGCAACCCAGACAGTCTCTGATTGAGAGTGTTCCTAAATATTTATCTGTGACTTCCAAGTCGCCTTGGCTGCTACATCCTTGAAAGTTAAAAGAGCACCCCTTTCAACCCCCGGACATGATGCTCCCCAACAACTCTTGTTCATAACTAGAGATGCACAACAAATTAATTGCGAGAAGATATGTCTGACTAGTTATTTTCAGATAGTAATATGAGAAGCAAATCTGTGATACTGGGCAGGATATTTACTGTTGCCCATCTAAATTCACCAAAGAAAAAAATACTTCAATATTTTATAAGTAGTTCACCTTTTTATTCAAAAAATGGAAAATGACATTGAGTCGTTCCAGTGAGAAAATGAAAGGAAAACGAAAAGGGGAAGTAAACAGAGAATCAGATTAAACTGATTAGAATAGATACTACACTTTGATCTCAGCCAAAAATCTGAGAAGCGATATTTACCCAGCTTCTGATGTAAATTGTAACACAATGTGTTTTTTCAACGTGAGGATCTCACCGCGTACACTCAGCCCGCTGGTCACAATTTAACCAGTTCACGCATACGTGATATCACTTTAGTAACCTTTTCAGCATTTCCTCACTGTGATGCAAGGTCGGGTTTTAATGTGGGGAATCCGAGCGCGTACACTCGGGCCACTGGCTAAAATTTATCCAGCTCCCGCATATGCGACGACTAGATAATATAAGCTTACCTTAGCTAGTCTTTTTTCTCGATCAAAAACACGAGAATCTATGGCAACCGCGACCAAACAGCATTTTTCAGATGCACAGTATCGAACGATAGAAACCGAACAAGGAAAAAACAAAAAAAAAACTGATACTATAAATAAAATAAAATCGTCTACTGAATTATTTTTAAATGAGTATTAAGAGAAATGTTCGTAAGACAGGGATTTAGCTAGAAAGAAAGAAAGAACGAAAGAATGAAAGATGAAAGTGTTTAACGCCTCCTACCATTATCTCATAAATAATGGACTATTCCGATAGAAGTGTTCAACGGCTGTTTCAGTGAAACGTAAAAGTTGTCAATTTCGAATCTTTTTATCTGCACACATTTCTTAAAATAACGACCAGCATTCATATTTATGATTGTTATTGCAATGTTTTGCTGAAGTTGTTAAGCTCAAATATTTTACGATGTGATAAGGGACGTTTATTAGCGTTGAACTGGCCATGTGCTTAATAAATCATTAATTTAAGAATTCATAAGAAAATTCAAATAAAAAAACGTGAACTTTTCACGGGTTTTCTGGTTATTATTGTTGTTGTTGCTGTCGTCGTCGTTGTCCTTTGATTTCTGTTCAGTACAATCCGTTGCTGTGTTATTTACTCGAGGTTTATGGTAAAGCAACTATGTAAATAGGCATTCTATTTCAATAAATTCGGATGTTAAATGATACTTAGCTTGTACAACGTTCAAGCATTTTGCGTTGATAATAATCCTCTGAGTAGATGAGCAGTTTCAAAAGATTTATTATTTTATCGCTTGTAAACAGAAACTACCAGGGATCTTGTTAATGTGCTTGTTTTTAGATGTTAACGCCTTCACTCAATCAAGATCAGAAGCCATGCAAACCTTGTCATATGAAGCATCAAGCCATTTATTATTAATAATTAATTAGTTAGTACGGTTTGCTCATTATAATCATTCCAAGACCAGCGGTATATTAAAGAAATACGTAAAGAAAGAGAAATAGAATTAAACACGTTGCTCGTAATTTTATAAGATCAAAGTTATATGAAAGCAACGGTTATTTTTATATCTTTCTTGGCTGGTAAATTCTTCGGTAAAAGCAGAGCTATGAGCTAAACGAAAGAACTTTCGTCAGTAACTTTACTCGATAGGATAGGCATGGAAATCGTATCACTTTAGTCAAACGATTCTAGTACAAATGACTAGAATACAATGACAACAGGGGCTTTTCTTTTATGAAAATATGGAAGTCATTTTGAAACTTTACATTTAGAATGTAATCATAAGAGAATCGTTTGTATTTATCTGTTCGCTATTCTGTCAAGTTTTTTTTCTGGGACGTACAGGTAACATTAGGAAAGCTTAATGGCGGCCCAACAAAAGCCGTGAAATCTAAATGCTCATCTTCGAGAGAGATAAAAGAGAAATTGAAAGTAAACAAGAACAGAATTTTAAGAATTCAAATTTAACAAGAATTTATTTTATGAAACACACTGTAAGGAATGAATTGCAAAACAAAGACAAATCGGTGTGGTAATGGGTCAAACGTTAGAGTAACAAAAGTGAAAGCATAACAAAAAGTTGGGAGGAACAAATGATTGCTCACGTCCTAAAAGGACCTGATACAAAAGGTGTATGAAACAAACTCATTACCAATACTAACAACGGTTGATAGATAGATAGATAGATAGATAGATAGATAGATAGATAGATATGAACAAAATGAGATAGATAGATAGATAGATAGATAGATAGATAGATATGACAAAATGAGATAGATAGATAGATAGATAGATAGATAGATAGATAGATAGATAGATAGATAGATAGATAGATAGATAGATAGATAGATATCTCCTTTATGAGTATCACAGACTTCAATCAGGCATCGGTGAAACGAACCTGGATCTAGTAACAAGCGATTGTTTTATGCGTTCACAATTAGCCCCCGTGGTTACCATATTTATTTCTCGTTTGGGCATATAGAAGTCCTCGTTGAATTACCTGCGATTACATAAAAGAAACTCGGTTATTGACAGCTCTCGGTGGATATACCATCGCAACGACTCCAAACCCTCGTATACCATATGCCACGTAGTGTAACCACAGTTAATTAGGCAACAATAGAAATTACACGTTTTTAAGTTGCCGTTTCTAGTTTTCAGCTTATATACTTTACACTAATGAAAGAAACATAGATAGATAGATAGATAGATAGATAGATAGATAGATAGATAGATAGATAGATACGAATCCCTTTTAGAATGATTCTTACAATCCAAAACATGATTCGAATTTAGATTGCCAACAAAGGGTTGATAAGCCGTAAAAAAAGCAATCGATCAAATATCGCTACCGATGCGGCCTGTGCAGTGATAACATGGTATTGCTGGATGAAGGGCTTTCTCGACTGAAGTCAACAGCCAAAATGGAATCAACGGCTAGGTTCCTCAGACCAAGGCGATCCTTCAAGTTGAAGATTATCGGCAATGGGTCAACTTGTCTAAGACACTCTGCGTATGGATGAATACTTCTTCGACCTTCAACCCAGATATGAATCGGGGAAAGTAGTCATGTCCTCAGCTGCACAGTGATCTTTCCACCACACCCGGTCATGAGATTGCTGATGACAATAATAAAACTATTTCTCTGCATTTTCTAAGAACAACCAAAGCGATTCACAAATATTTCTTTAAGAAAAGAAAAATAACTTTTAAAGGGCCATGATCACCAACGTCCTGAAAGTATATTTTATTTTAAAAAATGATTAGTTTTTTCATACATTTTCATACATTTCTGACACAAGATAAAAAATAAAGTGGAAAATAACTGGTCGACACTTTCTATCCTAGTTCTAGCTATGACACATTCACTCTAATAAGTGTCGAAATAACCACAACAACCCACCCTACTCCCTCCAATACTAAAATATCTCACAATACCGCATTTCTAAATATACACAAATATATATTCTTAAATGAATGGTTTTAATTTCAGTCTGAAATCATGCAACCTGCGTTCAAGACTGAATAATCTCGAACCTGACGACGTTGTTACAAAAAGCTGACAAAGGCATGAAGACTAAAGTAAAATAAAAATATAATTCGTGAAATAATGAGAATATGTTATCTCAGGAAGGAAGATGTCTTCTTAAATTACTCATATAATCCAGTCTATATAAACTGACTACTGCAGTTATTTGTAACGTATTTACTCTAACCAAAATGGAGGTCCTTCATCGTTTTCCATTGGCTTTCCTATTAAAAGACCTGTCAGCTCTCTCGTTCTGGAGTTGCTGCGATTTTGAAAGGATTCCGACGGTGCAAATAGCTGATGTAACTTACTATTAAGTTGCAAACAACATGAGACAGGCTCATTCATCAAAGTAGAAAGATGTGTAATTACCTTGTAGGTTTGTTTATCATACCTTTGTTGGATTCTTCATTACCGAACTTCACCCACTATTTCGTGTGTCAGCCTTTATTTAATCTGTCACTTTGTCTCTCTGTCTATCAATCTTTTTTTAGCTCGCTGTCCGTTTTCCCGCGCATTTTAATCCCTTTTCATTTCGTTTAGATATATAGATATATACGGAGATGTTTACAACGTCCAGTTTCGTCTGGGACGGATCTAAACAAGAGAAGAAAATGTCTGCTGCTTTGGTTAGAACACTGACGAATGTCACTAGTGTGAAAGATACAACCAGCTCAACCACTGAGTAAGCCTTGTTTGTATCCCTCTTACTTTTCACCTATTTATCTGGATCTAAATCGATATAACAATCAAATGAATATTAGCTGACTAATACTAGTTCTTGCTTAAAATCGGATTCATGGAACACTTAGAATAAAGTGAAGTCATTGTCAATACTTTGCGAGATTAGTACTTTAGTTATTATTATGTGACTGTTCTATTGTCGCACATACACGCATCATATATATATATATATATATATATATGTGTGTGTGTGTGTGTGTGTGTGTGTGTGTGTGTGTGTGTGTGGTTATCATTATTACGATTATTATCATCCTTATAATAATAACTATATATCTATGCTCTACTTTTGTACTGAACACTTTTCAAAAGTAAATATCTGACTGTGGAATGTACTTCTATTAGTATTAACCATTTATATATATATATATATATATATATATATATAAAACCACAAATAGGTTGTCACTCTAACTGAGCAGGTTCACGCCGACTTTGAAGTTTCGTAAGGACGCCGTTATGATGATCTCACTTGCCAGCGCTAAACATTATCACAATTCAACATCATATATATATATATATATATATATATATATATATATATATATATATATATATATAAACTCAACACGTCATTTAGATTGATTATAAATTATAATTCATTTCAATGAGCTAAATTATCTCATTCCATCCGACCATACTATATTCGTTCCATTCGTTACAAAAAAAAAAGATTTAAAAACACAGACGTTTGCATTATCTGGCTGTATACGAATTTGGTATCTATATCACAAACCTCATTCATAAACCTTGTGGCTCTCGAACCTTATATTGGGTGGGTCTTAAAACGTAAATAAATAAGGAAACATGAAATTTATCCTTTCAACATAGTTCAAAATTACGGATGACAATCTTTCGTGAGGATGAAAATCTTTATAAACTAGACACAATATCTATCTAACTATCTATCTATCTATCTATCTATATATATATATATATATATATATATATATATAAAAGTGGGAAAAGTTTCCTTGTTTCGCCCTTTAGGACATCATTGGACTAAATTACTCATGTTACTGCGACTGTATATACACATAAACCAAGGAAGCTAGAATTGTTTTTTAAATAAAATTCATTTCTATTTCATTTAGATATTTAAAATAATTTTAAATAAATATTTCAAATGAATTTAAAATTCATTTCTATTTCATTTAGATATTTTTGTTTGCTTCACTTTTGTCATTAGAAATCGCACACAGTGATAAGAGAGGGTCTGGAAGGATTGGTGAAATGTTTTAAGAGCAAGGGCGTAGATTTACCTTGGGTAACATCTTCACTTTTTTTTTTTTTTTTGACTGTATATAATCCTGCCAATTTCATCTGGATCATTGTTCTTTTTAATTTCATCACTTATGTCATTATATATCCCACACTGATAAGAGAGGCTCTCGCAGGAATAGTAAAATGTTGTAAGAGGCTGGGCGAAAATTTACCGTAGGTGATTTTTTTTCTTTTTTTGAGAATATATATAACCTTGCAGAATTCACTGCGATTCTTTTTATTTTTGTTTTCATCACATTTGTCATTAGATATCCCACACAGTGATAAGAGAGGGTCTGCCAGGAATGGTGAAATGTTGTAAGGTCCAGGGTGCAAATTTACCGTAAGAAAAAACAAAGAGAGTAGAAAAGATGAGAATGCAAAAAAAGAGAAATCAAAAAAAGGAAAGAATGAGGAAAGAGAATGACTCAGAGGAAATAAAAAGCAAAGTGGCAAACAAGAGATAAAGAACCGAGAGGAACGAACCAATGGAAACGACTAAGAGAGATAAACCCCAAATTTAGACAGAAAATAAGTTATAGACAGTTTCCCTCTTTTTTAATATCCTCTTATCTTGTACGAAACGATTTCCAAAAATAAAAGAAAGTGAATTTTAAATTTTCTTTTAAAAGATAGCGTTTATTAATATCATTATTAACTATCTGACGAAACAAACTGTACAGTTTTATAGTAGATTATAGTTTGTACATGTTCTAAAGTATAATTTATAATAAATATCCATTGCTCTATTTCTATATTGAACACTGTTTTAAATTAATGTTTTGAACGTTGCAAATATTTTCTTCGTTCTTTATTCATTTGAATATATATATATATATATATATATATATATATATATATATATATATATATATATTGCTTAACTCGTTTAAAAATGACATATATATATATATCGAAAGTGTCGATACCGACACGTGCGGTCGAAAATACATCTCCAAGAAACAAACGTACCCGTTGAATGAATTGTGCTACTGAGGTCACGTGACCATAAATATTTAGTATATAAAGCACTCAAACAGGACACTTGCCTTGCACGAACACTTGCCTTATTGGGTTCTCTGCCTTCGGGTGGAGAGTGATAACCCAGTCGAGACTCCGCCGAAGGGTAGAGTCTTGTATGGGGAAAATTAGACAATTCATTTTTACCCGCGCTATATGACCCGGATTACCCAAATTAAAAAGGCCTAGTGCCACATTTTGTTTTAAGTGGGAAGGCAACTAAATATTGTTCTGTGTTGTGCATCATTAAAGCGATTGTTTCTGACTGTATTACTCAAGAGAGTTATTCCGAGAGAATTATTGTGTATTATTCGAAGGATTTGTTCAGTACGAATTTACGCTAAGATACTAAAATTAGCGACTTACCAAAAGTTCCTTTCAGAATAACCTTACGAAAAAAAAACATTATAAATGTGGTGACGAAGATCTCGTTCTGAACTTTCACGAGGACTACAGTAAAAAATACGTATCCTACACGTAGTAATTGAAATATTCAGCGGAATACAAGGACAAACTGAAATCAATTATGTTTCAAATGTTGACACTGAAAAAGCAATAACAAAACAACTATAGTTACAACAACAAGAAAACCAACATAAATGGAAATTTCAGTTACAAAACAACAAATGTCTTTCGAATTGTTGTTTAAAAAACGACAGAGGAAAAGAGTTTTACTCATTCACTCCCGACGCTATTGCGAATTTCATTAGTGAGTTTGTATACAATCCGGACAAAGGAATAACTTTTCAAACGTATTACACAAGATACAAAGAGATCTTCAAAAAGAATTGTTCGCATTGGAATGACGAAAAGAAAGCCCGACTATTACTGAGAAAACTGTCCCCAGCTGAACATAAAACATACATAAAAATTATTTTGCTGAAACAAACAGGCGAGATAAATTTTAAGGAAATTGTAGAAGTATTACTAAAACTTTTCGGGGATAGGATCTCATTGTTTAATGCACGGTAGAATTGTCTAAACCTAGTAAAGTGTGACGATGACGATTTTGTCAACTACGCAGGAGTTGTCAGTTGAAAATGTGAGAAGTCTTAGTTAAATAATTGAGCTTCCAACTCATTTAAATGTCTAATATTCGTTCGGGGCTTAACTTCAAATAAGGACTCGAAAATAATATCTTTAATTCTGATTAAATTAGAAATAGATTAAAAATTAACTCTCCATAAATAGTTGAAGAGACTCAGCGTATAGGAAATGTAAAATTTGATGCCGTACGGATTGAAGAGTGAGAAATATTTTACAAATACATAGCGTCTGGCTGTCTAAGTGAACAAAAAATAGACATTTTTCAACTCCAAGTGAAACAGTAAAAAATATGATACAAAGCCTAATACTTACCACGGTGATAAGCATTTTAAAAGTGATTGTTTCTCTAGAAAGTAAAAAAGCTACTAATGTGGATGATTAGAACATAAGAGTACTTGTTGTAAATCCAAAAAAAAAACTGAAAGATAAACAAAAATTATGTCAACAAAGTAAATACAATGGATAAAGTCAACAAGCGGAAAGAAAAAATTAGCAAAACTTCAAACGAAACATCAATGAGCAAATTTGTGTTTCTCACGATTAACAATATAAAAATAAAATTAAAATTAGATATTGGGTCTGATATTACTATAATTAATGAAAACACTTGAAGAAACCTGTGTAAACCTAGTTTATTGGTTTTCAGAAAAGTTGAATGTGATGTTTCAGGAAAGAAAGAATTTTTTTAGGTGAGTTCACCTGTAATGTTTTTGTTTTTTTTTTGTTTGTTTTTTTGTTAGAAAAACTGAAAAAAATAAAAATATAAAAATACAAGTTTATTGGAAACGGGTGGCATTGCTTTATTTAATCTTTGGAACTTTACCAATAAATTCGTTCTGCAATCAAGTAAATAGTATCACCTCAAGAACTATTGCGGCAATGGAAACGTCAAAACTAAATTTTAAAAAAATGTTCCCAAATGTTTTTTTTTAAAATCTTGGCACGTGCACAAAAGCAAAGATGAATTCTGAAGTTAAAGAAAATGTACCACTAATCTTCAAACCGAAAAAGAGTGTACCTGTTGCGGCGTTAGATCCAATCAATAAGGATTTGGAAAGGCTAGCATAATCAGGGGTCATTTTTAAAGTAGACTATTCTGAATATAAACAAAAAGAATATTAAAATCCGCGTATGCGCTGATTTCTCAATGGGGCTTAATGAAAGGTTACAAAATCATAATTATCCGTTACCGTGTTTGGAAGAACTTTTCGCCATAACTAAATGGGAGGAAATTTGATTTTCTAAGCTGGACTTGTCGGACGCCTAACTACAAATATTGGGGAAAAGAGGAGAGCTCGAAATTACTATCAACACTCATAAAGGGTCTATTAAATTCAACTGGTTTTCTTTCGGGATAAATGTAGCTCCGAGCATTTTTCAACACATTATGGATACAATGCTCGCTGGGTTAGATTGTGCCCAAGCATATCTGGATGACATACTGAATAAAAGCGAAACCAGGCGACAACACTCAAAAGACGTAATAACAGAATTCAAACAAATTAAAGAATACGAGTTGAAAATTAACGAAATATGAGCTATTGATGTCCAGATAAATTATATGGGACAAATTATTTCCGAACAGGGTCGACAGCCAGATCCTGCCCGATCAAGCGCAACTCCGACCAATTTAACGAAATTACAAATATTTTTAGGTTTTGCAAACTATTACTAGGTGTATATATCAAATAGACATTAGTTAACAGCACTTTTAAAAGTCTTGTAAAAGAAAGATGTTAAATGGAATTGGACAGAAGACTGCGAAAATGCATTTGAAAAATCAAAAAATCCTAACATTTGACTTACCACGAACGCATTTTGATCCCAAATTAAACATTGTCGTTGCATCATATGGAAGTGATTCAGGAGTCATAGGAGTAATCTAAACTTATTTATAAATGGAACTTTGTCTGTGTGTGTGTGTGTGTGTGTGTGTGTGTGTGTGTGTGTGTGTGTGTGTGTGTTACCTATAGACACCGAAACGGCTGAACCGATTTTCTTGAAAATTTACACAGTTGTACTATAAATGTCTGCGAGTGTTCTTAGCTAGCTTTTGTGTCGAGGTACCCCCGATAAATATCGAAAATCGATAATCGAAAAAATCGGGTTATAGAAGGAGAGGTCCGATTTTAATCAAATTCGATACACTCATAGACAAAGGCATAAGAACGATATTCATAAGTTTCAAGGTTGCAGTTCTTACAATAGTGCAATAAAATCGATAATGTGTGGGAACACTCTTTATTGAACCATATAAAAACACTAACGAACGATGTTCGGTTTATGAAAAAAATTCTCGTTCCTGTAGGAATTTATGTTTTTTTTTAATGGCAAAAACCATGGCCAAAGCTTCCCTCTCGATCTGGTTGTAGTTTTTCTCAGCAGCTATTAACAACTCGAAGCATGCGCTATTGGCTTAGTTGCTCCATTTTCATATTTATGTAATACCAGCAGTATAGCCCGGCGTTGCTCGGGTGTAATGAAAGCTTTAAAACTAATCCATGGTCCTGGAGCTCAGACTCAGCCTAAAGAATATTTGTGTGAAGTTTGGTGAGAATCGGATAAAAATTGTGGATTTGGATAAAAAACAAATAAACAGACACACACACAAAGATCTTGCCTTTTATATATTATCGATTTTCTACGCTATTGTAAAAACTGCAGCTTTGAAACTTCTGAATATCGTTTCTTATGTCGTTGTCTACGAGTGTATCAAATTTGATTAAAATCGGATCACTCCTTCTATAACCCGATTTTTTCGATTATCGATTTTCGATATTTATCAGGGGTACCTCGACACAAAAGCTAGCTAAGAACACTCGCAGACATTTATAGTACAACTGTGTAAACTTTCAAGATAATCGGTTCAGCCGTTTCGGTGTCTATAGGTAACGGACACACATACACGGACACACACAGACGCACACACAGAGAGACAAAGTTCCATTTATAAATAAGTTTATATATCTATTAAAACACTTAAGCCGTCAATTAATAGAATCAGCTATGAATACTGTAGTAATGTTCTAAAATGTTTGTAAAAAGAACGGTTTTTTCATGCTTTAACACGTGCATGACCATAGCATTGCAACATATAAAAAAGTTCCATTTTGGATAATTTTCACTTTCTAATGAACGCTAGCAATTTGTCAGTCGTTATATTTGAAGCAGAAAAAATTACAGTAATTTTTAGCAACACAGTTTTCGGTTATTTTTGTTAACTCACATCCCTGAAGATGATCTCGGAAAGAGATTGAAAGTACTTGGGTACCTTGAGAAATGAATGAAAATAACATCTGTCAACGTTACAGCTCATTTCTGACATCTTTCAATTAAAATACGTGAATGATTATCCGTGAGTATGAAAGGATTTTATTAAAAATAAGGAGACACAATTTATTTAATCTGATATATATATATATATATATATATATATATAGCAAAAGTATTCTTTTCCTGTTTTCATTTCTTTAAGAATGCTAGTCTCAAAAATCGGGAAATATATTTCACACATTGTTATCATTCAATGGTCACCTTTCTTCTTAATGTAATGAGACACGATTCTCTAACATTGATACATAAGTTTAGTGCGAAAAAAAAATTTCGATTCAGGTGTGTATGCGTTTATAGACACTCATGTTTGAAGTAGTGGTACGTTTAAAGTATGTTTACGTTCGCGCCTGACCTAGGACTTAGAACCGTATTACATGTCCCAAAAATACGTTTTATCTTCAGGCGAGTGAGCTTTCTTAAAAAAAAAAAAAAAACTTATCTCCGAATACACAAAGATAGACTAAATCTCTTGCAAACACGGAGATCTATTCTGCGCCACCGATTTTTCACAATGTAAGTTTGTCTTTTTGCTTGGTTTTGGCTTCGTTTTTATTTGTGGAAGTCATTTAAGTCCCCCAGTCGTATCGCCTGTTGTCTGCTTTGATCTTTACTATAAAAGAAATTTTTAAAAAACTTCCAGAGAGTAAGAACGACCGAGAAGATGACGTGCCTGATTCGCTCTTATAAATAACTAAGTCACGTGACAATCTGAAAATATCCACAAGTGATCACAGACATTTTGGTTGAGAGAAGAAAGTTGTTCATTTTTATTTTTATTTTTGAGAAGACTCGATCAAAGCGCAACAAAATAATAACAGAAAGAGGATTTAAAATTGATCGATTATGTAATCTCCTTGCACTAATATCGCCATCTTTATTGATCTTTTCTTATTTTGATCTCAATATTCTGAACGGTTTGTTTTCAAGTTTGAAAAGTTCAATGCTAAGAGTTATTATCATTATTATTGAGATTACTGTTGTTAACTAAAATATGTCAGAGAATTTACTGCAGAAGTGATGATAACAAACAGGTTATTATTATTATTAATAATAATAATAATAATTGATATGAATCCGGTATGGGACCATAAAATAATGAGTCAACTCGGTGGTAGGTCAAGAACATATATTATGTCAACAAAAGATGCAAATAGATACAAAGAGAAAGAGTAATAATAGCTTGGCTACAAGTGACCGACAGACTAGGCTGAGCTGAACTGAAAGTCGTACTAGAAACCAGTGTCTCTGTCGCCCCGTCTCTGCTCTATCCTCGAGAGTAATTAACTCTCGGTTAATATAAGCAAAGAAGAGTCCATTATAAATTGGGTAACTCCCCACAACATTAATACAACTACAACTATCTGGGTGCGTAACCGAGTTGTTAGAACGTTCCTTTTGATCATAAAACGGATTGAGTAAAGCTTTGTGAGTGAAATTGGGTAAACGAAATTGATTGGTTAAGTTTGCATGAAGTTCCAAGTAATCGAGGATTTGGACACATTGGTCTTGTTCAAACTGTTACGCACGCTCTCTCCCAGAAATTGTAACTAATATTCGTTCAGCATAGTTGCAGTATCAATCACAGCTTAGTTCTGTGAGTGTTAAAGAAACAAAAATGTGCCTGATCAGGCGTCTGAGAAAGGGGATCGGTTAGCCACCATAGTGAGCCGGAATACTCGGATAACGAGTGATCAGTTATTATTATTATTATTATTATTATAAGTTAAATTAAAAGAAGGTAAGAGATTTCCCTGAAGAAGAAGCTATAATAACAAACAGGTCATTACATTTTATATTTCAAAAGAGTCATTAAGACGTAGCGATACTATTTCTTTAGGTGATCGAAACCATGTTCTTCACACAATTTCCAGTGTATTACTCTCTATTGTGCTATATATGTCTGTGCATTTTTTTAGCATATGCCATTTGATTTATTCTAGGTTTGATTATGTTTGAGCGAGAGTCGCACGCCAAAAAAAAAAGTGACATTATGATACAAATTTACGAAACCCATTATACCAATCTTGACACTTAGTTTGATAAAAGGCATAGCTTTTTCAAAAAACTAGCTGAGTAACTTGCAGTTGGCGCCCAACTCAAAAAATCTTTGATTGCGTTTTCAGTTATCTAAAAATGACTTCCCTTTCTTCATTGCATATTCACCATGAGTCATTTTTACATTACACTAGCAGTAATATATGATTTTTCCAAATAATTTGGTTGCTTGCTTTGTTTTTATGGCATATCAACACCTCGGCGGGTCATTTATTGCCAACTAAATTTTATTTATTTATTGCTGGTAATACCTTTTTCTTTCCACAATTTCTTGTTGTTCTTTTATAAGTTTTGTGTCTCGTAATAGAGACCTTTTTCTTTTCGAATATCATGATTCAATGGGATTTGTTTTTAAGGGCAGGGTCCCCAAGCCCTACCCTTGTTATTTAACCCATAACTGGAGGGAAGAAACGGCAGGGTCCCCAAGCCCTACCCTTGTTATTTAACCCATAACTGGAGGGAAGAAACGTATTAATACATTTCCCAAGGGTACTAGTGCTTAAGTGAAGGCAGGGTATTCAACTGGAATTCGAACTCGTTTCCCGATTTGTCGTTCCGAGCCGATATCCACTGCACCACAACGCACATCCGTCACTAAACTCTTACAGCACCTGGTATTCCCTAGCGGTCACCCATCTAAGTACTGAACAGGCTCAACGTTGCTTAACTTCGGTGATCGAGCGAGAACCGGTGTATTCAACGTGATATGGCCGTAAGCATTTTGCAAATAAAAAAAAAAATGCTCTTTAATTTTCAGAATACATGTATACTAGAGTGGCTAGCTAATCCCTGCTGCAAACACCTGTTCAGGCACATTAGTGCTTGTTCCACACTCGCAGAGTCCACCTGTCGTGTATGCTGCAGCTATGCTGAGCAGATCTTAGCTACAATTTCTTGGAGAGAGCGTGAATAACAGTCTGAACAATGCCAGGACGATCAAACCCTCGGTCACGTTGACTTGTGACTTCGCACTAGCACGACCATCGAAAGCTTCCAAAGTGTCTCGTCTATCCAAATTCACTCACAAGGCTTGGGTCAACGCCTCGTATAGATTTTCTGGCACTTTTAAAAGGTACCGCACGCTGGGATCGCCTCCTCCAGATTGATAATATCGAGAAGTCACCTTTCTGACAAATTGACCATGATAAGATTCGACTTATATATACAGTAACAAAGTTATATATATAACACACACACACACACACACACACACACATATATATATATATATAATGGACTCTTCAGTCGATTTCGATGTATGAGGATCCGACAACTTCATACAGTTTTTATGTTTGTGCTGTATGTGACACCACATCAATCCCGCTAGTGACCTGCATACAAGTCCACATATTGTGCAACAGCGGGTATCTCGGGGCATAGCAACAGGAATATTTGCAGACGCTTTTCGCCTTTGTCTTTCGTCTTAGCTGGTCAATACGACTGATTTCGAAATTACTGATGCAACTCTGGCACAAATATTTCTAGTTATTTCTATTTAGTATGAAGTTAGTATGAAGTTAGTATGAAGTTAGTATTGAAGTTAGTATGAAGTACATTAAAAGCTGAGAAGTTACTACCTAGCTTGTCTTCATACCAGAGCCACAGCCATCAAATACTTTTTTGTCCGCTGTCAATCTTGCTATACATTAGGACTTTAGACATTCTATCGTCACTCATCCTTGCAACATGACCAACCCAGCGAAGTTGAAACTGCATCGGGAAAGTCCACCAACGTTTCATTCAGCATTCGACACCCTATATATATATATATATATATATATATATATATATATATATATATACGACAGTCTCGACCCGAAAAAGTAGCCATTCAAAAGATGTAATGATTGTTCTTTTACTTAGACGTTGACTCATGTCTCGCTTAACAATTAGTCAGAGGATATATATATATATGTGTGTGTGTGTGTGTGTGTGTGTGTGTGTGTGTGTGTGTGTGTGTGTATACATATATATATGTGTGTGTGTGTGTGTATATATATATATATATATATATATATATTCTTCTCTACTCGACGACATAATTATTTCAATGAAATAAAATAGTGAAGCACTGTTAAAGAGCAAATACGCAGCAAGGGCTTTCATAACTGGTAGTAAAGTTTAATAACTGGTAGTAAAGAAAATGAACTGAGCCGACGGTTTTTATTATAATAGAGAAGATAGCAATAGCAGCCATTAAGTAAATTATAAGTAAAATGTTCAGATTAACTATATATGTAACTATCTAGTTAATAGGCCAACTTGTTAGTGACGCATTACACGTTAGCACCAGTCATAATCGTTCGAAATCAAGTCAAAAGCCATAATTTCGAATGTTATTTAACAAGGTAGATATATACTATAGATCAAACATTTAGAAACAGCCTGTGAATTTCGAAGAATCACCTAGAATTTGAAGGTTACATTATTTTTTTTCAAAACTAATTTATTAGCTAACATCGATCTAGAAAGAGTTTCTCTTTCTTAAAGGTTTTGTCATATATATTTAATAATAAAAATAATAATGAAATTAACCTATTACCGCGTAAACTTTCCTTATCATTTTAGTTAATTTGTAATTCAACCCCCTCTTTTGAAAAAATAGATACCATGCACTAATGAATTAGTTTCATCATCCTAGCTCCTAAGAGTTAATCAAGCCCCCCCCCACCTAAAAGGTATGAAACTTATTAATTATTGCATCCAAACTTTATATATATATATATATATATATATATATATATATATATATATATATATATGATGTGCTGATGATGTAATGGTCATCGGCGCTCAAAGTTAAATCGCAATCTGATACTATAAATACATACCACGCGGAACCACATATACTCGTTTTTCTTTGTTTTGTTTTTTGTCCCTGCCACAGATAAACTCATCCTTGACGTAGGCTCGGAGTCCGTGACCAAGGATTTAGATTTTCGTGTTTTTTTTTTTGTTTTTTTTGTTTTTTGTTTTGTTTTGTTTTTTTTTTTGTTTTGTTTTTTTTGTTTAATATAATTAGCCCGGGACTGTGAGCTTTCCTTGAGGCGTTGGTACCGGTTTCAGAAAGTAACCAGAGCTCTGTTTTGAACTGAAGAAGATGGTGTTCTATTCTTGGAAAGTTAGAACGTAGACCCCTCACGTTAGTGTAAGAGATAGTATACATGAGGTCTATATTGTTTTTGTTATTGTTTTTCTGTATTTTACGTTGAGTTTGCAAGGTTTATTAGTTTTGATTGGTTTCATGTGTGTATGTGGAAGACTAGCTGTTGTCGGTTCTGCTTCATTCACTTAGAAAGGACATGAATCCATCTTCTTTCAGATATGGGTTAAATAACAGAGCAAACACAGCTCTTTTACCTTGTATAGCATGCATGAAGTCTTGAAGAATAAAAACTCTAAAAATTCAGACCGGAAGATGCTGAGACTTTCTGTCATGCTGTGCGTCATTTTGTTATCAGTTCCTCCGAAAAGTGTGAAGTTTTACAGAAAACTTCGCCATGATAATAAAAAAAAACATTTTCATGACTAGTGTAAGGTTCAGTTCTGAATCGACGGGAGCGTCCGCAATGTATATATAAACTGATATAACTAATATTGAAAAACTTTATAAACTTGACATGTTTCCATATTTGCTTTCATTGGAATTTTTAAGAAAAATAAAACGCCGAGATGTTTCGATTTTAAAAAATCTATGTTGTGTACTTTTACTGGTCGGGTAGATACCACAGGTTCATTTCTGTAGTGTTAATATGCATATATGTTTGCCTTATTTCTAGTGGGCATTCTGGGTTGATCTCGTTGTGCGTCTAATTCTTGAAATGGTAGCATTATAAAATTGGTGTAATTATGAAATGAAGATAGTAAGCAAAGCCCGCAGAATATAGATATTTATAAAAATGACAAGTGCAAAACTAAATAAATCTATGACTTTAGTGTATACTCATGTCTGAGCAGAAGACCACTCCCCTAACCACTACACACACACACACACACACACACACACACACACACACACACACACACCGATTTTTAAACAATGTGAACTAGGTCAAGTGGTGGAAACTGCAATAGCAGAAAAAGGGTAGTGTTTGTAATATTTTGAATATTAACAAGTTCTACACATTCAATTTTCTGACCTTTAATTGAGCACTTTATATATATATATATATATATATATATATATATATATTTGAGATCTACTTTTGAAGTTATTATTTTAAATTTAAATTTAAAATTTAAAATTAATTTTAAATTTGTATGTTCAATTTTTTTATAACATTTGTCCCAGTTATTATTTATTTAAACTAAAATATTTTTGGTAATTTTTTCAATGTTTTTTTAACATTGATGTCAGCAATTTTCTTTTGTTTCTATGCGAAAATTTTTTCATAGCTTACTTCCCAGACAACCACCCCTTCCTCCTTTTTCCTTTTTTCCTTTCGTTCCTCCTATCACTTCTATCCCTCTGACATGGCTAAATTTTAACTTTTAAACTCTTGACTCTTGTATGGGGGAGGGGTATGTCTTCTAATATGAGACATAGTTATCTGTCTGCTTTCCCATTTTTACTTCCTTAAATTTAAAAATTGTTAATCCTACCCCATTTTATTTTCCTGTGTATGAATGATTTTTTTTTTTTACTCCTACCGGTATAAAATCTTTAAACACATTTGAATTTGAGTAAATAAAATTTTTGTTTCGCCGCTGCTGAAGAAGCGAGGATTTCCTCGTAGAAATGGCTATTGAACGGATTTAAATATCGAAATTTTTGTTTTATTTTTTATACTTGGCTCTGTAAATAGAATGTAATATTTTCATCGAGCCCTCCACCATAATAATAATAATATTAATATTACTTAGGATTGGTTTTGGGGGATTACCTATCTGGTCATCCTTTTGGATTTTATATATATATATATATATATATATATATATATATACCGTTTCCTGGACAAGATACTCCATCTCTATAAAAACAGTTTTAGTATATATATATATATATATATATATACGTGTGTGTGAGCGTGGGTGCGCGTGTGTATGCGTGCGTGAATGTGTGTGCTGAAAGATAAGGAGATAGATGAATAGTTTTGTTTGTTTGGGTTCGTGCTAATTGCATTGTTTTTAGTTTTAAAATGACTGTTGTTCGGATGATCCATGAAGACATTGTCCCAGTTCCTTCAATTGGACCATTTATCAGGTCGAGCTTAATTTCCTTTTTAGCTGTCCAACTCATCCATCACTTGATCGGCTATTTTTCTCGGCAATTTCTCATGAATTTGGAATTGGTTAAAGATACTATTTCTGTTATTTCTCTGTCACTACGCAAACTTTTAAAAACAAAACAAATAAAACAGATAAAGAGTTGAAATTGTTATTATACAGTGATTTAGTATTATTATTATTATCACAATATTGGTTGTTATAGTGACAAGATTTTGGCACCGGTTTTCTTTAGGTGTTTGTCACAGTTGGAAACGTTCTGGAAATTTCGAACAGATTATATTATTCAATCCATGGGCGTTCTTATCCTGCTGTCCATGTTTCCTATCAGTTAATTTGAGCAAGTTAATTTGTTCTTCTACTGAACAAAAATATATAACATTTTTCGCACTATCCTACGAATTCCAGGTAATCAGTTTGGCTGAACTAAGACTTTTATTCACTTTTCCACGTAATTCGATTGGCTGAACTAACACTTTTTAGTCACTTTTCCACGTAATTCGATTGGCTGAACTAATGTGGGGGATTTGGTATTTGCTGGGTTGTATGTGCTTCCGTATTTTACGGGTCTGGCTCTCTAGATTATTTCCCCCACAAATACAACACTCTGTTTTACAATCACGCAAAGTGAAAGGAATAATTCACAACGGACATTAAACAACAAACAATTTATTATGTGAAAAATAAAATGGTACGTGGAAACAAACAAAATACATGATGCGAAAATTGCCTTTTGGGAAATAAAACTTGGCAAGAAGATAAATTTGTTCAAACATGTGTATAAGTTTACATTAGCAGAGTCCGTAAATAAGTCTTTCCTACTTACATTTAGTTCATTTCAGTTGGCGACAGTGTGTCGCGTTGCTAAAAGAAAGTTCGTCGGTTTTTTCTTTTCAAGGTCCTCGAAGCTAGGTCATGAACTTTGGCGTGGAAGAAATGACTTGGCCGGACAAAGTATCGGTGGCATGCGGACTTAATGGCTAGCTTGGTGACTGACCTTTTTTTTCTAACTGTGTGTATTATATACATTAATAGGGGATCAAAGAATCTTCCTAACATTAGGGTGTGAAAACATTTATTGACCAATCAGATTTATTATTTTACTATTTTGTTTTGGGGCCTAAATATTTTTGTGTTAATTTACTTCCGATCCTATTTTTCTAGAATGTTCTTATTCTAAGTTTTTAGCTGATTGGTTGAGAAATATAAAAATGTAATCTAAATTCTACTGCCGTTTTGATCCAATTTTTCTAGAATGTTTTATTGTGATTTCCTGTTGCTTATTTTAATAGAAAAAAAAATATGTATCCCATACTAACGCATTTATACACTTTTCCACGTAATTCGATTGGCTGAACTAACACATTTATTCACTTTTCCACGTAATTCGATTGGCTGAACTAACACTTTTTATTCACTTTTCCACGTAATTCGATTGGCTGAACTAACACTTTTATACACTTTTCCACGTAATTCGATTGGCTGAACTAACACTTTTATACACTTTTCCACGTAATTCTATTGACTGAACTAACACTTTTATTCACTTTTCCACGTAATTCGATTGGCTGAACTAACACTTTTATACACTTTTCCACGTAATTCGATTTTTTGTTTTTTGTTTGTTTGTTGTGTTTTTTAGTTTGTTTGTTTTTTGTGGATATTGATTGTTTTTAACTAATTTCTTTTCATTTTCGGATTAAGCAACTGGAACTAAACATTCATTTTCTCATGTAATTCTTCACATGCTAATCTTTCCCTTGAAAAAATATATTTTTATGGATAAAAAAATTCAAAACTAGCACTATACAGTTGGAAATTGTATATTTCTGGTTTTAAAAAAAGTAATTTTGCAACATAACAAAGCTAGGCCACATGTTGCAAAACGGGTGAAATCTACTTAAAAACACTTAAATGAGAAGTTCTACCCCACCAGCTGTATTTACCCAGACATTGCCCCGGCTGATTATCCCCTGTTCCGATCGATGGCACATGGTCTGACTGAGCAGCACTTTCATTCTCATGAAGATACCAAAAAATGTGTTGACTCGTGATTTTTTGTAAATAAAACATTGCTTTTCATGAAAAATCAGCGAGAACTTATTCAAAATCCTAATACAATATTTTAAAAACTAATACAATTTAATAATAACCATTTACTAATTTATAAAGAAATAAATAGGAAAACAATTTTTTATTCATAAATGCGTGAACATAACTAAACTATTTAAATATGTTAACCGAGTATAAGTAAATTATTATTACTTACAATTTTAAAAAGTTCGAATCAATGGGCAATTAGCCGTTTTGTTTTTTTTGTTGTTTTTTTTTTGTTTTTGTTTTTATTTGTTTTGTGGGGGGGTGCCAAATATTTCAATAAATAATATAATAAAGAAATAGTGTTTATTTTTTTATTAGTTCTCGAGAACAAATAAAATGTAAAAATTCACTTTCATGTGTTTAAGTTTATTACAATTCTAATCATCGATTTTAAAAGAATAAACATTGCCGAAGAGTGAAGGTAGCTAAAATAATAGAGGTGTCATTAGAAAATCTGTCTTTTTGACACTTTGGGCTTTTTTTTGCGGCAGGTGGGGGGGGCGTTTTTCTTTTTCTTTTTCTTTTTCTGTTTGTTATTTTTTGTTTTCTTTTTTTTTTGTTTTTTGGTTTCTTGTTTTTTTGTTTTGTTTTTTTTGCTTACCAAATTGTCAGTACACCTGCCTTTACAATCAGACAGAAATGTATGTAAGATAATAAAAAAGAAAAAGAAAAAATATACATAAAGATACATATATATATATATATATATATATATATATATATATATATATATCCACGGACAGTCCTGTTTCGCTGCATTGAACGAAGATAACTCAGTCAAGAAATATAAGGTCGCTTGGAGACGACGTAGTCTTTCTGAATTCTGTAGTATTCTGACTCGCTCGAACTGTTTGTCTACTACTTCTCTGGCTCCAAGTAATATTCAGGAGAGGTGTGTTTATCTTTATAACACATATATAAAACAACAGTTAAAAGAAATTACCAACAAACCCATTGAAAATAGATTTAAAAAAAAGTGTTCCGAAAACGCTTAAGACAATACAGACTACGAACAATTTTTACACTTTCTTAGCCTCAATATAAGAAAAAATCTGAGAATATTAGTCAGATGCAATAAAAAAATTCATAAAAATGTCCTTGTTTATCATATTCAATGAAACGTTTGAAAGAAAGGTTGCTGTCCATATATATATATATATATATATATATATATATATATATATATATATATATAAAACTTGGATAGCAACCTTTTTTTAAATATGTTTCGTTTAATATATACATATATATATATATATATATATATATATATATATATATATATACGGAGAATTTTTGTCTTTATTTTCAACTGAAATTAAAGGCAAAATACGACGTTTAGAACAGCTCATGATTAAACATAATAGACATTCATTTTCTCTTATATTTAACAGTATATGTTTAGAAAATTATTTGCTGCCTCGATACACTAAATTTAAGTCATATATATATATATATATATATATATATATATATATATATATATATATATATATTGTTTTATTATTTACTATTATTTATTGTGGTATATCATTTATTCCGATTATTTGTAATATTGCAATGATTTAGTATTGTAATTTATATGTATATTTCTTATTCATATATTATTACTTAATTATGTTATTGTGATAATTTTAATACATATATATTTATAGTATTTTATTATTTCATTGAAAGATTCTAACCGTTAACATTATTTTTTTTAAATTACTTATTATTTATTTATTTATTTATTTATTCATAAAATGTTGACTTAATAGTTTTTATACATTATCTTCACTAGAATTTTAAACGAAAAATATATTTCGTTTATGTTTCATACTTATATACGCACACATTCATACATTATTCTTTCATACATATACATCCAGACATGATTCTCCCACGTTATTTAGACTAGAAAATTGTGAATGACTGCGTGTGTTACAGGTTCGAATGCTGCCGGATGTAATTCCTAATTAATCAGTAGATCTTTAAAATGATCTAATTTGGTATTAAATTTCACTTTTAAAGAATTAATAGAAAATTAAGAATTCATTGTTAATAGATAATTAGATCTCATATTTCAGGTTAATCATTGAAATAAAGAAAAACCATTTAAATTATAATGTTTATGAATTAGAACTAAAACTGAAAATTGAATGCATCACAAAATATAGTCCCTAAAAAATTAAAAAATTATCCTTCTTTGCGGCCAAAATATGTCTTACCAAGCAGTAAACATCGAATTTATTATTACATTCTCCATTTATATGATTATCATTGCCACATCTTCGATATTAACATCTTTTGTTGCGCCAAAATCTCTGAATTAGCCAACGCACGTCAACGTATAAATGCATTCCGCAGATAATTTCAGTTCAGGAAAATTCTTCTTTTTTTTTTATAATCGTCTCGCCCCAAGCAAGGCATTTTACGGCCACTGTTGTGCAGGCGGTTACATAGGAGGAATGTTGAAGAGTGAGAGGTTACAGAGGGTGTCAGGAAGAGAGTAGGAAAGAGAAGAGATTACTGATGAGAGTGGGGTGGACGAGGAGGAATGTTATCAGGAGTGAGTGGTTGCAGGGGGGGGTCAGGAAGAGAGTAGGAGAGGAAAGAGTACTGATGAGAGTGAAGTGGATGTAGAAAAGAATGAGAGAGAGGATGTAAGTTAGTGAGACAGGAGATGACTATTGACTTTACAATTAAATTCTTGGAGATTGTAACTGTCAGGAAAGCAAATATGTGGAAGAGAATTCCACAGGCGGGAAGTGCGAGAAAAGAAGCTGATAGAGTAGAATTTGCGTTTACAATGAATTGGTTTCACAGTAAAAGGGTGGGACCTAGTTGCTAATCTTGTGGCTCGAGGAAATTCGTATATGTACCAGTACCAGTGAGCTAAGTTCATCGGAGCAGAAGCCGTGAAAGTATTTGTGGAAGAGACACAGGGAAGGGGAAGCCAGACTGAGTCGGTGAGAAAGCGACCGTATCGTAGCTGCCAAGTCGGGATCGATCACATTACAGATTCTCCGTTGGATTCGGTTGAGGACACCTAAGTGGATAGCAGGAGGACCAGACCAGATATGGCAGCAATACTCAATGCACGGGCGGATGGAAGACTTGTAAAAACCACGCAATTATTTAAAACATATATTTGGCACTGACAGCACAAATTCGATATCATTCATTTCATTACTTCATATTTTTAATGTTTTTATCCATTGTCTTTCAGAAGCCCGTGTTCTTTGTATTTATTTAGAGGCATGTTGTTTCATGTCATCTTTGAGTATCATCCATATATATATATATATATATATATATAGTCATCCGCAGACAGATCTGTTTCGCTGTATCACAGCTCATCAGTACGGTTAGACATCCGATTTCTTTTAACCCAGAATTGAAACTCGACCGAATTGGCGTCAGTCGGCGATTCTACCTCTAAGCTATAGGCGCTCGGTAGAAGGAGGCAGACTTTTAGCGTATGATATATCATACGACAATAGCCAGAATATATATATATATGTATATATGGCGTTAAAAACAAAAAATGTTTTATTATAATCGGTCATGCTAAATTTTTAAAACAACAGTCGACCGGTTTTGTCCCCTTCCCTTCAGAACTGTAAATGAAGAAAAATTATGGAAAAAGAATTTTTATGGGTAAAATGAATGAACGGAAAATAAAAAATGTTTTTTTTTCTTTTGATATCTGATAAAAGTTATTATATCTAAAGATGCTAGAGACCCAGCAGAGCAAGCCCAACCAAACACTCTCTTTGTTTACAAAGTGAGGGCTGCCAGGACCTGATAAACAGCGTCTCCAACACCTTCAGATGGAACAACGAGTATGATCTGGCCAAAACAGTAAACCAGTTCGCACTAAAATTATAGGAAGGCTTTCAACAAAATACGCTGCAAAGAATTGATGGAGATTTTTACCAGCCTCGACATATTTGGGAAAGACATAAGTGTAATCAAGAATCTTTACTGGCAGCAAACCGCCTGCATGCGGAGAAATAACGAATTTAGCAGATATACAAAGATAGAAAGGGGCGTAAGACAAGGATGTGTCTTTTCATCGGATCTATTCAATTTGTACAGCGAGACTATTCTGAGGACCCTAGATGTTATACCAGGATTCGTCATCGGAGGCCACAATTTGAACATCATCAGGTACGCAGATGATACAGTGCTGATAGCAGACACGGAAAGGAAACTACAAGACCTTCTACAGAAGATAGCTGAAGAGAATAACAAGAAAGGACTACGAATAAACTGCAAGAAAACTGAATGCATGGTCATCAGCACAAAGAGCATCCCAAAATGCCAAATACAGGTGGGGGATACTAAAATCAAGCAGGTACAAAAATTTAAATATCTGGGAAGTGTTCTAACAGAAGACAGAAAGTGCGACATAAAGATCCGAAGGTGAATTGGCATGGCGAAGGACGCGTTCCAGAAGCTGAGTAGAGTCTTAAGAAACAGGAAAATTTTGCTAGAAACAAAGAAAAGTGTACTGGGTTGCTATGTGATGTTAGTTTTTCAATATGGCAGTGAATGCTGAACAATATCATCGAAGATGAAAAACAAATTTGAAGCAACTGAAATGTGGTTCTACAGAAGTATGCTGCGGATATCGAGCATATGAGCAATGATTAGGTTTTGGAAAAAATGGAAACGAAAAGAAAATACTGAGCATCAGGAAGAGACAGCTAAAGTTCCTGTGATAGGCAATGAGGAAGGGGAGCTTGGGGAACCTAATACTAACAGGCCAGATAGAGGGAAGGAGAGGCAGGGGAAAACAGCGTGTAACGTACTCGACTGGCCTGAGCAGGTGGATGGCAGAACGGGAGTTGTGTGGTGTAACAGGAGAAAGAGTGCTAAGAGTCACCAAGGATAGGGAGACATGGAAGGCCATGATCGCCCGCGTCCTGAAAGGACAAGGCACATAGAAGAAGAAGAAGAAGAAGAAGAAGAAGAAGAAGAAGAAGAAGAAGACAGTTAACACATGCAAATAACAGGAGCGACAGTAGTAGCAACAGTTGTAGAATCATAGCTCTCAATCTCCTTGAGAGACAGATGTCGTCAAGTGTAAATTTTCGATGAAATCAGAAAATAATTCTTTTGAATCTGCCTTTTAAAATAGGTACCTTCACGACAAGACAAGATAAACAAAAAAAATGTGTCACACTTTACTCAGCCATATCTTTAAGTTTACGAAAAGAAAACTCACTTGTGAAAATATTTAATTGGATACTTTCAGTTTTTAAATATCTGAAAGCAGTTTGTCACTGTTTCATCAGCTACAATTTTTAATTCTAAACAAGAAAATTCATACAATTTTAAACAAAACAGCAACAACCATCTTTAAAACATGTTTGTATTTAAAATACTACATATTCGAATTTCAGAATTATTTTTAAGTAACGTAAAAAAAGTATCTAAGAAAGTTAGTTCACTGTGTCGTGCGAAACAATTTTTCTCTCCATAATCTCTCTTTAATAGCTATAAGTCTATCATTCTTCCATGTTTATAATATTGCTGCTACATATTATCTGGAAAGTGTTCTAACAGAAGACGGAAAGTGCGACATAGAGATCCGAAGGCGAATTGGCATGGTGAAGGACGCATTCCATAAGCTAAGTAGAGTATTAAGAAACAGGAAAATTTCGCTAGAAACAAAGAAAAGGGTACTGAATTGCTATGTGATGTTAGTTCTTCAATATGACAGTGAATGCTGAACAATATCATCGAAAAGTATTAGCATAGCAATTACGGTTAAATCTAGCTATTTTAACAGTTTAAATTTGTAAAGTCGAAGTACAAAAAAGGGAAATTTCATCTGAACAATTACCATGAAAATATTCATAGAAAAAAGCACAGATACGCCAGTGGAAAAGTGACTGAAGCCGAGATACCAATAACATTGAAAATTCTGCATAAAAAATGCTATTAATGTTATGCAGTATTAGAAGCTCTTGGGCAACAACCACCTTCTGCTTCTTTTCTGCTAATCCAAACTTCACAGACTGTTAAGCAGCCAAAAGTGTGCATTAAGCTGCAAGCATTAGCATGGTTTACAAGAAGGCATTTACATAATTTTTCAATAGTAATTAGTCTGCCACATGTAATGAGAACATCAACCAGTTTGCCCGTATCCCATTTACACTATCAGCTGACCTGCCACTACACAGTCTGTCACTAAAGTTTTCATTCTCGCTCTAACACTGCTATGAATTCTATTGAAATGTAGTCATTCCATAAACATTTTTTAATTCCTGTGAATGATAGCAGCAATTATTCTTTTTAAAACAGAAATTATATGACAGCTATTTTGCTTTATACGTGTGTCGAGGGAAATAACCATTTTGAAAGAGGGTTATGGGTAAGAATAGTGACGGTAATTCCACAAGATTTTCTCATGGACTTTTAGAGCTAAAAATGTGGGGTTTCTGACTAATACTATTAAATTTCTATTAGAACAGGCATTAATTTCTAATCTGCTAATATATTTAGTGTAGCACTAAACAATAATCTTGTCTTGATTGTTATCGTCACAACGTTTTAGCTATTGTCTCTTCTTTTTTCGACAGGTGGAATTACAACCTACTTCTGTGAATTGAATAAAAGGTAATGTTCGAAATTTTTCCTAGGCTACTAACTACAAGTAACATCTAACGAAATTCGGATATCACAATCACCAAATCAATACTCATCTCCACTCCGATACTAGATTATGTGGCACCAGAAGCCATGCGAAATATCTGATTTGTCCATTTCGGAGAAGTGAATTTATATTTTTCTCAGTTGAAATTTAATTTGCTAAAGATATCCTTTTCATGATAAGATCAAATCACCATATAAAATTTATTGTTTTTTAAATTTCGGCTCTCTGTAAACAAAAATAAGTAAAAGCTTTCTCTAAAAGTCATGAGAAATGTTTCACTGTGATATTCAGTACCAAAATTAAACTCCAATCACTACTGATGAACATTTATTTAAATTTTGTTTGAACGTACCGAGTACGCATGCGTCTGATGACCTGCATTGGTTGTATTGTGAGAAGGCAATTCTATTCGCCTTCATCTATTTCTCACTATTTATTAAAAAAGAAAAATAAGGCAGTCATTGGTGTGGCTTCAATTCAGTTTCAGTTTTGCTTCGAGATAAAAAAAAAATAAAAATAGATTAAAAAATGGCGACTGGAATTTTCCTACTTTCAATAAATTGCTTATGAAAAGCACCGAAGAGTTGTTCCATTCACATAAAAAATATTCTGTTCATATGAAACAATGTGAAAAAACTAAGTACAAAGTCTGAAAAAGACGACAATATTGAAAATTAAGAAAATTTTAAAATTTTTTTTTAGAATAGAAATATATATATATATGTCTCTATTTCTTGTGAATTCAATTAGATGTCTTTCTTTTCACAACGGCATTCAACCTTTCGACATTTTTTCCAGTGTGTCAGTCAGTCAGTTAAGGTAGTCATTAGTGTGGGTGGTCATGTCTCGAAGAGATATGATTGACTTGACAGAATATTTTCCCACTGTAGTTTTCCATAATCTTATTATAATTCTGTTTGATTATCCCTTAGATAGCACGATCGTTACACCCTGTCAATACGTCATAAAAATAGACTATTCCATTTTAATTGGAGTAGATAGACTTAATTGAAGTAGATAGATTAATTGGAGTAGATAGACTAATTGGAGTAGATAGACTAAACTATCGCCTGGTTCACACTCCATCCACGTCTATTGAACAGGTGAAGAGGCTCATCCCTTGTTTCCTGTTTAGGATGTGGTTTCCGGCTTTCTCTTTTCCAATCTTTTCACTCTTATGTAGCCCCCTGCACATCAGTGGCGTTACCGCCTTGCTCGGATTGATATGATTAAAAACAAAATCGCGGGAAAAGACCAAAAAGACACCTCAGAGGTGCTACTTGGTTTCAGTGAAAAAAAAGAAAAAAAAATACAAGTGTTTAATATCTGCTTCATTTAAATGCAAAAAACGTTGTCAATTTCAAATCCTTTAATTTGTACCCTCTTACTTCTTAAAGTAATGACTAGCATTTATATTTACGATTTTAATTGTAATATTTTGTTAAAGTTTTTTAAACTCAAATATTTAACGATGCGATCGGGGAATTTCTACGGCATCTTATTGCTATAGGACTCGTCATGAACTTATTCAATACAATCTCAATAGTCACTCAAGATAGAAGGTTACAGAATGAACAGTGCGATATGAACGTAAAAATATTTATCTCACCTCCCCACTTAGACAAGATGTGACGCAAGGTCGAGTTTCATGTGGGCAACTCGGGCGCGTACACTCGAGCCAGTGTCAAAAATTACCCAGCCCCGCAACAATCGGTGGCTACCTCCGATCCACCCTTCTAGTACAATGGGATGGTGCAGCCTCAGGCATCTGTTCTACACCTCTATGTATCTTATTTTTCTCAGTTACCTATCTGTCCTCGGACAGGGACACAACAGAGTGGCACTCTGTCGGAAGACAGAGACGCAACTGATGATAATCCCTACCCGACAGGTGATATGAACGTATTTGTAAGAAGTAGTAAGAGAAAATTACGTAGATAAGGAAAACTGACTGAGCCTAGACTTGAAGAGACTAGGATTGTGGTGCTCGAGGAAGCATCCACGCAGGAGACTCTTCCACAAAGCAGCGACTCTGTTTGAGAGTAACTTACTTCTTCCAAATGAAATACAGAGGAAACGAGGGTGATTTGACCCTGTAGACGGTTCTGAGCTAGTGTACAAAAGAATGTAGCTCTTCTGAACGTTTGCCAAGGAAATAGCGATAGTTTTGTGACTTTCCGTCCGGGAAAAGAGGTTGCATAGTGGAAAATAATTCATCACCTACAAAGTCTTGTAAACAACCTTAAATTTCACCAAGGCATGAAAGTTAAGATTGTGTAGCTCCAGCCATGATGCCTTTTCAGTAACAAAGCTTCATTCATGTTGACGAAATATGTAATCACTTTACAAATAATAAGTAACTTAAATTAACCTAACGTCGTATTAAAAACAGCTTTATCATAGTGACAATCTAGGATGAACGAAGACAAGAGATGTATTATTTGAATACATTTCCTGAGTAGAGTAGAATGTCATTCAGAATTCTGGCTTTTTTCTGGGAACAATCACTAACGCTAGGGATAAACAAACAACTAACTCTACCACTAAGTACCTTCTTAACAAAATTTACATTTTATGTACTATTATTAAATTTGTTTTATTAGTCCAATTTCTTTTCTGGCTATTCAAAACATAAAATTATAATCATATGCATTATTTACATTCAGACTAATGCCTTATTTTTTTCTTATTTGTAGAAGGGAAAATGGCTCGTACGTGTTTTGCTTGCAAGATATGTGAAAGAAAACTTGGCCGATCTAAAAGCTACAATTTTTTAAAAAAAACTAATCTCGTAGCTCAAAGATTTTGCGAAACGAATACATATTTCATACATATTTCCGTGCCTCAGCCACTCGATAAAATGAGCATGAGCGAGCGAACATCAGAGACCGCTGAATCGGGTTGTCGTACTTTGTGGAGTTTCACGGTAGTCTCACCGATAGTGACTGAAAAGAAGATCAGATACGACACGGTCGTCCAAACTGCTGCACTTTTTGCTACATTCTTATCACAACATTTCGACCGTTATACCGCCTAGACGTTTTAGGGTATCTGTCTCTCTAGGTAACCTTTAAAGAATTTATTATAAAGTTTGTCTAACGTTCGTAGTTATGGTTAATAATATTGTAACAAAACACTGAGATAAACGACTTAGTAAAGAACAGGCTTGATCACATGGTGATTTTCTAAGAGCAGCTTAGATGTGGCACAAGGCCGAAAGTATGGGATACCTAGTGAGGATCGAACTCACTTGTAATGGTTCTAGCAAGACAGCCTGCTAACCATTGCATCACCTCGAGGTTCCCAAACAGGTTTGATCACATAAGAGACATGGATTACTAATTTGATAATACATTGGTGCAGTGGATATCAGCTTGGATCGTGAAATCGGAGAGCCGAGTTTTAATTCACTTACGCGCAAATACCCTTAGGAAAGATATTAATCCGTCTGTTCTTCCTTCAACTATGGGCTAAATAGTAAGAGAGATTTATTTCTATAGCCTAAGTTGGTCTCGGTTATCATTCTAGAGATGGTGAGTCGATAAAATCACCCATCTTCCAGCGGGCCTGTGCCATTCGTAGGGATTCTTCGGCGCCTGAAAATGCAGTGGCTGAAATCTTTTAGTCGTGTGAGTTGCAAAGGAATCGTTCACTCCGTTCTCATCCTAGAAACTCAGGAACATCTATATTCTTAAATAAATTATTCGGAATAAATCATAGTTGCGTGTTTGCAGCATCAACCCATTTAATCATTTTCAAATCATGAACAAACTTCATCCGTGATAAATCATCCATGTCGAAAATCTCGAATCACGCATAAACTAATGGGTTGCGTGATCCAGAGTTAATACAATATTTCCAGGGTTAAAAAGAAAGGAAAACAAAAAAGAAAAAAAAACAGAAATACGAAAGTTACTATAGCATCATGATTTTGGTTAAATAAACATTATTTTTATAGACTTCAAGCATTCAAGCATAAAATCCAATTTGCATTAACGCATTAGATAAAGCAAAACGAACGGAATAATAAACATGAGATAACACAACTAACAACTTAACCTATTGTCTTTTTTATATAATGACTGCTTGATAACAAGTAATAATTAATAAGAAACTATTATTAAAATTCGCGCCAGGTAATACAATTTTAAAAGACCTGGTATATTCAACCCATACAGCGAGATCTTAAGACAAATACATGTCCTACTAGGATTTATTATTGGCGGATAAAATCTTAACAGCATTAGATTTGTAGATGACATTGGGTTAATGACAGACATTTTTTTTTTCGAAGTTCTATGTCACTTCAGAAAGTTAGCGGTCATTGCTCTCCACGATTCCTTGTTCTTAGTAATTTTTTTTTTAGGGTTTCTCTTTATTTTATATTTTTAACTATCTCACCTAAACCCTGTGACTATTTACACAGACTCGGTATGTAGGTTACTTGATGCGTTCTTTTGTCTCTCTTGCCTTCAATATGCCATGTGAATATCAAATGTACCAAGGAAAAATATCAGAATCTATGAATAAATGGATACGATTTTTCTTAGATCGAAAATCGTACGTTGTTGGAAAAGCCAGGAATATGTTAATTCTGAATACGAAAAATAATTGCCAGTTACAACTTGGCAGTGATAGAGGCATAAATTATGTATCGAGGAGAAAAGAAAAATACATAGATTATGTATCGAGTAGAAGTAAAAATCTACGCAGTGCCGTCAGCAGATGAAATTTGACAATTTAGAGCAGATAAATTTGATCTTTTTTATTATTATGATATAACGTAGCTATTTTATTTAGAAATATCATAAAAAATTAAACCCCCGATTTATAGGGAAATTTTGTTTGCTTTGTTTTTTGTTTCTTTATCGTATTTCTTGAAATATGTTTTATGTCATAAAATATCATATTGAATACGAACAAAAGTTCGTAACGCTTTTTCTGAGTTTCGAAGACAATATTTACATATCTGAACGTAGAATCATTCTGTCTATATTTCTGAAATGAGATATTGCAACTATTTATACTATTTACATTGTTCGAAATATTGTCTTCATCTTTATTGTCATTTTCACACTGTTTCGACCGTTGTACGCTCCGGTCTTCTTCATGACACATCGCCTAGTGGATGAAAAAGGTTGGTTGATATAATCCAGGGACTTTAGCCAAACAGTTGTGAGTTCAATACCTGACTACAGCACGGGGGAATAAAATCCTGGTGATTTGAGTTACTAAAGTAACCGAAACTGAGACATCCAGACAAGGCATGACCCGTGAAACTAGAATAATTTACCTGTAATAAGGAACATAACTAAATAAGCACCTTGACGAAGGATGAAATAAATAGAGTGGCTCAAGAAGGGGCTAAGTGCAAATAAGAATATAAATGAAAGGAAATATATATATATACATATATATATGTGTGTGGTGTGTGTGTGTGTGTGTGTGTGTGTGTGTGTGTGTGTGTGTGTGTGTGTGTGTGTGTGTGTGTGTGTAGGGTAGGGTAGGTTTGGTTGGAATAAAATTCCGTATCCAAAAAAACATTATTCTTAAAAAGAGCTCAATATAAAGTAGAGTGAATAATATTTATTTAAAATTTATAACATAAAAATAATATCACTACATAAATATGTTATAATATCACTACAAAAGTAGCTGTTTTGTTTCGACACTACTTGTGTCTTATCAAGTGATGGTGCTGATTTCGAGTTGAAAGGTTTTAATAAGTTCAAAATTAGACAAACTCCCTCAATCGGAGACATTTTTACATAACCTGTGGTAATCAATCAAAATACAAGTAATTTTTAATTTTAGGAACATAAGAACAGACTCTATGCACGTGTATATATGTGTATGCTTCTGTGTGAGTGTTCTTGTGTTTATTTATGTGTATTTATGCCTATAGTTGTCTATATGTATATCCATGTATGTGGTTTTATTCTGTATGTGATGCTTTGCATACGTATTTTGTTTTGTTTTTGTTTGTTTTTTGTTTTGTTTGTTTGTTTTTTTGCATGTGAATTTGTGTAAGTATATATTTAATTATATTTATTTGTTTATGCATTGGAATATGAGCGTGTTTGTCTTAACTTTATTTAGAATTTTTCAAACCCAAGTCATCTTGCGAATTCGGTCTTACATGTGTTCAATATGTAGTGTTTACAGACGTTTTCTCAATTTGACTCTAAATTTAACAGATAAATTGACACGTCGTTAAAAACAAGATAAAATAATTGTGTATGTATGTATATATGTGCGGATATGTGTATGTACATGTATATATACTAGTGTATGTATGTATGTATGTATGTATGTATGTATGTATGTATGTGCATGTACATGCATATGTATATGTTTATACTTGCCGACTTTTAATTTTTGTGAAGACACTGTTATGATGTTCTCTGCTAGTCTGCAGTTTAATTCCTTGCTTTTTCTTGTTTATATAAAGCGTGGTGTGATTTTTGTGGGAGTGGTTTGTGATTGATTGACTTTTTCTTTTTGTTTATTTTTCCATTTTATGTTATTGGGCAGGTGTTTGGTTTATTTTTTATTTTTATTGCTTATTGTTTTTTCCAAGTCAGCATGAACCTGCCCAGTTAAAGTGACAAACTATTTGTGATTATCAACGCTTTATATCTATCCCGATATCGAGAACTTTAAAATGAAAATTCTTCCTGAACAAAATACATTTTAGCAGTAAAACCACTGAAAAAACAACAACATTAGCGCTAAACATTATCACAATTCAATACTATATATATATATATAGAGAGAGAGAGAGAGAGACAGACAGACAGACAGACAGACAAATATAGAGATACAGAAAGAGAGACAGAGAGAGAACAGCAAAACATGGATAATTCTGGAAGAGTTCAAATCGAGGAAGGTTAATGCTTATGACATTCTACCCTCCATTTTTGTACTATTCTGGATATCGTAAGAACCTTGTTTGACTTCTCGAAAATCGCCTTATCGTCACTGAATTTTCGGAAATCTGAGTTGAATGTTGACCTTCAGAGTTAGAGGGCAACGGCAAATGTATTTCAGAGTTACTCAGTGGTTTGGAATGGTTATCAGACGTAGGTTCCTCCACTACTGTAGTGCTCTTTGCCACAAGAGTATCTTGTTCTTTATGTTTTAGTTCTCCCCGATCATATTTGTTCCCAACTGAAGCTAAAACATTCAATGATACTGCAAACTCACGCCTGTCATAAAATAGGCAGATTTGGAACTGGCTTCTAACAACTGAACCTCGTCGATTAAGGGTTCATAGTTATTAGCACGAACATTGCTAGCCAAGTGGGCAAGGAATCAACACTAGGTGACCGGCAAGGAATCACCACTAGGTAACCGGCGTTTATATAATATATAAATAATATATATATTATTTCAAATGTAAAATTATTTCGTGGGGTGTAATGTTCGTTGTGGTACAGAGTAGAGATATTGTGTTATGCCGTACTGCGGGTAGAACGACTTCACGCTGAGATTATCGTAGATTACTCGAAGACAATACCAGTGTTATTGAATTCCAGATAATTCCATTGTATCGTTCACACTGACCATTCTTTTAGGGATTATAAGAGGTGGTTTGACTTGTAGCTATACCCAAATCAGTGAAGTATTCACAGTTCCTTAGATAGAAACGAGGAGATCCGCTCGGTGTGGCTGTAAGAATGAGTCCCGAACAAGGTGAAAATCTGAGTTAAACATTTAATTACCACAGTAGTGGTTATATTGGGTCAAGCAAAAGCAAAAAAGAAACCAAGAAAAAAATTATAGTTAACACTCATCTGAGATATGTGAGTTAAAAGGAAATGGTTCCTTCTATGCCGCTTCTTTTAATTTGTTTCGTAGCCTTTCTCAAGCGAATTTTTTTCAGGTTTGTAACAACGTGGTTTCCATCTTGTACAAACGGAACAACCAGCGCATACAGTTTTAAATCTTCCGTGGAGTGAAGTAGATTTAGTGACCTAACCTGGTTTTACCGGGATGTCAAAGGCTATCGTAGATTTCATATAATTTTTCTTTGTGAAGGATAGCGCCATAATGAGTACATGAGACTGTATCAGCAGGTATATTATCTTTCCCTATTCTATAAGTAATATCAGGATTATAGTTTCTTTGTTTTATTTTCCATCTCTGAATCTTGTTTTTTTATTTATTTTTCGTCTCTTAGTATTTCGAGCTGTGCGTTGTGGCGCAGTGGATATCGGCTCGGAACGAGAACTCGGGGAACCGAGTTCGAATTCCAGTTAAAATCCTTGCATACACTTACGTGCAAATACCCTTGGGAAAGGTATTAATCCGTCTCTTCCTTCCAGTTATGGGTTAAATAATAGGACAGATTGGGTTCTATAGCCTTGGTCGGCAACCAGTCTACCGCAGAAAGCAATGGCAACCTACTGCGGGATAATCAGTCAGTCATGTCTCTTTCGAGACATGATCGCCCAAGCGTGTATCGCGAATGGCACTTAACTGACTGACTGAATAGCGGAGAACATAGGATATTAAGTTAACACTTAGTATTAAACAAAGTTCACCACTTACTGATCTGTAACGATAGTAAAGTGTCAATCAGGTAAGTAGTGAGACCACTTTTTCACAGCTTCTGTAATAGCTGAAACTTTTTTTCTACCAACGCGTACTTTCGATCAGTTGGCGTTAGTGAACGTGAGAAGAAAGCCACTGGGCGACCGGTCGGATTCAAAGCAGCGGCAATTGTCGTATCAGAAGCGACCGTCTCGGCTATTAGAAGGACGTTTTCTTCAATAACGTGAAGTAAGTCACTTCCGATTTCTTCTTTAACTTTTCGGGATGTGTCCACGGACTCACGATTTAAAGGGAACGAGTCAGTCATAATCAAGGGTTTGATCTTATCCGAATACTTCGATATCCATTTGGAATAAGAAAAGGAACCAAGGCCTTCGAAGGACAGCTTTATCTTTATGGATAGTTAATTCTTTAATTAGACGTAGTCGGTCAGCATCAGATTTAAGTATCCCCAATAATATGGTGTAGCCAAGGCAATTAATAGAAGTGGTTGATAGGGAGGGCTTTTTCCGTTAAAAGTAAGTTTATATAGTTTGACTACCTCAAGAAATTTAGAGAATATTTTTTATCGTGCTCTTATTGAGTTTTTCCAGCTACAACTATGATATCTACATAAAAATGTGTTACGTGCAAGTGACGATCAATTTCCTGTTTGTTATGCGTTGGAACCAAAATAACCCCCTTTAGTGACCCCAAACTGAATACGACAAAACTGGTATAATTTGCCATTATCTTCAAGCGCAGTGTATGGTTTGTCTTCCCCCTCGATGTGTACTTGGTAATATACGCTCTGCAAATCCTAAGAAGAATGAATTTCATATTTAGAGATTTCCGAAGCCAGATCGTCTGTTAAAGCAGTAGCCTCATTTTTGCAAATGAATACATACACCGTATGCCTGTTTTAAGAAACTAGGTAGCGTAAAGAATGTCAATGTATAAGACTGAATAAGTGAGATGACCGAGGTAATTGGAATAAATGCTAATCCGAAGGTGCAAAGTTAGATGACTATGTGGTGTGTAGTAGGATAGCCAAGCTGTACTAATTTCCGCCGAATCTACAAAGAGACGTAAGGTCAGGCGAGATCCTAATAGGAGACGACACACTTCCGATTAGCCAGTTCCGAACGCTTTGCATCAAATTCTTCCTTTAATTGGTTCAATCAGAAAAAGTATTTTTCTGATAGTCTCTTGTTCAATAATTCCTTTTTTACGGCTTATCAGCAATTTGCTTGTTATTTAAAGCCATAAAATATTTTATATGTTTTTAGATAATAATGGTTTAGCAATACAAGTTTTACTCAGCTGGAGAAGAAAAGTTGGGTTTATACCTTTCATTCGGATATTTATGAGCAAGGTTATATAAAGAGCCCAACGGAAATTGTAGCTCAGCTCTCAGATTAAAACTTCTGAACCGTAATCAATTATATAACCTGCATATCCAAATTTAAAGCACAAGGTCTCCCCAAGCAGTAACACGTCTTGGTACTGACTAGGCTCGACGTTACTTAACTTCAGTGTTCATACAGGAACCGGTGTTTTAACGTGATGTAGCCATAAGCCAGTGATTGCTTGAATTCAATGTCTTATGTTGCGGAAGGAGATCGTACTGCTCTTTCAATTCCACCAGATAAACAGCATCACCTTCATTCGATGCCAATTGGTCTTTGCAGCGGTTAGCGGTGGATGATTTAATTTCCTCAGGAATATTTCCGCTTTAAATTGCTGGAAATAATCCACTTTTAAATGCCTGCAATAGTTCTTTTCAAAAAATGAGTCGTTTACTTGTGTTTGAATAGCAAATAGTAAGTGGACAAGTGCTCTATCAAATCTTAAAATCATAGAGCATCCAATCAACGTAACAATTCACATGTCCAAATGTTTACAAATCCTGTACAATACTCATCTGAGATATATGAAATATCTCTGTGACATCTGAGCCATGTCATCTATGTTTATTTTTAACTAGCATCGCAATTTGATCACCATCAGAGACTGAATGCCTACCAAAACATTTTATGTTTTCCAAAATTAAAATGTTCACTTCTGAAAAGAGCGGTCAGCATAAGATCAGTCAAAAAGAACTACGGCAATTTATCTTGATATGCCATATCTTTTTAAGAAATTAAAGGAAGGAAGGAAGGAAGGAAGGAAGGAAGGAAGGAAGGAAGGAAGGATAAAATAACTATAGAAAAAATGAAAGAAAAAGAACAATGAAAAAGAACAGAGGAAATAAAAAAGAAATGATGAGAAGAAGAAATGGAGGAAAGGAAAGAATGAAAAAGATAGAATGGAATGGAGAAAAGAAAGAAAACGTGGAAGGAAAAAGGAGAGAAAAGTAAAGGAAGAGTGGAAGGAAAGAAAAGAAAATGAAAAGTAAAACGAAATGGAAGAGTTGAAATGAAAAAAGGGAAAGAAGATTCGAAAGAAAAAAGGAAAAGAAAGAAAAGAAAGAATTGAAACGAAAATTAAAGAAAAAGTGAAAGGGGGAAAAAGAGAAAAGAAAGGAAATATGGAAGAGAAAAATGAAAGACATGAAGGAAATAATGAAGGAAGGAAGCTAGATGTGGCAAAGTAGCAAAAGGTGAGAAAGTAATGAAAAGAACAAAGGAAAGAAAAAGAACAAATGAAGGAGTGGAATGGAAAAAAAGAAAAGAGAATGAAAGAAAGATAATTAAAAAATGGAATGAAAAAAGAATGGTAAAAAAAGATTGAAATGCAAAAGGAAAGAAAAGAAAAAAGAATAAAGGAAAGGAAAGGAAAGGAAAAGAAATGAAAAGTGCAAGGTAATAAAGGAAAGGAAAGAATAAAGGACTGAACCGAAGGAAGGAATGAATACAAAAAAATATGTGATAATATAGCAAAAGGTCATAAATGAAAGAAAGAAAGAAAGAAAGAAAGAAAGAAAGAAAGAAAGAAAGAAAGAAAGTGTGAAATGGGAAAAAAGGAAGAAAAAGAAAAAAAAACGCGAAGGGAAAATTGAAAGAAAAGGAAAGAAAAAGTAGAAGGGAAAAAAGAAAGAAAAGTTTTAAGGACTGAAGCAAAAGAAGAAAAGAACAGAACATACATCAACCAAATCGTTATGATGAAGTCAAAATCTCCTAGTGAATAAAACATCCAAAAATCCGTTTTCTCGTTCTAGGCGAATTAGCGTAAAGAGCATACATCGGCTTATTGGAAGGGAAGTGTAGCAAGAAGTTGACTACTGATCCCATGCTGCGAAAAATCGCAATATTGCACTTATGTTACATTATTCTAATAGGTTATTATTATTTTTTTATGGCTATTTCTTTCATCTTAGTTCTGTTACTCTTTAATGCAAGCTCAAGATTATTGAGCGGACATTTGTAAGAAAACGTATTTTTAAATCAAATTCGGTTTTATGTTAATAGACTTAGCAAAGGTCAAGTAAAACGCAAATGAATAAATATTGGGAAAGAAACGAGCAAAAGTTCAATGCATAGACCAGTTATGATTTCTCTTTTTTAAAACAAGGATAGATATTTGGGGGTTTTGTTTGTTTATTTTTGGTTCTTATTTAAGAGGGCAAAGATTTACTTACTTTGACGTATTATTGTGAACAGCGAATAGCTATAATCAGTCATACATCTCGTAAAATTTATTTTATTTTTCCGGACTTCCTTCCCCCTCGACACATTTTCCTTTCTTTTTTTATATTCTCATAAAGTTCTACTTCATATTTGTACTTGATTCTCTTCATGTTTTTTTAGATGTTTGTTATCTATTTATTTTATTTCATCTTCACCTTTCATCACAAGTTCCATTCCTGTTTTTAGAATAATTTCCCGCTTGCCATCGACATTTACTCCTGATTTTACGATATTATTTCTTCATTTATTTATTGACCGTTCTGACAGTTACTTCGAATGATAAAAAATGAAGAGTCAAAAGAAGGAAAGACTCAAGAATGTACGAAAATAGCAAACCTTAAGTGATATATATCGGGGGTGGAGATCCCTGGGTCTTTTCAATTATGGGACAGAAAATATTGTAAAGGCAAAGTGTGACATGAGACTAGAACTCTACGCTTCTATTCCTAGTTCTCTGTTGAAAATTCCAACCACTCACACCACCACCACCACCACCTTCCATAATGAAAAAAGAGAAAAAAATATATATGTTACGCATAAAAAAGGTCTTTACAGATTCATAATGCACTTATCGATGAACGTATATATATATATATATATTCAAATAAATAAGGGACGAAGAAAATAATTGAACGTGAATTTAGGTAGCAATCCCTCTTTTATGGAAGTTTTGTTAAAAACGACAGACAAGGTACAGTGATTAAGATTTTTATAAGTTTTTTTTTTCAGTATATAAATTATACAAAAATTGTTAGAATGTTTTATTTATCCTAGCGCTTTTGGATATACTTCTAGCCATCATCAAGGAAAAATTTTATAAATATATTATTATTATTATTATTATTATTTAAGCGTTATTTTAAATTGACGCCCAAATTTGCGTAGACGCTCTGTTTATTATTAAACAGTATATTTATTTATTATCAATTCAGTCAGTTAAGTGCCATATATGATACACGCTTGGGCGATCATGTCTCGAAAGAGAACATGACTGACTGGACAGAAGATTATCCCACAGTATGTTGCCATTACTTTCTGCCGTCGACTGGTTGCCAGCCAAGGCTATAGAACCCAGTCTGTCCTGTTATTTAACCCATGACTGGAGGGAAGAGACGAATTAACATCTTTCCCAAGGGTATTTGCGTGTAAATGTATGCAGAGAATTCAACTTGAATTCGAACTCAGCTCCCCGATTTCTCGTTCCGAGTCGATATCCACTCATCACAACGCACATCCTATTATCAATTACCAGCATGAAACTTTGAGAAATCTTAGAAAAATATGCGCTCCCTGCAATATTTGAAACCTAGGGTAACGCAGGAATTCTCTGAGGCCAGTAGATGAAAATAAATAAATATACTCAAATATGGGTATCTACAAAAAATAACGTTTAAGTAATGACAGATGTCTGATAAATAAATGAAAATACATTCCTAATATATATATATATATATATATATATATATATATATATTGTATTTAGGCAGCAATCTCTCTTTTACTCTATTACGCAAGTTTTGTTAAAAAATGACAAACAAGACAAATGGTTAAGTTTTATATAATTTTTCATGTAATTTTTATAATTTATTTCTTTTCTTTTTATATAATTTTGTAGCACTTTGTTTGTCATTATTAATGAAACTTTATATATATATATATATATATATATATATATATATATATATATATATATATTAATGCAGGTTTCATTGAATAATATAGACAAGTTTTGTCTATTAATTTTGTGTAGGATCCGTTCGTACCGTCTGATATACTTGATGGTGATATCGTTGAAAGACAACGAAAAATCACAGTAATTGTTGATTTTTTATCGGGTCTAAGCTTTCGGCTCACATAAGCCATTATCAAAGAATAAATATTAACACACTGTAAACATAAATTGATCGTATTCAAACCAGGTTTAAATTGTTTAATGTAGATTGCTTCCAGGATTTTGAGTTTCTGTTTATTATTTTTTTGTTTAAGTATGTATGTGTTATCAACGAGCGTTTTTCTCAGAAGTGTGCGTTGATAACCGTGTTGTTTTAAATGTCGGAATATATTTGAATTGTCATTTAAGCGCAACGTCAGTTACCGTGAGAGCGAATTTGTAGTATGGCCAATGTAGATATTATTTAGGTTGTTAGAGATACATTCTGGACATTTGAATTTATAAACTACATTGGTTTTTTGCAAATCACTAACGGTGGGGAAGAGTCGTTGCGAACGATTGAATTGGATGTAGTAGATTTAGTGTACTATATAATAAACTTAATTCTTTTGTTAGGGGCTGTCGGAGAAATATTAGTGTATATGAGTTTTTTAGGATATTTTCATCTAGTTGGTAGTTGGAGTGCATCTGGCTACGGTATAAGAGAGTGATATATATATATATATATATATATATATATATATATATATATACTTTTCTACTGTCCTGAATATTCAAGAAATACGAGTATCTACGAAAAGTAACGTTTAAATAATAAAAAAACTTTCGGATCTATAAATAAAACATCTATCCTCTTTCTTTACAAATTGCTTTATTTACATCAGTATATAAGAAGGAAGGATCTGATCTTAAACCACTAGTGCCTTACGGCCATACCCAATCAAAAGCGGTTAAATTTTATCAACGCAGTTGCTCAAAAGTTTTTTTGTGTATTAATTTCTTTAAACAAATCTCTGATGTAATTTTTCAAATCACCAAAACTTTCTGGTATTCGATTATAAACTTTGTCCTTAAATAATCCCCAAAAGAAAAAACCCATTAGGGCCATGTCAGGTAAACGTACTGGCCAATCAATTGAACCTCTTCGATGAATCCATTTCTGAGAACATGCTTTATCAAAATATTAACGGAGAGTTCTTGTTGAACACAACGAACACCACTGTAATAATATAACCGATACACAAACCAATTCCACCTACATTCGGACCAACAAACCAATTCCACCTACATTTGGACCAACAAACCAATTCCACCTACATTTGGACCAACAAACTAATTCCACCTACATTCGGACCAACAAACCAATTCCACCTACATTTGGACCAACAAACCAATTCCACCTACATTTGGACCAACAAACCAATTCCACCTACATTCGGACCAACAAACCAATTCCATCTACATTTGGACCAACAAACCAATTCCACCTACATTTGGACCAACAAACCAATTCCACCTACATTCGAACCAACAAACCAATTCCACCTACATTTGGACCAACAAACCAATTCCACCTACATTCGGACCAACAAACCAATTTCACCTACATTCGGACCAACAAACCAATTCCACCTACATTTGGACCAACAAACCAATTCCACCTACATTTGGGCCAACAAACCAATTCCACCTACATTCGGACCAACAAACCAATTCCACCTACATTTGGACCAACAAACCAATTCCATCTACATTTGGACCAACAAACCAATTCCACCTACATTCGGACCAACAAACCAATTCCACCTACATTCGGACCAACAAACCAATTCCACTTACATTCGGACCAACAAACCAATTCCACCTACATTTGGACCAACAAACCAATTCCACCTACATTTGGACCAACAAACCAATTCCACCTACATTTGGACCAACCTGTATAAAGTGTTCAAAAAAGTTCTTGGGAGCAACAAGAAGTCTTTCCTGACAATATCTTGATATTTGGTTTTGGAAAGTCGAGCTGGTATAGAACTTTTCGTGCTACAGTGTATACCTGCCGACAGCTTAGGGATAGGGTCTCCGACCGATACCAAGTCGGTCGAGTTTCAATTCCGGCTAGAAGCAAGCAGATACCTAGCCACGCTGATGAGATCTGATACATCGAAACAGTCTTGTATGTGGATGACTACATGGCGTTAAAGACAAAAATTTTATTATGATTAGCCATACCAAAAATTGTATTATGATCAATCATGCCAAATATTTAAACAAAAACACCAGTAGACTTGTGATGGGTTTTGATGAGTATGGACTTTCGTCAAAACTGTAAACAGGGAAATATTATGAAAAATAAATCTTTTATGGGTGACATAAATGAACGGGAGGGGAAATTTTGATTTTGCTAAGAGTTATTACATCTGAAGTTGCTAAAGATCCAGCAGAGCAAGCCTAAGCAAACACTCCTTTTGTTTACAAAGAGAGGGCCTCCTAGACCTTATAGATAGTGTCTTTAACACCTTTAGAAGGAACAACGAATGTAACCTGGCCAAAACAGAGAACCAGTCTACTCTGAAATCCAAAGCACAACTCGGATTATTTATCAGATGATCCGCCATAGAGGACCCGTATGCGTTTCGAATGGTATCACCAGACTGTTGAGACCCATACTTTCTATGATTAGGTCCTGTCAACATAAAGCCATAAAGTGGCTGGCTGTAATGTTGCAACCAGTTTTGCAGCATTGTAGTTCTGTGACACGATAACTAGGCATATATGTATTTTATTATAATAGATTAAAATAGAAAATAGATTAGAATAGAAAATAGTTTAAAAACATATTTAACAAAAGTGAAAAAGAAGAGGAAAAAATAAATAAATAAATAAACGCTTTTTCTTTTATGAGGAAAATTGTGGAAGAGACAACGGTATCCGATTACTGTTTTAAATCCTACCACTCTTCCGGTAAATATTTGACTCGGTGATTTAATGTGATAAAAAGATAAAGTTCAGCAGGCAGGTTTTCGAATGACCCGGTCAAAGGCTGTCCTTTACTGTATCTTGACCACACATTAAGAATTTTCCGGCGGAAGCTTTAAGATAAAAAAAAAGATAACTGAAATTTCAGACTTACAGTCACCAATGTTTGTCACCAGTGGTCTAAAGCATTTCCGGATTTCCGGATTCATTTAAATAAATAGAAGTCAGTTTAGTGAGAGAGTCAGTTAAGGAGAGTTGAGTCCGCCGGGCGTGTGCTTGAAGTAAGAATCTCCGTTCGTCTTGTTTCGTTCAGTTCGGATTTGTTGATCTCCATTAATTAGAGTTAGAGCTGTGTGTCACATTTGCCTGCCCCAACCGAAAAGGCTAACTCTAAACGAATAAAGCATCCTTTCAACTCATCCAAGTTGTGGAAGTGTGTTCCTTATAATTCAATCTTGTACCCCCAGCTGTTCGTCCGACATTTTCAACAAACTCCCGGCAAACATCACAGCGTGGAGAACGGCCGCCGGAGAAATTGTTAGGACGGACAGTTGGGGTGTTACAGTTCTCTCTGTATTAAAGATTCCTTTTCTTTTTCTCAATTTCAAAATTCGGAATTGCGATGCCACTGATGGATTTATGTGTCCCTTCGACATTTGAAGCCTCTTCACTTGCGTTCCTTTGTCGGAGACTATAGATATCTGTAGTGATTTGTTATATCGTAGTCATTTGACTCCCCCGACTTTTCCTGAAGACGCTTTCGTTGATCTTATGAAATTTGCCACCATGTCTGTCGATTTCAGTTTTGATAATATCATGTATTGTCAAATAGATGGTGTAGCAGTGAGTTCCCCTTTGGGTCCTGTTTTGTCTAATATATGTGTGGGCTTTCGTGAGGAGAGCCCACTCTTCTAGGCCCACGGTTTACTTCTGTTATGTTGATGATATTTTTTGTGTTTTCAACAATGAATTGAAGGTTAACCAATTCTTCTCTCTGGTCAATGGTATTCATCCAACCCTTAAATTTACAGGAGATAAGGATGCCAATTGCTCCTTGCCCTTTTTAGATGCTCTGGCTCATAGCACATCTTCCTCTTTTATTACTTCAGTCTATAGGAAGTTTATCTTTCCAGGTCTCTACACTCACTGTGGTTCTTTTTGTCCTAAACAACAAAAGATCAATTTGATCAAGACTTTAACCCATAGGGAGCTTATGACTTGTTTAGATGACACCTTGAAAGATGAACATAATTGTATGACTAGTATCTTGGTGAACAATGGCTATCTTTCGGACATTGTTCAATCGATTTTTCGAGGTAAGTTGGCTGAGCTTAATAAAATTAAACCTGCAACGGTTGAAAAATGCCCAGTCTATCTTCGAATACCGTGGTTGGGTAGAGTCAGTGAGACCTTTGCCATACGGATTTCATTAAGTTCACGTGAGTTTTATTTTACAGCTAACGTGCCAGTTGTGCTTAAAACTACATTTGTTCTTCCATCTATACGTAAAGACGTTCTACCTCACCCCATCATATTAATTCTGTTATTTACTATTTTAAATGTAGTTCTGAAGTCGACTACATCGGTACAACGACGCAGCGTTTGGATGTTAGAAACAAATAGAATGTACTACTAAAATACTTAATAAGAATTTTTCGTCTGGTCATACCATTCGAAACACATACGCATCTCCTATTGCGAATAATCTGATAAATAATCCGAGTTGTGATTCAGAGTTTTGTGTAGACTAGTTCCCTGTTTAGGCCAAATCACACTCGTTGTTTTATTTGAAGGTGTTGGAAACACTGTTTATCAGGTCTAGGTGGCCCTCTCTTTGTAAAAAAAGAAAGTGCTTGTTTGGTCTCTAGCATCTTCATATGTAATAATTCTTAGCAAAATTAAAATTTCCCCTCCCGTTCATTCGTCACCCATGGAAAATTTATATTTCATATTATTTCCCCGTTTACTGTACTGATGAATGGAAACAAAATAACGGTCGACTGACGTTTTTGTTGTAATATTTGTCATGGCCAATCTTAATAAAAGTTTTGTCTTTAATGCCGTAATATATATATATATATATATATTTGTGTGTGTGTGTCTGTATATATATATATATATATATATAGTCATCAGCAGACAGATCTGTTTCGCTATATCACAGCTCATCAGTACGGTTAGACATCCGATTGATTTTAACCCTGGACCGAATTAGCGTCAGTTGGCGATTCTACCTCTGAGCTATGGGCGCTCGGTAGAAGGAGGCAGACTTTTAGCGTAATATATATATATATATATATATATATATATATATATATATATATATATATAATTTTGTGTTGTTATTATATCGAGCGCCAAGATTACTGATTTTTGTCAGTATTTTTACTGATGATAGATAATTTGACAAGCAGTTTTTATCATAAAGTATATATATATATATATATATATATTCTAAACATATATTGTTAAATATAACAGACTAACAAACAATGAATGAATATTATATTTAATCATGAGTCGTTCTAAACATCGTATTTTTGGCTTTAATTTCAGGTGAAAATAAAGGCAAAATTGTCCAACATTTAGATATTTTTTCTTAGGGCTGAGATCATTTAATGCTGCGGCATCATGTAACTTGAATTTAGTGTAACGAGGCAGTAGATAATTTTCTAAACATATATTGTTAAATATAACAGACAATGAATACATTTATATACACGAATAGACACATTAAAATACGTGCTTAAGAGAATTAGACTAAAAGAGTAAACACATAAGTGTAAAATGAGAAGCCCTAATATTACAGATTTGTTTTTGCCTTCTTACATCTTTTTGTTTCACCTTTTGATTTCAGACTTCAGTTTCGCTTCTACATTTGCCGATGATTTTTCCCTACAGGGTAAACCTGAACTGCATTAATTTCCTTCTTATCTATTTTCTTTCGTTCATTACATAGGAAACTTACATTTAATATTTGAATGAAACTCTTTCTTGGTAAACGGCTGGGAATAAACTCGCTTGCCGGAGACTATTCAATCTCCGCTTTCGTTTCAGCAGAAGGAAATTGGAAGAGTGGATCTTGAGCGGACTGCTTTTAAGATCCAATAATAATTCTTCCTTCCAAGAAAACGCTAACGGAATACAAATCCTCGTTCAATATAACGGAAAAACTAAGTCAAACCTCGCTGAAACATGAAAGACAATTACTGTATACTTAGAAGTCTCAGCTTTAAGAGAATATGTTAAATTAGTTCAAAAATAAAAAAAACAAACACGACTCGGTAGGAGCACAATTTACAATTTACGTAAATTCGTCAATGTCCGTAAATGATATGAGCACAAACCCAAAATTGTTTTTGTGAATATTAACTAAGATTTTATTGGACTCTGAGAAAATGGTTGATAATTTAATCAATGTCAGGTAGCAACAATGAAACAGAAAAAATAGATGTGAACATTTTAATGCGTAACGAGATATTATGTACAATGTTTGGACTGTTGTCCTTATCTTTATCGCCATATTCTCGATGTTTTGGTTGTTGTTTGCTCCGGCTTTCTTCAGGTGATTATACTCGCTGGGGTATATTGTTCTCGTTTCTTGAACCATGCCACTTCCGAATGTCTTAGCTATATCTGTTTAAATCAACTCTTCAAGTTATTTGTTCACTACTGCCGTAGCCATGTATTGAACTCACAATTCTTTGGGTCACGAGATCTAACCAACGCCTTTATCCACTGAGCTAGAGATATTAAGAAATTCTAGGACATATACTTTTGATGGTTGTACCTATAATCAGTGAGATAATGGGAGTGACATCGAATACCCATCTAAAATGTCTCAAAAGATTCGAAATTCGAACAAATTATTTTTAAGTCATCAACAATACTGAGACTCGTTTTGAAAGATTTTTTTGGCATTTTATGTCCATTATTAAGCAGATTTACAGTAGTGCTGTCCCACTACACAGTCTGCTACACTGTGTGTGTGAGTCTTAGTGATACAAGTATGCTGAATTGCGGTTTAAGGAAAGAACAGAACATCCTAAGATTAGATGATCTATTGTGTCCTGATATTTATCACAGCGTTGTGGTACAGTGGATATCGACTCGGAACGAGAAGCCGGGGAGCCGAGTTCGAATTCCATTTGAATCCATTGTATTCACTTACGCGCAAAATACCCTTGGGAAAGGTATTAATCCGTCTATTCCTTCCAGTTATGGGTTAAATAGCAGGACAGATTGGGTTCTATAGCCTTGGTCGGCAACCAGTCAACCGCAGAAAGCAATGGCAACGTACTGCGGGATAATCTTCTGCCCAGTCAGTCATGTCTCTTTCGAGACATGATCGCCCAAGCGTGTATCACGTATGGCACTTAAATGACTGGTTATCATGTATGATATTTGCCCGAAACTTTCTACTGGAAAAACTTTGGTCTTGCGATGCAAGAATAAAGCCTTAAGTTTCAGACTTTAATCCAGATGCTCGTAGCTATCGATGTGTATTAACATTATCAACATCAGGTTTATTAGCACATTCTGGATATTGGCCGTGCATAGGTTTGTCTTGCCAGTGTTCTTTTATCTGTTCAAGAACTTTATCCTTGGCTTATTTTTCATATTTTTTTTGCTTCAACAGTTGGTTCTTGGGTTTTATTTTGGTTTTCTACAGAATCTACCAAATGTAAATATTCTTTGTATTTTCTACCTTCTTTCATTATTAAATTTTTTTATTCACGCTCATAAAATAAAATAAAAACAGAAAATAAATTAATCCTCCGTATAGAACTTAGAGCTTCATCAGTATGAAATCAATATTATTATTATTATTATCATCATTTCCTTTGATTTCTGGTGTATATTCATTTCTTTCCGGCTCCCAAGAAGAAACCTAAGGTCACTAATATTTTCATAACATTTTTCCATTGAACCTTTTTTGAGAAAAAAAACTAAGATCACACATACTTTACATAGATAAAGGTGTAGGCTGTATTTTTGTGTTAATTTTTTTATATTTTCGTAGGCTTGGGCTACGAGGAATCCCTTCAATTAGTTTATCGTCACCTTTTCTAATTACTCTGGGAGCTCCGACAACAACTGTAATTGTTGATGTTCTCGTGCGCCGTGCCACCTTTTTGAGGTTTCGATTTCAAGGTTCATGTATTTTGATAGCTTTTTAAAGATCCTCAAAGATAGTAAAGTTTTGTAATTTGCTTGAAACATTGTGTCAAATAGGTATATGGTTAGGTCTTGAAGGCTGTCACAATGCGTTTAGTAAAATAAAGGAAGGTAAAGAAGTTTTTGGGTATTACCTATTTATTATACATTAATATTTGGAGTTCAAAATCTCGTCTTCAGAATGGCATAGGAGCAAAGATACATTATAGTCTGCATGGACTGTCAGAATTGTTATTATTATTATTATTATTATTATTATTATTATTATTATTATTATTAACTTATTATTATGCGTGTCTCTCCTTTCTTTAGTTAGTATTTACGTTACGCCTTGCCAATTCCACATGAATAATGAACTATTTCGGTTTAATCACGAGAAAGCCAGAAAAGACAGATCAGAGAAGCGGTTTGGCTTCAAAAAATTAAGAAAAGGAAAAAGTTTCTTTTGCGTCTGTTTCGACGAAATGGAAAAAGTTGTCAATATCAAGTCTTTTAAATTTTACCACCTTACTTTTTATTGTATAACACGACTCCTGGCTGAGTCCAGCTAAGCTCCCTGACCTTCTGTCGATTCTGCCCACGTTGGGTTGTTGATCTCTGATTAGCTAAAGCAGGATTGTTTGCTGTCACTTAACGAGGATGTTCCAGACACGCGAGAGATTGGTATATAATGAAAACTACATTTAAGACCGGTGTAGATTCATATATATTTATATATATCGAATAATTACAAGATTACAAGCTAGTTAAGAATTAGGTGTCGAAAAAATATCAGTTGGCTGGTATTTCAGTAACACGATAATATTCGTGTTGTATATCCCCAAGGGGTGATGATAAATTCAACCAGCTGGTTTAAATTTGAACTGGCCGTCTCTTACAATTTCTTTCAGGCCCTAACTAAATTTCTTTTTACCTTCTCATCCCAATTAATTTCGGCTTGCACTCTGGTTTTATAAAACAATCACTCAGACCGAAGTGGTAAAGTTAGGTATGGGGTTTCTATTTCCCTCTACCTATATATATGACTTACTGTCTTAACATGCAAGTAATATCATTTAGCATTTCGACTTCCAGGGAAAGGGGAGAAAAACCACTCTCTGATAATATCTGCCTGTTCTTATCAGCTGTTTTGGTAATCCGTACATAGAAAATTCTCAAGTCCATATTTGACCTAGAGTCACATATCGTCATAACATATTGACAAATATTTTGACTAACTAGCTTTGATAAATTTTGCTTACTTCTCACAACAAAAATAATTTTGCCCTCATTATACTCAGCATATGTATTTTCCACTTGTTAACATTTCAGCTACTTTACGAGACAAAAGTAATTGTGTTCTCCAATTTTAGAGAAATCTCTTCTCACCATGAAAAATCACTTAAAATTAATACCAGTCATCTAAAAATAGGGTTGCAATTGTAATATTTTGTTAAAGTAGTTAGGTTAAAATATTTAACAATGTGATAGGGGAATTTCTATGGCTATCTTATTGTCTTATAACTGCCATGACCTTATTCAATCAATAGCCTATGAATTAAAGTAATCAGAAATTTCAAATAAAAACAAAAATTCTCAAGTGTATTTCTAGTTTATGTTGTTGTTGTTGTTGTTGTTATTATTATTATTATGTCATTTTTTCATCATATTTCGATTTCTGCTTTGGTCTCACTACCAACCAAGTCTGCGGGGAGACCTAAGGCAGGTAGTGGCGTGTTGTTATGGCTCCATTTCATGTTTTTCTATCTTCCCTATCATCCTCAGCATTACATAGATAAAGTTTTCCTTAGTGTGTGGGCTGTACTTAATAAGACAATTTTTTGTATATCTCTTAAGCTGGGGTTTCCAGGGATTCTTTCAATGTGTTATTTTGTTCCATTTTTTATCATTCCAAGTGCACCTACTATCACTGGCACAACTCTTGTTTTCAATTTCCACATTTTTTCTATTTCAATTTTCAGGTTTTTATATTTTGACAGTTTTTCAAATTCCTTGATTGCTATATTACAATCCGCTGGACAAGCCATATCAATTAATAGACAAGTTTTCTCCTTCTGGTTTTTAACAATAATGTCTGGCCTGTTTGCTTCAATTTTTCTGTCTGTGTAGATGGTGTAATCCCATAGAATGGTTACATCTTCTATTTCTGTAACCGGTGCTGGGTGATGTTCATACCATTGTTTGTTTACAGCTTTTCCATAATGTTTGCACATTGCCCAATGTAAATATTGCCCAACTGTATCGTGGCGATTTTTATATTCGTTTGGGGCAAGCACAGAACAGCCTGAGATTAGGTGGTCTTTTGTTTCTTGGTGTTTATCACAAAACCTGCATTTTGGATCCATATTATTATGCATAATATTTGCCTGAAAGTTTCTAGTGAAAAGACTTTGCTCTTGTGCTGCAAGAATAAAGCCTTCAGTTTCAGACTTTAATCCAGATGCACGTAACCATCGATGAGTATTAACTTTGTCAACATTGGATTTATTGGCACGTTCTGGATATTGGCCATGCAGAGGTTTGTCTTGCCAGCGCTGTTTCATCTGTTCAAGAGCTTTATCTTTGGCGTTCATTTTCATATTTTTTGCCGCAATAGTTAGTTCTTGGCTTCTGTTTTGCTTTTCTACAGAATCTACTAACTGTAAATCTTGTTTGTATTTACTGCCTTCTTTTATTATTGAATATTTTTTCTTTCTTTCTTCATGTTGCCTTACTAATTGTATCATCCAATCCTTTGTTGTTTCTATGTATGTTAGTAAGCCAATAGTTGTTGTCTTGTATGACAATTCCAGCTGAATAAGACCTCTTCCACCTTCTTTACGGGGTATGTATAGACGGTCTACATCAGCCTTTGGATGATGCATCTTATGCTTAGAAAGAAGCTTCTTGTTTTAGCATCCATTCGCCTGATGTCGTTTAGAGTCCAGTTTAAGATGTTAAAGCTTATATTGGACAACTGGGATTGCAAGGCTATTAATGACCATAACTCTGTTCTGAGAATTCAATTCAGTTTTTAATATCATTCGTAGCCTTCTATAGTACTCTTTACGCACTATTTCTTTCATTTTTTTATGGTGAATGTTTCACTCTCATTTACACCTAGGTATTTATAAGCTTCTTCTGGTTTCAATTCTTTTATTGTTACAGCAGGGTCTAAGCTAATTGAGGATGTTTCTTGTATTGATCCACGTAAAACTGTAGCTTTAGCACATTTATTCAAATTGAATTTCATTCCAATGTCTTCGCTGAAGCATTTTACAGTTTGCAGAAGACCTTCCAGCTCATTATCATTCTTAGCATATAACTTTAAGTCATCCATGTAAAATAGATGGCTTATTTTCTTTTGGCCTATTTTATAACCACATTCTGTCTTATTAAGTTGACTGGTTAGTGCTATTCATGATGTGCAGAACAGTAAGGGAGATAAAGAATCACCTTGAAATATACCTCTTTTGATGTTTATTTCATCAGACTTATAGGTTCCATTTATATGATTGAGGTAAAGAGTTGTTTTCCATATAGACATGCACTGTTTGATGAAATTGATGATGACGGGCGATATCTTGTATATATTTAAAGTCTTTAAAATCCAGGAATGTGGCACACTATCGAATGCCTTTCGATAATCTATCCAGGCAGTACTAAGATTTTTCTTTGTACTGTAGCAGTTTTCCAGGATCATTTTGTTAATTACCAATTGGTCTTTACATCCATAACAGCCACGTTTGCACCCTTTTTGTTCAAGCGGTATCATGTAATTTCTTTCTAAGAATAAATATGTCAGTTTTGTTAAAATAGATGTTAATAGTTTATATGTTGTCGGAAGACATGTAATTGGTCTGTAGTTTTTCGGGTTGTTTGTGTCACCATTCTTGGGTAGAAGAAATGTAATTCCTTTGGTCATCCATGCAGTAATTTTAGTGGGATCGTCAACCATTTCTTGAAGTTCTTTGGCTAGTTTTTTATGTGCTGTATTTAAATAATATAGCCAAAAGTTAGGAATTTTATCTATACCTGAGAATTTCCAATTGTGTGCTTTTTTTAGTGCAAATTTAACATCCTCTTCTATAATTCCAGCCCATGTCTGTTCTGGTTTATTTTTCATTCGTTCTATCTTTTGTGTAATCCAATCTACTTCCTTGCTATGTTCTTTAGGATAAGCCCATATCTTTTCCCAGAACTGTGTGACTTCTTCCATTCTGGTGGGGGACTGTCACTTCAATTCTTTTTTTACCTATTTCCCTGTAAAATCTCTTTGTATCGGTTTGAAAAATCTTGTTTTGTCTGTAAAATCTTGCTCTTTTCTCATAGCGCCTTATTCTTTGAGCCTTCAGTTGGATTTTTTGCTTTATTTTTTCTTTAGTTGATAAGACTTCATTTTCATTTCTAATGTTGTATTTTCTTTCGGCTCTTCTGCTTTTCCTAGTTCTTACATTTATTCCTCTACTCAGTTCATCCAGTACTGATAGTTCACTTCTCAGTTGTTCGATTTCTTTTTCTATTTTTCTTTTCCAAGGTGGATCTTCATGTCTGCGAGACTGCCTTTTTTTTTTTGTGATGTTCAATTTTTTTGTTGCTGCTATTGCTGATGCATATATTGCTTCATTGAGATTTGTATGAGTGTCTTCATCCAAGATTAATTTCAGTGCTGCATTGTAGAGTTTAATAGTTCGGAGGTTATGTTTTGTTGGTTGTAATTTTGGGAGCTGTTCTCGTTCCTCCGTTGTAATATTTTGTATTTGACTTAGATGGTTTTTTATTTCTACCTTGGCTTCCTGTATACTGTTCTTATTTTCCGTCAAATAATTATCTTCGATGTGTTCTGAACTCGTTTTATTTTCGTCTTTTAACTGACTCAGATCACACCTTTCCAGCACTTTTAAACTTACAGCATTATCTTCGCAGTGATTTGCGTGTTTCACGGTTTCTACATTATGACCTATGGCTTGTTTGATGTTATTACTTTTTATTTCTGATTCTGATTCCGGTTCCTTTTTATATTTTGTTGATTCGTCTCTTCTTGTTACAATTCTTTTAATTTCATTAATTTCAGCCTCTTTCAATCGGTTATTACGAATAATGTACCTTCGTACATTGGCTAATTTATTTTCGTCAATATACTTTCTATTTGCTTGACCAACTTTTTCACGCCAAATGTCATATGTTTGGCGAGTCATGTTTTTTTGAGGTTTGAGTAACGCTTCATGAAATGCAGTCATAACGACTTTGTACTCCTCACGAGACCATTTTATTTTTTCTTTCTTTAAATATACGGTTGTAGATCTAGCTGGAGAATTTCAGGACCATCATTAGGATTATCCTGGTTGTGGGGACCTGAAGATTCATTCTTTGTGTAGGAGTTTGTTCCTATGGCAGATTTTTCGACCTCAGGTAGGTTCCCTCCTGAAGGACGGGCTCCCTGTTTATCTACTGGAAGAGCCATACTGGACTTTTTATTTCTATTTGTATTTCTCATGTTTTTCCCACAAGTGACGCCGGGTCCAAAAGTCCAACCAAAGTTGCACAAAATATAGAAAAAACTAAACAACACCAAGACTCAATGCAAATTGCCAGAAATTACAATCATCATGGGTGACTTGAATGCTAAAGTAAACAATGTGAGGTACGTTGAAATAGCTGGAGAATTCGAACTAATAAATGCGGAGAAAAAGGGGATCAATTGCACATGGCGAATGATCAGAGAGTAGCTAGGAACGTACAGGGACATAAAGAAGCCAAGGAGAACAAACAGAAAACCTGCAAAAAGACTGTAACATCATCTGACATGTGGCACACAGTGCCCCAGTACAAGACATTCTGCTATGATGGAAAAATGTGTATTGAAGGAAACTGGCCATTGGTGACATTAAACAATTCATTTGTGCAGATTGTACAGTAAAAACTTGAAGTTTACTGTACCCCAAATTTTTTTGTTCTAGACAGGAGAATCCATATATATATATAATTATGAATTAAAAGTACATTGCGACACGGAAATTTCTGTTTCGAGATTTCTATCTCATCATCAGGCAATGTTGGATGTTGATTGTGAAAATGATTTATATTTAAATAGAAAAAGCAATTGGTTTGCTACTTATGTATGTGGGAAGATATAAAATTTATGTGTGTTCCTTTTAACTAATCAAAGTTAAGATTCACTTTGAACTTTGGTCAGTGGTTTCCAGGGAATACATGCTTACATTGTTCTTTTTTATTTCTTTTTCTTTTTTTTTTCTCCCTAACTGTCAACGTGTCGACCTACTTTTAACCTAATTTTGTTTTTATTTTTATTGCTTTTCACTATATCTTATTACCTTTTATGTATTTATTCTAGTTCCAAAAATGTCCTTTCTCCTTCCTCCATATCTTGACCTCTTCTTATAGAAAACAAGAAAGAGACGAAGAAAGGAAGTTTTTATATTTTTGTTCAAAGTTAAAGGGGCTTTTGAGTAAATTTACTCTTCTTATCAGTACGTATTTAATTCTAATCTTTTCCAAACCTTTAATTTATAAATAACTTTATCTTTATACTAATTTACTTCCTGCTATCATTATCCCATCTTTCTAATATCTATTTATTTATTATAAATTATAATATTATAATGATAGTTGGTAGTGAATTTATATATATATATATATATATATATATATATATATATATATATATATATATATATATTATAATACAACAGTCATTGTTGATGATAATAAACCAGTTTCAATGTAAAATAACAGGGCTAAAATTTATACTACTAATAATTATTCATTTGTTTCTGAGCATTTGGTATAACTCTTAGTTTCATGCACGTGGTAATCGTCAGATGCAGTTGAATAGATAGATAGATAGATAGATAGATAGATAGATAGATAGATAGATAGATAGATAGATAGATAGATAGATGGGGGGCATGCGCACGGAAGTGTATACTAATATGTAGAAGTATACAGGCAGTATCTCGTTTATTCAAACATTTGTCTAAAATATTTCTCCCGAGTATCCATTGTTGAATGGCCCATTAAAATGAAGGCAATTGTTCCCTATCTAAATAAAGGATATTTCTACAAGCTTAAATTATCAGCTAGAAAACGTGATTCGAACAGCCAATCAAATCCACTGAGTTTTAAATGCCCGGATATTTGATTTATTTAATTTTTTTCTTTTCTTTTCTTTTCTTTTCTTTCAATTCTTATGGCAATGGTGGCCCACGTCAACGAAATAATAAAATGTACTTGTGTAATTCGGTTTCTTGTTTTTCTTTTTAATTTCTTTTCCTGTGTAACCGGGAATATGCCTTGAATTAACAATAGGAGAACTAATTTGGCACATTAACGAGTTCTGGTTAAAAGCATTACAACAGAAATATCAATTGAAATATCGGAATATTGCACGTTACGAGAAGGTAATTTTTCTCTTTTTGTATTAAGAAAAATAAAAGCTATAAATTATTCATTGAGAAGAAAAAAATCATCAAAATGTGATCATCCACGTGTTTGGAGAATTACATATCTAGCAATCTAATAGAAAATATTAATGGATTATTGCTAGATAGAATGCTTATGGATGGGGTATCGGTTATCGGTGCGGAAAACGTAATCGGTGAACCGAATTCTAATTCGGGCTTGATCTTTTGAGTTCACTTTGCAATAATGCTCTTGGTAAAGACTCGAATTTATGTCTTTTTCAAGCACTAGATAGCTATTGATTAAATAGCAGGGTACACTAGACTCTTTCGCCTTGGGTGGTAGTTAGTCTGGTAGAAGGACAATGTTGATTTCAAAACCGTGGTGGTTATGATAATTGACACATATTAAAGAAAATTGAACTGTTGCGAGTTCTATCGCCAATGTTCTGAAGAGACATGGATACTGTGTTTTTGAAGAATATCATTGTTCAAATGTGTTCAAGTGTGTATAGATAGATAGATAGATAGATAGATAGACATAACGAACAATCATAGATAGACATAACGAACAGATAGATAGATAGATAGATAGATAGATAGATAGATAGATAGATAGATAGATAGAACAAACATAGATAGATAGATAGATAGATAGATAGATAGGCATAACGAACAGATAGATAGATAGATAGATAGATAGCTAGATAGATAGATAGATAGATAGATAGATAGATAGATATAACAAACAATCATAGATAGACATAACGAACAGACAGACAGACAGATAGACAGATAGATAGATAGATAGATAGATAGATAGATAGATAGATAGATATCAATAAATATACATATGGATTTACATGCAAGTACACGTACATATATAAAAAGAATTCTTGTGTTAATAAAACAGTGCTCAATGTAATATAAATATTACGAAATTAATTGAGAATACATGTAAGCATAAAAAGAAATATCTACTCAAATACGTTGACCCGGATTAACATAGATTCCCCTATGTATTTTTTTGTATTTTTTTTTCCCATTAATGTCTTTTGTTTTCTCCGAAAATAAAAACTACAAATAATCCTCTTTGATGTATAACTTCTGTCCTAGAAATATTCTACTTATTAATTAAAATTTTAATTTAACTTATAATATTTTAATTTCCAATTTCATGTGTAAGTTTTAGTCGAAATCAAATGAAATTATACAATTAAAAATATCATCCAAGTATTATAATACCTAAGTACCATGAATAACGCAAGAAGCTAAATATTCAAACCTCGAAATGGTCAATTCAATATAAGTACCTGATGAGATTACCCGAGTTAATATGAATTAATGGATGCTCAAAATTTCACATTACATATTTATATTTAAGCATATGTACATTTATTTACATTTTATAGGATGTGCGTTGTGGTGCATTGGATATCGGCTCGGAACGACAAATTGGGGAGCCGTGTTCGAATTCCAGCTGAATTCATTGTATTCACTTACGCGCAAATACCCTTGGGAAAGGTATTAATCCGTCTATTCCTTCCAGTTATGGGTTAAATAACAGAACAGATTGGGTTCTATAGCCTTGGTCGGCAACCAGTCTACCGCAGAAAGCAATGGCAACCTACTGCGGGATAATCTTCTGCCCAGTCATGCATGTCTCTTTCGAGACATGATCGCCCAAGCGTGTATCACGTATGGCACTTTAACTGACTGACATTTATTTATGCATACATACGCAAATACTTTAATCTATTTACATATGTGTGTGTGTATGTGTGTGTGTGATAAGATGTCTGCCACTGTTAGTCTGACAAAGTGTTGATCATAATGAGCGTGCTCATCCGGAAATTGTTCATTATACCACTGTTGTCAACCTCACGTAGATTGTGTAGAAATTTACTAAAACGGGCATCCAGCCTCACGAAAACCTACCACCCAACTTTTTTTATAATCATTTTACCCCAAAAAAGGCAAGATTACCACTGATGCGCAGGGGGAGGTCTGTGAGAGAAAAACAGGGTACAGAGGATGCTGAAGAAAGGACAAGAAGTGGATGAGATTTAGTGAGGTGTATGGGATTTAGAGAAGCGGATGGAATTTAGGGAGATAGAAGATGTCAATTGATGCTGCATTTATATCTTTGGAGATTGTAGCTATCAGGAAAGCAAGTACACAGAATGTAGTTCCACAGACGGGAACTGCGAGAGTAGAAGTTGTGGTTACTTTTGACTGTTTTGGTGGTAAAAGGCTGGGACCTTGATGCCAATCTAGTAGCACGAGCAAATTCATGTGGTCGGGGAACCAGGGAAAGAAGATTGTCAGATCGGAAGCCGTAAAAATATTTGTAAAAAAGACAGAGGGCGAGAAAGTGCTTGAAGGAGGGTGGCCAAGTCAGGATCGACTGCAGATCCTGACTACTCTCAAAGTTTCTAACTGAACCAAAGGAGTGTGTGTGCGTCTCCTCGGCATCACACTTATTTACACTGAAATGTTTCTCTACCTAGAAATTTATCTCAGTATTCGTAACCGTCTAAGGCTCTCTGGTATTAGTTTTATTATATCACTTTTTGTTTTAATAAATACTACTAATAAATACTACTAATAAATACTACATTTAATAAATACTACCTCCCTTCAGAAGTTTATCTATTGTTTCTTGTATATAACTGGGATTCCAGTTCCTTCTAAAGTCTACTTCAACTCTATACTTCTAACATCTCCACCTAAACTCTGAAATTCTATATACTAATTTTTTCTCTTCATTAAGAGTAGAAAGTTTCACTATCCTCCCTGCTCTTTTAAACAGGAGTAAAGGTTCCCTGTTTAGGATTGGGTTTGCGGTTCCTTTTAATGTCTTTCCATTTTCTTTCACTGCCAGTAGCTACTTGCATTTTAGTTACATTATCACCTCGCTTGGGATGAATTTTTTCTTTTTTTTAATCATTTCACCCCAAGCAAGGCATTCCATTGTCACTATTGCGCAGGGGGTTACATAGGGGAAGGTGAAGAGAAAGAGAGGTTAGATATAGGAAATGTCAGAAGGAGGGTGATAGACGGGTAAGGATACCGAGGCTGAAGGTTGGGCAGATGGGAAGAGTGTTTGAGAGAATGGATGCGAGTTAGTGTGTTAGAAGGTGTCTGTTGACCTTACGTTTAAACTCCTGGAGATTGTAGCTGTCGGGGAAGCAATCATGTGGAAGGGAATTCCACAGGCGGGAAGTGCGAGAAAAGAAGCTGTTGGAGTAGAAATTGCGGTTACATCTTATCGGTATCACTGTAAGAGAGTGGGACCTAGTTGCTAATCTAGTATCTCATGCAAATTCGTACCTAGGGGGCACCAGTGATCTAAGTTCATCGGATCAGAAGCCGTGAAAGTATTTATAGAAGCGGCACAGGGAGGCCACGTCATGCCAGTGAGAGAGTGACTGCAGCCGGTCTGCCAAGTCGGTATCGATCACATTACAGACTCTCCATTCAAGCTTTTCTAGTATTTCTCGTTTATCTTTTTATCGCACTCTCTCAAATGTTCCTGTGTAATCTATGAAACATGTTTATAGGTGCTTCCTTATTTACATTTCTCCCTCCTATAGCCTTCTGATTATAAAGATAACATTGTAAAGACTATATTGAATCCATTGCTAGATCAGCTGCTAAGAAAGTTAGTTCACTGTGTTGTGCTAGACAGTTTTCTTTTCAGAATTTAACTTACATGCATGCTTGGAAAACTCAGCGTGGTGTAATGGTTAGCAAGATTGTTTGCTAGAACTGATTACAACTGAGATGTGAGTTCGGTCCTCTCATACTTTCGCCCTTGTGTCACATCTAAGCGGCGCTTAGAAAAATCCACTATCTTGCATGCATGCTTAGAATATCGCTGCCATGGTCCAGTGCTCCTGCTATATATCACGCGATTCTCGATATAATCCAAAGAAGAATAAGCAACATTATTGGCCCTAATCTGGCTTCTCGGTTTCAGTCACTTTCTCACTGCCATAAAGTTGTCTCCCTGTACCTTTTCCAAAAATACTTTCATGGTTATTGTTTGGGTTAACACTTCGCTATGGTACCTTGACTTTTTTAAATTTGAACGCATTACTAGACTGGCGACGGGGTCTCGTCAATTTACTGTTGAATTGACTAGATGTAACCGTAAGTTCTATGCCAACAGTTTCTTTTCTCGCATTTCTCACTTGTGAAACTTCCTTCTGGATTCATGTTTTCTAGTCCATTTTAATTTTTAAAAGTTTAAATGCAATAGGGGTCCTTGACAAAATCCAACGGAGAATCTGTAATGTGATCGATCCTGACTTAGCAACTCAGATACAGTCACTTTCTCACCGGCGCAATTTGGCTTCCCTGTGTATCTTTGACAAATACTTTCACGGCTTCTGCTCCGATGAACTTAGTTCACTGGTTCTCCCTGCATATGAATTTACTCGAGCCACAAGATTAGCAACTAGGTCCCACCCTTTTACTGTGAAACCAATAAAATGTAAATGCAAATTCTACTCTATCAGCTTCTTTTCTCGCACTTCTCGCTTGTGGAATTCCCTTCCGCTTACTTACTTCCCCGACACCTACAATCTCCGGGAATTTAAATGTAAAGTCAATAGTCATCTCTTATCTCACTGACCTACATCCTCTCTCTCTCATGCTCCTTTCTCCGTCCACTCCACTCTCATCAGTATTCTCATCCTTCTCTTACCCACTTCTTGACACCCCCTATAACCTGTCATTCTTTCTCATAACTTTCCTCCTATGTAACCCCCAGGACAACAGTGGCAGTAAAATGCCTTGCTTAAGGCGATACGATTATAAAGATAAAATGTCCACTGTCCTCCGGATTACTCTTTTTAATCTCATAATGTGTATGTTTTCTAATAATTCCTCACGCATTAACTCCTTGTTAATGGCTTTACAATCTTACTTGGGGTGATCGCGATTAAAAAAAATATTTCTTGTTTCAGTGTCTTGAACAAAGTTACAAATGTTCTAACTCTGTTTCCAGTCTAATTGTTTCACAAGCCATGTTCATTAGAATTCTAATGGTAAGTTTAGTTCTCTAGCTTCTTCAGATGATTGTCTGACTGAGTTCGCATTCATTTGCACCTGGCTTATGGCCACATCTGGTTCAAACACTGATTCCAGTACGATCACCGAAGCTAAGCAACGTCAACCCTGGTCAGTACCTAGATGGGTGACCACATGAGAATACCAAGTGTTGTAAGCTAGGATGTGCGAGTAATGTAACGCTCGAAATTTGAATTCAGAGAACCGAGTTCCAATTCCAAATGGCTTCTTTACGTTCACTTATGCGTAAATACGCTTGGGAAAGGTATGAATCTACCTCTTCCCCCTCCTATAGGTTAATTAGTAAGACTTATAACTTTTTAATCATTAATACCTAAAATAAAGATTCTTACTATTAAATATTTTCTAGCTTTAAATAACCTGCAATGGGTTGATAAACCGTAGAAAATGAATCAATGTTTTACTATGAAAATATATTTTCTGAGTTCTTCCGTTATTTTGCCTTAGTCATATATTTTATTTATCATCCGTGGACATATCTGTTTTACAGCTCATCAATGCGGTTAGACATCCGATTGGTTTTTACCCAGGATTGAAACCCGACCAAAATGATATCAGCCGGCGATTGTACCTCTGAGCTATGGGCGCTGGACTCTCTAAACGTTAACGATAAATGAGGGTCAGCAGTGGATGGTGCCTTTCGTTTTAGACTTATGCATGAGATTTCTGTCCTGTATGCACTTGTGTTGGACTATTAGTCATTCGGCTACTGATCAACCTGTACTAAGATTTGCTTAAAGTGGTCATTTGTTTGTGCGATCCTGAAATTGGCTATTGAGAGTAGCCTCTGTATTACAATCACATCATCCTGGAGTTTTTATTTCCCTCCATGTTTCCCTATATTTCTAGGTTTCTTTTACGAAAAAGTTCTGCCATGGAAGAGTTCTCCGATATATTTCTTGTGTCTTTGTACGATATTTCGTTTTTTTTTCTATAATAATAATAATAATAATAATAATAATAATTTCTATAATAATAATAATAAGTGTGTTCTTTTTAAATATATTCATCCTATCGAAGAGCACGTTTACTATACTACTATTTTTTATCTTTCTATGTATACTTGCTAGGTCAATTTGCTTCAGTTTTTCTATCTCCACAGACTTATCATTGAAACATTCATCTTTTGCTTACATTCATTTCTTTTTAACGTGTTAACTTAATATCCTATGTTCTCCGCTATTCAGTCAGTCAGTTAAGTGCCATACGTGATACACGCTTGGGCGATCATGTCTCGAAAGAGACATGACTGACTGGGCAGAAGATTATCCCGCAGTAGGTTGCCATTGCTTTCTGCGGTAGACTGGTTGCCGACCAAGGCTATAGAACCCAATCTGTCCTGCTATTTAACCCATAACTGGAAGGAATAGAGGGATTAATACCTTTCCCAAGGGTATTTGCGCGTAAGTGAATGCAATGAATTCGGCTGGAATTCGAACTCGACTTCCCGATTTCTCGTTCCGAGCCGATATCCAATGCACCACAATGCACATCCTTACTTAACGTTATTTGCCGTCTCTTTTCCACTAGTTTGAGAATTTATTCTTTAATTCAATTCGGATTATCTCTTTTTCCATGGCCACTAATTTTATTTTTATCTTTAATTTGCTTTTTCCTGGGAGTTGATCGCTCCCATTGTCGGTGTTTGGATATGTTTTAGATTGTAGAACCGCATTTCTAAATCTTTCACTGATAGATATGTAGTATATCTGGATGTTCATGTCCACTCCTTGTTTGTTTTTTTTTATCTACACAAGCATTGTGAATGTTCTTTACCGAATTCAAGTCGACATTATAACACGACTATGATTATTGTTTTAGTTTTCCTTGCTGCTTAAATTTATTGTCCTGCTTGTATACTGATATGCCCCGGAAAGGGATATATATATATTATTCGAAGTAGCTTAGCGGTTTTGGCAAATGTAACCGAGTAGGACAATCTACCAAGTAGCCGTAAGGGAACGGTACTCGTTGTAGTCGTATGTAATATGCTGAGATATAGGCTTATGCAATAGGTGTAGTCAATAGACGTAGACCTATAGACGTAGACCTCCTCGTCTTAGTCTGTATTTATTGCTGACACCAGCCAATCATATTACTGTGAGAGGGAACCAAGGTGTATGCATATTCATTACATCACATATTCATTACATCATATATGTAATGAGTAGAAAGATTGAATATTTCGACTTATTCATTTAATACATTCTGTGATATCAAAGATTACATAAACATATATCATGGGTTTTTTCTTCTTTTACAATTATATTCATTTCGTACAAGGCTCGAGAGCCACTCAAGTTAAGAAACACAATTTATAGGGATATGTAATGGTTAACCATAGATTTGAACAGGTTAAGACTGTAGTGATCAAGGAAGCATCTTCTTGGGAATCGATTTCACAAAGCAGCGATTCGTGGAAAGAAGCTGCTAGAGTGGAACCTAATGGAAAACGAACGGGATGAGAATGGTTTGCTACGATGTGCGTGTCTTAATCGTGAAGGTTAGAACTAATTGAACGAAGGAATGTAGTTCGTCTGGGCACTTTTCTTGAAAATAGATATAGAGCAGTAAGAGGCTAGAGCCGTTTCATCTGTGATAAAGGGGTTGCAGAGTCGAAAATAATTTGTCAACCACAAGGATGCGGAGACTGGCAAGAGAGGGATGGGCAGCTCCTGCTGTAATATGGCAATAATCAAGTTATATATATATATAATCTGTTTCGCTGATTCACAGCTCACCAGTACGGTTATACATCCGATTTCTTTTTACTCAGGATTGAAACCCGAACAAATTGGTATTAGTCGGCGATTCTACCTCTGAGCTATGGGTTCTCGGTAAAAGGAGGCAGACTTCTTTTAGCGTATGATGTATCATACGCCAGTAGTTAGAGTGCTCTAATTCATTACCGAATGAGCGATGCATAGACGCTAGTGTAGCTACTGTTTTTTCAAAGTCTACCATTTTTCCAGAGTACTCAATCAGGGTGTTAGAGCATAGTCATCCGCAGACATATCTGTTTTACTGTATCAAAGCTCATCAGTACGGTTAGACATCCGATTGCTTTTTACCCAGGATTGAAACCCGACCAAAATGATATCAGCCGGCAATTGTACCTCTGAGCTATGGGCGCTGGACTCTCTAAACGTTAACGATAAATGAGGGTCAGCAGTGGATGGTGCCATTCGTTTTAGACTTATACATGAGATTTCTGTCCTGTATGCAATTGTGTTGGACTATTAGTCATTCGGCTACCGATCAACCTGTACTAAGATATGCTTAAAGTGGTCATTTGTTTGTGCGGCACAAAGCACACTTTCTCCATGAAAACAACATAGCCCATACAGGTGCACTGTGTGCCACACGTTGGACGTGAGGATTGCATGTTATATTATCACGGAGTTTGATCTCCCCAGAGCCTTAAATACATTGAGTAGTGCACGGTGGACTACACAATATAAATAATGGTTTTTGATGCCAGAGTTTGCCGTCTCTGGTACTAGGGCTGGTGGTTTTAGGGTGCTCATTATAATTTTGCTCAAACTTCAAAAGTCACTCACACATATACACACACACACATATACATGATGCAATTATTCCACACTCACAGTATGTATTTACATAGCCGTACCATATGTGCGCACACACACACACACACACACACACACACACACACACACACACACACACATGCAGTGTATTCACATAACAAACACGCACACTCAAGCACACACGCAAACAATGTGACCCATATATGGGACTCTAACAGGTACTACCACTCCGGACCAGAGTGGACCTGGGAATAATGGCCTTTAAGGGGTATCTCCACATTCCCCAAAATTCTAAATAGTAAATTAAGAGCCATACTACCGGTTGCAATTTATATAACATTCTCAGTTATTATTATTATTATTATTACTATTATTATTATTGTTGTTGTTGTTGTTGTTGTTGTTGTTGTTGTTGTTGTTATAATAATAGCATACTGCAACTCAAGCTGATCGGTTTGAAATTTGCCAGATAATATGTATAGCATTTTCAATTCTTCTTTGCAAATACTTGGTCAGTTATAGTAATGCATAGGTTGTATGATGCAAAGCAGTGAAAGTTTCTTTTGTTAATTTGCCATTTCTTCCAGAAATGCAATTCCAAGATTCTAACCAGTCACAGTAGAGAGAGTAATTTAAAATTGTCTTCATTCCACCCACATCTATTGAACAGGTGAAGAGGCTCATCCCTTGTTTTCTGTATAGGATGCGGTTTCCGGTTTTCTCTTTTCCAATCTTTTCACTCTTTTCTTTTTTTATTTTTTATTTTTTTTCAATTGGAGTAGATAGATTAAATTAAACTATCGCCCGGTTCACACTCCCCATTCATCTATTGAACAGGTGAAGAGGCTCATCCCTTGTTTCCTGTTTAGGATGTGGTTTCCGGCTTTCTCTTTTCCATTCTTTTTACCCTTACGTAGCCCCCTGCGCATCAGTGGTGTTATCGCCTTGCTTGGGGTGATATGATGAAAAAACAAAAAACTCAGAAGCTATCAAGTTTCGGTGCTCAATGCACCGTCATCAGGCAATGAAATGTGGTTCAGTTACGTGGGTCATATATATATATATCCGAGTGAATAAGGAACGGAGAAAAATTAAAACGTCCAAAACATTAATTTAAAATTAAAACAGTGCTCGATATATAATACAGAGCTGTGAATATTTATTATAAATTATATTTTAGAACATGTACAAATTTTTTATATATATCCACTACAAATTGTACATTTTCTCCCTCTAATAAAACCAACGAATAAAGGCTAGCCAAGCTGTCATGAAATACACTTATCAACTATATCCCCTACCTACCCCACTTTCGTCAAAATTCTAACGGACAATTCACAAGACTTATTCCCTTATCGCTAACCCCGCCAACATTCCACACACAATTCCTAAATATAAGAAAAAAGGTCTTCCATTCCTTTCCACACCACCTGATGAAACATTGGAAGTCCAATGTCGAAACAAAATGTACAATTTGTAGTGCATATATGAAAAAAAATTTGTACATGTTCTAAAATATAATTTATAATATATATATATATATATATATATATATATATTGATAACTTTAATGTATATATATATATATATATGTGTGTGTGTGTGTGTGTGTGTGTGTGTGTGTGTGTGTGTGTGTGTGTGTGTGCATAGCATAGCTATATGAATATATTTAGCTATATAAATATATACTGTTGTCATATTTGTGCCGGAGCTGCCCAGTCCTCATTTTCCAGTTTTGATAACATTCAGAAGTGTCTCCGTCTCCCTGGCGGATGACGAATTATCTTCTACCCTCTAACCTCTCACACACAGGTGGGATGTAGCGAGCGTTTTATTGCTTTATCGCTACTTCCACGGAAAGTTCCCGGAAGAACTCTATTCCTTGGTTCCTCCGTGTCTAACCTTCACAGCTAAGACCTTACACTAAAGCAAACCACCAACATTTCCTCTACATTCCATCGGTGTGAAGTAAGTTACACTCAAACAGTTTCTTCTAGCGTATCACTGCTGTGTGTAACAGCCTCTCAAAAGGATATTTCTCTGATCACTACAATCTTAACCTGTTCAAGTCTAGAGTTAACTGTTATCTTTCCTGTTAACTACCCGTTAACGCAACTCTCTTTCTCAAGTGGTCCCCGGGCCATGAACTGGGTGAACCTGACTGTAAAGATTCATTATACCAGTGGGTGAACAATCTACCTTCTTTTTTGTTTTTTTTTTTGTAATGTATATTTATTTATTCCTGCTGAGATAAGCTTTATCGTATTATTTCATAAATGAATCATGCTAACTTTTTTTTTGCGTGGGAACGTTTGCGTAGCACAAGGTATCAATAACACGAGGCACCAACATGAGACAATTTTGAAAACGTTTCCCTGGGAAACAAGCACCTTGCACGAGTTTTTTAATAATTCGTAATTTTCTTGTTGACTTGAAGGAGATTTTCAGAATTTTATGACCTTCGATCGACAACAAGCCTGCAAAACACCATTCTTCAATATTTACATCATTTTTCCAAAAGGGAATTATTTAAAAGATATATTTCGTAGTATAACCTTGCCCGTAAAATATATTTCATGTATCGAAGGACATAACTGCATAAGTCAACATATATATATATATTCGATAAAAATAGATTTATATATATATATATATATATATATGTGGGGGGGTACTTATGTATTTTTAACGTGTATATATAGGTAAGTCACATTCATATATATATATAACGGTGACTACATATGGCTTTACGCTACATTCTTTGGTTACTGAATTGAACGCAATTTGGTTCGGCTTTCAGTCACCGGGGTTTGTTTACATCCTGTGAATAACCTACTGTGAAAGCTGCCTATCTCTGTCGTTACGCAAATAGCTCAGTGGTAAGATATTCGTCTAATGACAAATTAGTCAGGTTTCGATCCCAGCTTGAAGTTAAACGGATAATCTAGCTGCACTGAAGAGCTGTTGTACAGCGAAACAGGCTTGTCTGCAGATGTTTATATTTGTATCGAATATATATATATATATATATATATATATATATATATATATATATATGATACAAATATATAAGTAGATAGATAGATAGATCGTTCGTCTAAATTGAAAGATAAAAGCATCTTAGTTTTGGAATATGATAGTATTATAGATTATTTTTATTCTGACTACTGTCCTCATTTGAGTTGTCGTTATCACAGTGTTTCAGTGGCTGTACACCAGGTTTTCCTCAGGCCGCTCCAGGAAGTTTTCAAAATACCACCAGACCATGTGAATTCAATAAGACCTTCGATCCAGTTCACACTGGAAGAAAAAATAATATTAATCAGCAAGACTTCCTGGATATACTAATAACTCTCACAAAGAATGGGTTCAAAATACCCATATAACACAAGTCAACTGACACGGAATATATCTCAGCTTTAATTCTCCATCATCTATACAGTGTGAAGAATGGAGTCGTTGGATGCCTTCAACACCGAGTATATACCAACAAGAAATTATCAGCTTCAAACGCACCCTTTTAAAACAACTCGCTACACATAACATCAGCGTCTACAAGTGGGAATAGATGAGATAAGAAGACCAGAAAATTGCGACGGTTAGTCTACTTTACGTCAAAGTCTTCTTGAAAAGTTCAAAACGAACTGCGGTTCATACAACATCAGGACAATATTCAAAAGCTGTTCAACTTTACGGAGAAGTCTATGCTGAGTAAAACAAGCAGTAGTTGCGGATTTAATCAGAAGTTAAGATAAGTTTAAGACTCCAAGTTCACTACAGAAAATTGTCTTAGTAGATTAAAGAGTTGATTCGTGAATTTAATGACATTGTGATTGTAAGTTTATTCCTTGAGCGTATTTGAACTCAGTGGAAACGGAAAAAGCAATAACTGAGCAGTACTATAAATAAGAACTTGACTATATGTCTCGACATGAACAGAGAAATGAGAAGAGTCTATCCCCGTAGATTAAACAGAGTTCAGTTCAGAATTCCCTGATCGATATATGATGGCACAATAACCGAAATGTTATTATAAAAATAACAAAAATGAGGCCAGTAGTCCGAATATAAATAGTGTAAATAATGATACTCCTCAGAAATTCAGACAGAAATATTTATAGATGTTTACTAATGTTCTGATAATGTTCTTGACCAGATTTATAACAATACTAGCAGAATATCCCGGCGTTGCTCGTGTGTAATGAAAACTTTAAAACTAATCCATGGTTCTGGAGCTCAGACTCTTTGGACGTTGGCACGATAGACTAAAAAGCAATAGTTGTTTCCACTTAAAGTGAAACCGTAGACTGAAAGAAAAATGAATGGATGTAAGTTAAATTTTGATTTCCTGGTATCGATATCAAATAAGTTTTTTTCGTCGTAAACTGAATTTTGAAGGTTAAATAAGTCCTCTGAGTAAATGGTATCATGGCTGAGACTAAGAACTACAATTATACCTAATTAGAGCCAAACCCTAAGCAAAAACTAAAATAAAAGGGCTGAAAAAATACAGACATACAGGCAGATAAACAGACACACATAAAAACATTTTGCCTTTTATATATATATATTATCGATTTTCTGCACTATTATAAGAACTGCAACCTTGAAACTTCTGAATATCGTTTCTTGTGTCTTTGTCTATGAGTGTATGAAATTTGATTAAAATCGGACCACTCCTTCTATAACTCGATTTTTTCGATTATCGATTTTCGATATTTATCGAGGGTACCTCGACACAGAACCTAGCTAAGAACACTCGCAGACGCTTATATGACAACTGTGTAAATTTTCAAGAAAATCAGTTCAGCCGTTTCGGAGTCTATAGGTAACGGACTCACTCACACACACACACACACACACACACACACACAGACAAAGTTCCATTTATAAATAAGTTTAGAAGAAAAAATAGAGTGTAGGACCAAGAAAAGAATCAAGGGAGGTCTACATTGATCAAATCAGCTTCAAAAGATACGCTATTCGCAAAGACCCTCATGGAGCTACATCAGAGAATGCATTTGATATTTACAGAAACTTCCAAGGCAGCTATAACTGGAGAGTTTGTATAAAAACCCCATTACCACATCTGGACAGAAGCCTTTGAGGTGTCTAAGGAAATTACCATTGATGAAACTTCTATAAAGTTCTTCACTGAGTCTGTGTAATTCTGTGTACCAAGAGGCTATTTCGGTGAAGTAATCAACAACCTTCTTGTTGATAAGAACGTACTCTTCAGAATAACAACTAAACGACCGGTCAGTTAAGTGCCATACGTGATACATGCTTGGGCACTCACGTCTCGAAAGAGACATGACTGACTGGGCAGAAGATTTTCCCACAGTAGCCTGCCATTACTTTCTGAAGTAAACTAGTTGCCAACCAAGGTTATAGATCCTAATCTGTTCTTCTATTTAACCCACAGCTGCGGGGAGAATACAGTACGTCTGAAGTTATTATGCAAATCATATAAACATCCATAACACGAACGTTCTTTGAAAGATTTTTATTAAATTTAAAACAAAGCTTGAATTTTATTTTAAATAGCTTCAACATGTTTTATTAAAGCTGTTACATTTATTACAAAAATTGCGGGACATGACTGACCGGGCAGAAGAATTTTCCGCAGTAGGTTTCCATTATTTTATGCAGTAGACTGGTTGCTAACCAAGGTTATAAAACCTAATCTGTTCTGCTATTTAAACCATATTTGGGGGAGAAGCGAAGGATAAATACCTTTACGAAGGGCATTTACGCATAAGTGAATGCAGTATGAATTCGAACTCGGGTCTCCGACTTCTCGTTCGAAGACCATATCCACTACACCACAACACACATTGCTAATGGAACAACTAGCAAACATATATAATGAGTCTTTGAAGCATTTTTAACTTAATATGGTGACCATTCTTCTCAATAACAGCCAGCAAACGAGGTTTATGTGGTTTGCGTAATATCTTCAGATGTACTGTAGATTCAAGAAGTTTACTAATGACGCTAAGAAAGTTGATAGACTAATACTAAGCAGTGGAGGAACGATCACCAGAACTATTAAAACAAGACAAACAACTGACAACTTGGGAAACATTTTTCCTTCAGATAATGATTAAACAATTTTGCCAAGATTAGAGAACTCAAGGCTAAGACTCTTAAGGAAAACAGGAATGTTATTCGGATTCGTAGCTTTCGTAAATGTGAGGATTTTTTTTTGTTTCTTTTTTGTTTTTTTGTTTTTTGTTTTTTTGTTTTTTTGTTTTGTTTTTGTATTTTTCTTTTTTTTAGTCTGGTAATTTTCTGAGTAGATTGTGATATTACAAAGCTTTTATCCCGTAAGAGAAAATGAGTCAAGTAGAGGATGACCCTGGTTGTCTAATGTGGAGCTCCAGGCAAAGTTTATTGCAATGAGCTTACCCATTTCTGATGAAGACGAGATAAACTCAGAGTCACTAATAATGGTAGTCAGAGACGATTTGCTTCTATTAAGAATCTTGTTATTGATTTTCCAGAACTCACAGGAACTAAGTCTTTCGTTATCAATTTACGCTTGTAACTGACTGTGCATACCTTATCATAGCATTCTCCAGAATTTTGCGATGATTACGGCCAGTTCTGAATGCAGAATGAGTCTTGCTATACCGTTGATGGGGAAGATGATTGTAATGTTTTCAGTAAGCTATATCAGCAGCGTATTCTGTCGTGTACTAAGACTGGTTATTGAAACCTTTGCTAATATTTTGGCAAGGAATAAAACTTTCAAAATCGGAAATAATTCGCTCAGAAATGAAGGAGACGAGTCTAGAATATACTTTTTTTTAAATTTTGAATGAGAAGCTTCAGCAATTACAGTTCTGAAGCTAACCCAGTCAGCTTTGGTGTATCGAAATATTGTCCCATGAAATGGAACATGAGACCGTGTTTTGGTTTGGCACCAAATTCGATATAGACAAATGAATGATCTGAAGAGCGCAAGAGAAGTGAAACTGCAAAAGAACATTTATTAGGATAGGTTGTGAGAAAGAGGTCGGCAAAATAGTGACATATTATACCGGAAATACATTAGGCTAATCTGGGTTAGCTCTTATATACGAATATATCATATTTATATAAAAAAGGATGACGACGGGATTTACGACGGGATTTACGACGGGATTATTAAGTACCTAGCTTGCCGGAGGTGAATATAATGAAAAAGGAGTCGGTGTTATACTAGATAAAGACATAAGAATATGCGTCATGGGATACTGTTAGATATCTGAAAGAATTCTAGTAGTTAAAATGAAAGGAAAGGCTCTTAATATATCGGTAATAGTGGCATACGCACCAACATCACAAAGTACAGAAGAAGAAACCGAAAACTACTTCATGCTAGATTATACCATGGTACAGTGCAAATCACAAGAAATCGGAATTATCATAAAGATCTGAATGCGGAGTTGGCCAAGGAAGAGAGGGTGAAACGGTTGGCAATTTCGGTCACCGCATTAGCCGTGGTGAAAAATGGGTTCAATGGTGCACAGCGAATGACCAGTTAATAACCAACACCTGGTTTCAAGAGCACTCAAGAAGACCAGGAAGAGAAACTAAGAACCACACTGACTACATTGCTATTAACAAGAGTTTCAGTAACGCTGTCCTTCACTGCAAAGCCTACCTAAGTGCGGAGTGCGGAAGTAACCACCTGCCAGTCGTATGCAAACTAAAGATAAAACTAAAGAGATTAAAGAAACATAACACAGCCCTAAGGCTGCAGTACAATAGACTCGTGAATGACCCGAACCTGCTGGAAATGTATACGAAGAGCATGAAAACGATATACGAAGAACAAATTAAAAATGGAATCTCAAAATGGGACGCAGTAAGAGCGGCTTTAGTGACATCGGCGAACGACATTATCCCAAAGGAAAAAGCACGCCGGAAGAAAAACGAGTGGATCACCGAAGAGATTCTTGACCTAATGCAAAAGAGACAGAAAACGATGCCAATATATGGAACGGAATACAAGAAACTATACAAGGAAATACGAAGCAAATGTAGACAATCTAAAGATGACTCAACGACAAATGCGCCGAAGTAGAGAGACTGAACACAACAAATAATAGAGACATGCATAAGAAAATAAAGGAACTAATAGAGCAAAGGACATGCTCAGCAACAGGGTGTATAAAATCAAAGGATGGCACACTAATACTAGCAAAAGAAAAAATACTTCAGAGATGGGACGAGTACATAAGAGATCTCTTCCAAGACAAAAGAGAGCAACCAACAATGCACAAAATTACTGATTTAAATATTAAAAACCGAAGTGGAATCGACAATGACCAAATTAAAGAAAACCAAAGCAGTGGGATCAGACGGAATTGTAATAAAGTGTAGCGGAACTCTGGATCCGGATTGGTCATCAAATCGCAAAATTCAAAATACGTCAGAGAAACGGTTTTTTCACAGATAAAGAAAACATCATTCTGGAGCCACCCCAAATGACTGGATTGAGTATTTAAGGATGGTCTCTAACCGGTCACGGCTGTCAGTCAGAGGAGGCGGTTTGCTGACACACATCTAAAATGTAACCCACTTCACATCAACCCGGAGATAAGATCAGGTCACACCTTGTTCTCTTTCTCTTTCTCCTTATCTCTCTCAACAATTACAACTAGAACATTTTGTATGAACTCTTGATACCTTAATTTTCTCAATGAACATTCATTTCTACGAATTCTTGTTATTCTTTCCTTTTAATAAATTCCTATTTTAACATTCAATATGTATATTTTATTATTCCATTCTTCTACACTAATCCACACATTCCAACTGCCGACAAACAATCTTCTGATGAAAACCTTCTCATAATAATCCAGCATAAAACTTGTAAGCCGTAGGGCTGAATAAGGACACATTAACCAGCTCTCTTACGCCTGAATAAGGACACATTAACCAGCTCTCTTACGCCTGAATAAGGACACATTAACCAGCTCTCTTACGCCTGAATAAGGACACATTAACCAGCTCTCTTACGCCCGAATAAGGACACATTAACCAGCTCTCTTACGCCTGAATAAGGACACATTAACCGGCTCTCTTACGCCTGAATAAGGACACATTAACCGGCTCTCTTACGCCTGAATAAGGAAACATTAACCAGCTCTCTTACGCCTGAATAAGGACACATTAACCAGCTCTCTTACGCCTGAATAAGGAAACATTAACCAGCTCTCTTACGCCTGAATAAGGACACATTAACCAGCTCTCTTACGCCTGAATAAGGAAACATTAACCAGCTCTCTTATGCCTGAATAAGGACACATTAACCAGCTCTCTTACGCCTGAATAAGGACACATTAACCAGCTCTCTTACGCCTGAATAAGGACAAATTAACCGGCTCTCTTACGCCTGAATAAGGACACATTAACCGGCTCTCTTACGCCTGAATAAGGAAACATTAACCAGCTCTCTTACGCCTGAATAAGGACACATTAACCAGCTCTCTTACGCCTGAATAAGGACACATTAACCAGCTCTCTTACGCCTGAATAAGGAAACATTAACCAGCTCTCTTACGCCTGAATAAGGACACATTGACCAGCTCTCTTACGCCTGAATAAGGACACATTAACCAGCTCTCTTACGCCTGAATAAGGACACATTAACCAGCTCTCGTACGCCTGAATAAGGAAACATTAACCAGCTCTCTTACGCCTGAATAAGGACACATTAACCAGCTCTCTTACGCCTGAATAAGGACACATTAACCAGCTCTCTTACGCCTGAATAAGGACACATTAACCAGTTCTCTTACGCCTGAATAAGGAAACATTAACCAGCTGTCTTACGCCTGAATAAGGTCACATTAACCAGCTCTCTCAAGAGAAGTTGATGTCCTTTGAAGGCTTTAGCATAAAGAGACTCACAGAAATAATAAACGAAATCTACAACTGCGACAATATACCGGAGAACCTAAGAAGGTCAATCTTCATAAAACTATCTAAGCACCCAGGTGCAAAAGAATGTGAGTTCCATCGAACATTCAGTTTAATGAGCCACATAACAAAACTCTTCATCCGGATTCTGATGAACAGAGCGCGCAGGAGAATCGGCCCAGAGATAGGACAAGTACAATGTGGGTTCGTTAAAAATACCGGAACGATGAATACGATATTCATGCTCAGAATGCTATCTGAATAAGCAATACTAATGCAGAAGGACCTTTATCTGTGCTTTATAGACTACGCAAAGCATTCGATTAGTACGAAACAAAGAACCTGATAGAGATGCTCGATAACCTTGAGATTTTCGGATAAGACGTTACGATAATCATGAATCTATATTGGCAGAAAATCGCTTCTACATGGATAGTAAGTGAATTTAGTAGGTGTGCAAAAATAGAAAGAGGCGTAAGACAAGGATGTTTTCTGAACAGATCTTTTCAACCTGTACAGTGAAGCAATTATGAGAGAAATAAAAGCCTTACTAGGATTCGTCATTGGCGGACACAATCTCAACAATATCAGATACGCGGATGACACGGTGCTGATAGCAGGCACGGAAAGGAAAATACAGGACCTTCTACACAAGGTAGCAAAAGAAAATGAAAAGAAAGGACTGAGCATTAACCACAAGAAAACTGAATGTATGGTCATCAGCAAAAAGAGGAGTCTAATATACCAACTATAAGTCGGTGAAACTAAAATAAAACAAGTTAAAAAATTCAAATACCTGGGAAATATTTTGACAAAGGATGGAAAGTGCGACATGGAGATCCAAAGACGCACTGACATGGCCAAATTTCAGATGCTAACCAGTATACTGAAAGACAGGAAAATCTCATTAGAAACACAGAAAAGAGTGCTGGATTGCTATGTTATATCTGTCTTTCTGTATGGAAGTGAATACTGGACGATTTCATCAAGGATGAAAGAGGCTTGAGGCAGCAGAAATGTGGTTTTACAGAAGGATACTGAGGATACCATGGACGGAGCACGTGTGCAACGATGATCTGTTGGAAAGGATGCAAACGAGAACAAAACTCATACTAAATATCAGTAAGAGACACATTATTATTATTATTAATCTGTCTAAAATCATGCCGGTCTCTCACGCGGTGTGACGTCATAGAACCGCATTACAAATTTATGACCTGCGTCTGCTATTCAATGATTGTTATCGTCGCATAGTAATGTTTTATGTCAACACAAGATAATATCATCTTTGACGATGGATATCTTTATGTTAACGTCCTTGTAACCTCTCTGAAGATGGCTCATGTGAGCCGAAAGCTTAGAACCAGCATAATAGAAAAATATCCAAATATGGGCCAATTTTTGTCTTTATTTTAACCTGAAATTAAAGTCAAAATACGATGTTTAGAACGGCTCATTATTAAACATAATAGACATTCATTGTCTATTATATTTAACTATATATGTTTAGAAAATTATCTGCTGCCGTGATACACTATATATATTGAAAGAGAGTGGGAATAGAGAAATCCGCCTGACGAACACATGAAACTCTGAGTAACGGGACTTAATAACTATTTTATTATTATTGTTTTAATATTATTATAATATATTATGCATATATTCGTGTGTTCATGTGTAATATGCGTCTATATGTGTGAGAGTCTGATTTCAATGGTTTTCTTTTGTCATTCGATGACAATATGAATATAGTAAAAGATAAAAAACATATTGTGAAAATTGCCGGTTGAATAAAAAAATGTTTTTAAAATGGTAAGATTGCGCAGTGTCTTATCCTTTAATTTGATAAGAGATAACTTCTCGATCGCAGATAAAGGCGGCCTTGTACGGAAGCACAACGTGCAGCGACAGTCATTATGTAGATTCCTCGGCGCCCGCCTCCCACAGAAATGGTATGAAGATAAAACTGTGCAAATAATACGTTTGTACAACGGCGAAAAAGAATCGAGATGGGAGATTTTTTGTCGCTTGCTTTTTAATTATACGCAGTTTTCCCCGTCATTCCATTCTCTCTATCTCAACTTCCCTTTCTCTCTCTCTCTCTCTCTCTCTCTCTTTCTCTTTCGCTATTTGCGGTCTCTCTATTTCTCTCTTTTTCTTGTTTTTTCTCTCTCTCACACAAACATACTTTTTCTTTCTCACCTTCTCTCTCTCCGTTTTCTCATTAATTCTCGTTCTCTTTCCCACTCTCAGCCCGTTTTACCGCTTTTTACTTTCCCTCTGTATATGTTCTCTCTCTACCCACTACCTCTTCATGTTTGTTTCTTTCTTTCTTTTTTTCTCCCACTTTCTCTCTCTCTCTCTCTCTCTCTCTCTCTCTCTCTCATTTATATATCAGTTTGTATCTCTCTTTCTTTCTTTCTAAATTATACTCTTTTTCTGTCTACCCGTTTTTCTGCTTTTTACTTTATCTCTATATATGCTCTCCTTTCTATACGCACTACCTCTTCATTTTTCTTTCTTTCTTTCTCTCTACTCTCTCTCTCTCTCTCTCTCTCGTTTATTTATATATCTGCTTGTATCTCTCTCTCTTTCTAAATTAGGCTCTTTTTCTGTCCACCCGTTTTTTTGCTTTTTACTTTCTCTCTATATATGCTCTTCTCTATACCCACTACCCCTTCGTATTTCTTTCTTTCTTTCTTCTCTCTCTCTCTTTCTCTCTCTCTCTCTCTCTCTCTCTCTCTCTCGTTTATTTATATATCTGTTTGTATCTCTCTATCTTTTTCTGTCCACCCGTTTTTTTTTTTGCTTTTTACTTTCTCTCTATATATGCTCTTCTCTATACCCACTCCCTCTTCATATTTCTTTCTTTCTTTCTTTCCCCATATTTATATTTCTGTTTCTATCCTTCTTTCTTTCCAAATTAGACTCTTTTTCTTCATCCCAAATTTCACGTACTCCATTTACCTCCTCAACGTATTTCGCAGCATCTTTTCGATATTCGAAAGTTTATCGTATTTTTGGTTTAGCATTCTTAGCATCTTTCATCCATTTTCTGCCTTTATCATTTATCCTTCCTTTCTTTCATTATTTCCTTACTCTCTCTCTCTCTCTCTCTCTCTCTCTCTCTCTCTCTCTCTCTTTATTATTATTATTATTATTATTTGCCTTCCATTCTTTTTTCTCACTCCGTCCTTTCTTTTTCTTTCTCTTATATATTATCTTCTTTTATTTAATTTTTTCGTTCGTTTCTATCTGTCTTTCTTTCTTTCCTTCTTTCATTCATCGCCCTTTCTTTTTCTTTCATTCTTCATTTCTTTTTTTCTCGATCAGTTATCATTTTCTTCCGAACTTCCTATTCTTCTTCCTTCTTACTTTTCATTACTTCTAATTAATTTGTATACGCGACTTAGGGCTACATCACGATCACAGAAGTTAAGCAATATCGAGCCTGGTCAGTATTTAAACGGATGACCGCTTAAGAATACCAGGTGTTTGGATGTCGAGTGGTGTAATGGATAATGGTTCAGAATTGTTCACCGGAAAGCGGAGTTCTAATTTCAGTTGGGTTCATAATATTCAATTACGTGCAAATCTTCTTGAGAAAAGTATAAATCAACGTCTTCTCTACCACCTATGGATTAGTCAAACTTTTATCGCTAAACCTTGTATATCTTTCCAAAAATGCTTGCAATCTAAAAGAATATTTATGTCTTTAAATAACCTAAAAAGTGTTGATAAACTGTAGAAAACGATTAATCAATCAATTACTTGCTTTCTTTCTGCAATTCTAGTTTTCTTTCTCCTGCACTTTCTGTTTTTTTCTCTACCTATCTTTACTTAACTCTCTTTGTTTCTCTCTCTTATTCTCTCTCTCACTCAGTATATATATATATATATATATATATATATATATATATATATATGCGTGTATGTGAGTGTGCATATGTATATTTTTAGTTACTTAAATTAAAATATTTTTACTAGAAATATAACATTCCATAAATTTTTATTAATGTTATATATATATATATATATATATATCCAACACACACCCAAACTGACAAGCGTTTCTGCACACACACACACACACACACACACACACACACACACACACACACATATATATATATACGTGCACGCTGAGGTCAACAACGTGTGGCGACAATCTGTTTCCTGCTTTAACGCAATCATCAGGTCAATCATGAAACACTCAGTCTCCCCCTCATATTTACACACGATCGCTCTCTCTCTCTCTCACTCTCTCTCTCTCTCTCTCTCTCTCTCTCTCTCTCTGTATATACATATATATATATATATCTAATCTAAACTTATTTGTAAATGGAACTTTGTCTGTGTGTGTGTGTGTACGTTACCTATAGACTCCGAAACGGCTGAACCGATTTTCTTGAAAATTTACACAGTTGTACTATAAGCGTCTGCGAGTGTTCTTAGCTAGGTTTTATGTCGAGGTACCCTCAATAAATATCGAAAATCGATAATCGAAAAAATCGGGTTATAGAAGGAGTGGTCCGATTGTAATCAAATTTGATACACTTATAGACAAAGACATAAGAAACGATATCCAGAAGTTTCAAGGTTGCAGTTCTTACAATAGTGCAGAAAATTTTATATCAATACCAGGAAGTCAAAATTTGACTTACATCCATTCATTTTTCTTTCAGTCTACGGTTTCGCTTTAACTGTAAACAACTATTGCTTTTTTGTCTTTCGTGCCAACGTCCAAAGCGTCTGACCTCCAGGAACATGGATTAGTTTTTAAGCTTTCATTACACCCGAGCAACACCGGGCTATACTGCTCTTCTAGTTTCTTACTGTTGTCTAAAGAAAATATAAAAATCGCTCGACGTGGTGTAATGGTGAGCAAGCTTGTTTTACTAAAACCATTACAACTGAGTTGTGAGTTCGATGCCCATGTATTCTGCCTTGTGCCACATCTAAGCTGAGCTTAGAAAATCATCTAAACAAAATTTAATAAAAGGTACTCAATCTGTCACAATCAAGTAATATTATCTTAAATCACTTCAGAATTACTCGCGTGAGATTTCGTGATTCCAGATACACACTCGTTTTTTTCTGTCTTTTTTTTATTGATATTCATATATCTATGTGTGTTTCTGTACAGTCAATTTCTAATTTTACCTCAGTCCTATTAAAAGGCCAAGTGCACACTTTTAAAAACAAACTCACTGTACTTGATAATTATCACGTGCGACTGGCTTGCTAACCATCACACCCATGTATGCATGAATGTGTCTATGTGTTGGATTATCTGTACGTTTGAAACAATTTTGCTCCTCGCTGTCTACATTATATCTTTGGTTCAGACGATGACGTGCTATGCTGTCTCTTGAATGATTGACTACACTAAATGAATAAATAAATAAAATTCTTTCAATTGATTTTTTGTGGCCATTGACGTAAACATACCGATCGCAGAATATTGGGTATCTATATACTAAGACTAGGTAAGGCCTACCTATAATTTGGCCCAGTGTTTAAATCGTTAGCTTTCCAACCGTAGAATCACAGTCGAATCTTATCAAGGTCGATTTGTCAAAGAGGTGATTTTTTTATTATATGATTCGTGGAGATACGAACCATGTGCGAGCCCATTGGGAAGTGTCTGAGAACTATACCACGAGTTGACCCAAGGTCTGTGAGCGAAATTAAGTAGGCAGTTGAAAGTCATTGGGACCTGAGCGTATTTGCCTTCTTTTGCCTTCTTTTAAAACCGTTGATCTCACCAGATTATGCGCATGTTGAAGACCCAACAATGTGCCTGAGCATGTGCCCGCAACAAGGATTAGTTATCCATTATCTAAATTTTCGTTTGGAAAAACCAGACTAGTGTCAGTACGTACTGTCTATTTTGCACACAGGGATAAGGAAACTAAATTTTCGAGATATTCTTTTTTATTATTATTTTACAAGCAGCAAGCACCGAATTAAGCCTGTTGTTTCTTACGCAGACATTGCGGGTAATTTTCCTGCTATCTCTTAAGCACTGATGTCAGGAGAATTGACAACGCGAGCGACTCTGAGTCTGATGTGCTAATCATTGATTTGCAGCAAGGCGTCACTCACTTAAATCTGGAGGTCAAAGGTCCCCGCTGAATTTGTGTCATGATGACATTGTTGCCGTTAGACACGAACCTGGGATTATTTTTGAGGGCTGTTAAATGTTTGTCGTCTTTTTAAGCATGATTGATTTCCGCCGGAGATGAAAGCAACAGACTGTAAATTGCTGGCAGATACGCATACGTATTCGCCTATCCCTAAACTTCCACGAAATGATACAGAAATACTTACATATGTGGGACTAAGAACAGGCAATCTGGCATATATATATACTCAGGCATTAACTAACGAGCTCTCCATAGCATACCTACATATGGTTTCCTAAAAGAAGTGTTAAATATGTTAAGATTGAGAAACGGGGCTTAAAAAGAGGGAAAGGGAAAATGAAAAAGTTTATATTAGGAAACAGAAAGAGAAAAAAATTGGAAGCAGGTAAAAAGTGGAAGTAGCAAAATATAGGAAATTAGAATAGATAGATAGATAGATAGATAGATAGATAGATAGATAGATAGATATAAATAGACTGAAATAAGATAGATAGATAGATAGATAGATAGATAGATAGATAGATAGATAGGAAGGATTAAACAAGAATAGATAGATAGATAGATAGATAGATAGATAGATAGATAGATAGATAAACGACCCTCAGCGTTAATGTCTTGCTTACCTTTCCAGTTTCATCGGTTATTGGTTGAGATGAAGAAATTGTCCATCAAACGTCTGAGTCGTGATCTCTAGCAAAGATGGCTTCTAATGTCACCTTTATCAAATCCTGTTTATAAACGCCTTTATTGTTGATCGTTGCAAATGGCTTCTGCAAAAAATAAAGTAGGTAGCAAATAAGAGGCCTTACATTTGTTGGACTGATAATAAATAAATAAATCTCTTAGCCCTATTCTCTCTCCCACTCCCTCTCCCTTTCTCTCTCTCTCTCTCTCTCTCTCTCTCTCTCTGTCTCGCATTCACTCTTCGCTCCTTTCTCTCTTTCCCTCTCCCTCTCTCTCTGTCTGTCTGTCTCGCATTCATTCTTCGCTCCTTTCTCTCTCTCCCTTTCTCTTTCTTTCTCTTAGCCCCTTCATCTCTCTCTTTGTCGCCTTTCTCTTTCTCTTGTTATACCCTTTTCCCTCTCGTTCTCTTTCGTTTTGACCCCTCTCTTTCTTAGTCCTTTTCTCTAATTCTCTCTTGGTCGCTTTCTCTCACTCTTTCTCTCTCTCTTTTCTCTTACCCTCTTTGTATTTCTCTCTCTCTCTCTCAGTACCTTTCTCTCTCTCTCATCCCCTTGCTCTCTTGCTTTCTTTCTCTTAGATACTTTATCTCTCATTCACTCAGCCCTTTCTCGCTCTCTCTCTCTCTCTCTCTCTCTCTCTCTCTCTCTCTCTCTCTTATTCGCTTTTCTCACTCTTGGCATCTTTCTCGTTCTCTCTCTCTCTCTTTCTCTCTGCTTTGCTTTCTCTTGTCACTTTTATCTATATACCTCTCTTAACCCCTTTCTTTCTCTCTTAGACACTTTCTCCCTCTCTTACTCTTTCTATCGACTTTCTCTCTATATCTCTCACTCTCTCTCACGTTCTCTTATCAATTTATCTCTCTCTTAGCCTCTTTCTCACTCTCTTTCCTAGCCTATTTCTCTCCTGCTCTCCCTCCCCTCTCTCTTCATCTTAGCCGCTTTATTTCTTTCTCTCTCTCTCTCTCTCTCTCTCTCTCTCTCTCTCTCTCTCTCTCTCAATCAGTTTCTCTTACTTAGTCTCTTTATCTCTCTTTCTTTGTCTTTTTCTCGCTCTTTTTCTTGGCCTCTTTCTCACTCTTTCTCTTAGCCCTTTCTCTCTTTTAGCCCTTTTCTCTCTCTCTCTCTCTCTCTCTCTAAACCTTTGTCTCTCTTTCTCACTCTTTCTCTTAGCCTCATACACATACACACACAAACACACACACTCTTTTCACTTTCTATTGTTTCCTTGGGTTTCTGTTGTATTTGCATTTCCGTCCGAGCCCCACCCAGAGACCTACAGTCACAAATTGCTTCATATCTTCTACTAATCAAAAAAAAAAACTAACATCACACATATTTGACATAAATAAAACCCTAAGTAATGGGTGAACTGCAGTTATGAGTACAATGTTTTGTATTTCTTTAAGGTTCCAATAGATTCATTAAAGGGATTCCTGTTATCCCATTACCAGAAATGAATCTATCGGAACCTTTTCCAATCAATCCGGCCGGTCAAATCTCTCGAGAGACGAAGAGATTGTACGCATCTATTACCTACTGAATCCTGTTTCTGGGTGAGCAAAAATAGGAAGAAGAAGTAAGTCCTTCATTATTTCACCACAGATTGTTGAGCTATCTTGTGGATGTCTTGGCAAACAAGATGGCATAATCCCCATAATCTCATGGCTTTCTAGGTCTGGTTCAGAGTGATACTTGTAATATTTTTCAACAAATGGTGTAATGCAGATATATATATATATATATATATATATATATATATATATGTCAACGTATATAGTAAGTAATCTCATCATGTCGATATTTGCTTTTCGTTGGCGTCAGGATTGCAAAGCAAAAACACGATTTGGGCACTATTCTCAGCATGTTGTTCATGTAATCTACAGGGTGCGATGGATAAATTGTCGTCGAAATTACGCAAAAAGAGAAAATAACACTGATGTCTCATTTTAATATTATCAAAATAAGAATCTCATTTTAACATTTACGAAAGTTACACAAAAAAAACATGTTGGTCTACTAAAGAGCTATTTTATTCAATAAAATCGCCATTGGCTTCAACCACGGCCTTCCGACGACTTCCGAATCTCCTGCATCTCTTCTGAGCGGTCTACTTGTTTAAGTTAGTGAACGCTGCTTAAATCATTACCTACAGTTCACCTTTGGTGTTCCAAAGAGTTTTATTGGTTTCTCGCTTAACTGCGCCCCACTCCTTTGTCTGTTCTATAAATACTTTCATGGCTTCTACTCCAACGAACTTAAGTCACTGGTGCCTCTACAACAGGTGTTTACTCGTGCAACCAGACTGGCAACTGAGTCTCATCCATTCACAGTGAGGTCAACCAAATGCAGACGACAATTCTACTACTGCAGCTTCTTTCCTCGCACTTCCCGCCTGTGGAACTCGCTTCCTTATTCTTGCTTTCCTGACGGTTACAACCTCCAGGAATCCAAATGCAAGGTCAATACTCATCTCTTAACCACTTGACCCTAGTTCTTTCCTGACCACCCTGTATATCTTTTCCTTTCTCTCCACCTCTGCAACTGTCATCACACCTGTGTTCCCTCCCTTCTCTTGCTCCTTTCTAAATGATTTGTCCTTCTCTTCACTCTCTTCCATTTAGTGATTTTACCCTTATGTAGCCCCCTGCACATCAGTGGTGTTACCGCCTTGCTGGTGGTGATATGATTACAAAAGAAATAATAATAATCAAAGGAGTTGCAGTCGGGGGAGTTAGGTGGCGAGATGTAAGAGGTGATATGGTCGCATTATTTGACAATAATGACTGTGTTTTTTTTGCTTGTGTGGCATGATGCAGAGTCCTGTTGCCAGACATAAGATCTTCCAGCAGCCACCCACTTGACCCAGGGCAGAACTACTGATGATGCAGGTTTCTGTGTTGAGTCTGAGGTTTTGTGGGAAGATGAATTGAAGCATAATGTCGCCATCACTCTAAACACCTTCGTCATCACCATTAAACTATTCCAACTCTTTCTGAATCCTCTGCACGGTTCTCAGATTGACACCCGAATACTCCGAAATATTCGTATTGGAGTTTTCGGGGTGAATACTAAGCAGTACAGTATGCAGCTTCTAAAGGACTGAATTGCGTCAAGTTGCTCTTTTTCCCGAAGATGGTGTCCAATTATATTATGTGTTGGGGCGCTCTCCGCCTTTCCAAGGAAATGGACTATTCGAATCACTATATAAAATAGTTCTGATTATACCTCGAGAAAGGAAGCTGAGTAAGGAAGTCAAGTAAGGAAGTCGAGTGAGCGAGTCAGTCGAGTATTTCCGGTATTGCACCGGAAGTGTTCTACTAGTCAATCTATCACGTCTCTACGACGATACTGTATACTAATTACCTTGTTCTGTATTCTACTAATCCTCACCTCTTGTAAATACTTCTCTTTAATGTCAATACAACTACTTTTATACTATGACGTTGTTTTGTATTATTTCACGTAATTCTGTAACCCGATGTAACACTATGCAACCGGCAAAATCAAAAACAAACAATGCGCATGCCTGAAATTAAAAATATAAAATGGTGACAATTTACCCATTGCACCGGTACATAAAAGTTCTGCACCATTCTTTATTATGTTTGATTACTAATTTCTGGAAAATAGACTTACATTCTGTGCAGCCATTATAAATGCCTGCATCTCTTACTCTTGTGTAAAACGGTTCTATTCTACTTTTTTTACTCTGGTGTAAAGCTGACATGTCTACTTTTTTACTCTAATGCAAAGAGTACTTAATTCTACCTGTTTGACTCTTCTGAAAAGCGAGACTATAACCTATCTCTTCATTGGAATTGTTGCCTTATAACTAGGTGACTCAACTTCATTTTCGATACCTAAGTTTTAAATTGAAATAAAAACTTTTTCTTGATACCTTTATTTTAGTTTAATTGAAAGCTAAATGATTAAATTTACTATTTCCACTATGCAAACTACTCTTGTGTATTTCAAACAGAAATTATATTCATTGGAATTTAAAACTTTGGGATTCTTTTTTAATTTTCAATTTTTCGGCCATTTTTTAGCGATCGACACACTTGTAAGCAAAAGATAATTTTCGGTTTTAAAAATCTTGAAAAAATAGAATATATATATATATATATATATCTCACTCGTTATTTTTGAAAAATTAGTAAATTTAAAATTAAATTAATTTGATTTGAAATAAATATTACTAGTTTATAGAATTAAATTTAGAATAAAAGTATTTCTTCATCACAAAGGTCTGACTAGTTGACCTATCAAGTAGGCAATGACAGCACTTATCAATCTGGAAGTATGGTGACCAAAAGTTGACATAACTCAATTTAACATTTCATAAGCGGAACAACCTTTAAAAGATGTGACCTTTTAATGATAAGTGTCTTATAAGTTTCCATAGTAAAAGAAAATGTGCAAAATAAATAGAAATTATTTTTAAAATCTTAAGGCTAAATGATTTGTATTAAGCTTATGAGTTTTCGATTTGTAAATAAAGTTTATTTTAATGAATTAATAACCGAAGACACTGATTAACTGGAAGAAATTTTAAAAGATTTTTGAAACTTTAATTAGCAAAGAAAAAAAGAAAACAATTCTTATAAAAATTCATTATTCATCAAACTTTTTTTCTTCTTCAGAATATGATATCCTAAATTTAGATTATTTATAAAATAAATTTAAAGTTTATCTACATTAAAAATAGCGTAGTTTTAATGAATTTTTGGTTTTATTATTCGGAAAATATTTTCGGAAAATTAATCTCACAATTAGAAAAAAACATGCTTTACATTCCCCAATGAGTCCTGCATTTAACTAATAAAAAATTGTTATAGGTAATGCATTTCTAGAAGTGTTATACTATTAATTAGAGTGGGTGGTAACAGGTGTAAAAAATATTTTTAGCAAGACAAAAAATAATAATTGCATAAATAATTTCATTTATTTGTGAATAACTCCTGAGAGTTTCATTAAAATCGGGCAATTAGTTGATTTTTGCAAGAATTTTCAAATTAATGCTGAAAAACGACTCGTGTAATATTAAGTTTTCCTTCATAGTCACATTACGTAAACACATCGTGAATCACTGATGGAAAACAAAAAAAGAAATTTTAGCTGAAATTTCGAACGTGTTAGAAAGGATAAAAAAAACTAAAATAATAATGACAACAAAATTTGATCTTTCCTCTTAATGATAGCATAAACATTTTGACGATAAATCTTTGCTTTTATTGAGACCTTTTAACATCATGCTATGCTGGGTTTTTTGGGGGGGGTTTTTTTGGTTTTTTGGGGTTTTGTTTTGTTTTGTTTTGTTTTGTTTTTTTGTTTTTTTGGCAATTGCGTGGAGGTACCTACTTTTTCATATTTTCAAAAAATGAAACCGCTTTCTAGTATCAATGTGAGGGACATATTTCAGCCTTCCATCAGCATAGCTAGATTTGCAGCAAAGTCTCATTATTTTACACTTGAAATGACTAGATGAAACCGCAAGTTTTATGCAAACAGTTTCTTCTATCGCACTACTCGCTTTTGTTTTTTTGTTTTTTGTTTTTTTGTCTTCTTAATCTTTTATTATAATCCCTCCTTAATACTAATTTTTCCATACTCTCTTAATACTCAATAACCTTTTGTGTCTTAACGGTTTTATTGTCTTGCTTTTGGAGTGAAACGATTAAAAATATATTCGACATTTAGCAAGCCAACAAGAGTTTATATGGCATTAAGTTAACCAACCTAGCCTAATCAAAGTATTCTTAAAGATCTCAATGGTAATGCGATGTGCATTTTTTTAAACTCGTTTCCAGCTTCTTTTTTCTTAGCATTTTGGGTCCATTCTAATTATTGTAGTCGCTAAGTTACCAAAGAGGTTAAATATTTTACATGTACCTCATCCTTTTTAATATTACGCCTTTGATTATTTCAGTAAATTCTTCGGGATGCAACACAAATACCCACTAGAGCCCAGCGCTTCAATATTAACAGGTTTTCATCTTTTATGTCAACTAAGCAGGTGCCGACAGAAAAGAATTCCATTTCCCAACAGAAAAGCAAGTCAAAAGTATGCATGAGTTAATATTACATTAAAGTTTGCCAATATCTTGTGGGAAATTTACCACTACTCAAATTGTCCGCTTCATCATCGCTTCTTTCACATTCCATACTTGTTTGTGTTCAATATGGTAGCTGTCAGTAAAACGCCAATTAAAGCAATAACAAAATAAGCGGCAAGAGAAAGGACATACCTATTCTATCTTTCCCCTCTCTATTATTTCAAATGTAAACTTCTGTATATTTTTCTCTAGACATCTATTCCTCCATTTCTTGACTAGGAACGATATATATATATATATATGTGTGTGTGTGTGTGTGTGTGTGTGTGTGTGTGTGTGTGTGTGTATATATATATATATATATATATATATATATATATATTTGTCTATGGAAATGGTCATTAAAAGTGAAAAACATTGCTTAGTAATTAGATAGCATAGTTTTATGATTTTCTGTGTAGGTAGAGGTAATTTTATTTTTGTTTTTGTTAAGTGTGTTTTTAATTGATTTAAGCATTTATCTATAGGAACATTTTATGTCTAGACTTGCCATGTGTTTGTTTTTTATGTCTATGTTTTTTAGTTTGTTCAAAAGGTCACCAGAGTTTTTTATTTCTATAGACAAAAATTTGGTTTACCAGTTGGATCACCTCTCAGCGACGTTCTCGTTTGTTCATATATATATATATATATATATATAGAAATGGTCATTGGTTTTGTTAACTTTCTCGTATATGTTATCATCACCAATGAGGTCTTTCATTTTTTGTTGGTATATTTTTTCGTCCATGATTACAACGTCACAAAAGAAACACAAAAATCTATATACAATATCAAGAAAGTATTAACAACAGAAGACTCCTCCTGGCTAAAGCTTATCACATACCATCCAAAAACACCCATAATATACGGTCTCCCAAAAACACATAAACCAAATATACCAATGAGGCCTATCATATCCGGAAAAGGCAGCGCCTCACATAAAATAGCTGGCAAATTAAGCAAAATCTTAACACCACTTCTCGGCAGAATAAGTCCGTCACATATAAAAAAAAAACTCTGGTGACCTTTTGAACAAACTAAAAAACATAAACATAAAAAACAAACACATGGCAAGTCTAGACATAAAATCCTTATAGACAAATGTTCATATATATATATATATATATATATATATATATATATATATATATATATATATATATATATATATATATATATATATACTAAAAAGTCTGCCTTCTTCTACCGAGCGGCCATAGCTCAGAGGTAGAATCGCCGACTGACGCCAATTCAGTCGGGTTTCAATCCTAGATAAAAAGCAATCGGATGTCTAACCGTACTGATGAGCTGTGATACAGCGAAACAGATCTGTCTGCGGATGACTATGTATATATATACTAGCTGTATAGCCTGGCGTTGCTTGGGATCTTTTAATGGTTATAATGAAATGGTAAGATCAAGTGCTTATTCAGAAAGCTGCAGTATAAGGTTCTCGTAACGCGTAAGTTGAAACAATGCGAAGTAAGTACTGATTTTTGTTGTATTTGTAAAATGAAATTCATGTTTGCTTAATTTTGATAATAAACGGTAATGATGTGTGTACAATAGCTAGAACGGGGGCGGGCGTTACAGAAGCCTGTAATGTGATGCGATGACTTTGTGACGCAGAAGAAGTGGATGCATAGCTACTGCAACGTCAGAACGATTGGTACCTCGTAGAAAACGTGAAATTGTTATGGCATATGATAAGGTAGAAGTTACAAGACCCAATTTTTGTTGGAATACAACTAAGCGTTTCGGGGAAATAAACGATCGCAAAAATCAATATTTTCTATTGATTTTGCCACACCCTGTGTCAGACCTTGATCTAACAGTGACTCAATTTTGGTTGCGTTTGAGTGGAGCGTCTTGGAAAAATGCATAAAAGTGCGCAAATGACCACCCGAAATTACGTTTGTCGTTGACTTTTGACAAAACCAGTGCATTAATTCAAAAACTTATTGTGTACATCAAAGTTTCGGACTTGGATCTACAAGCTAACTAATTTTAGTTGAATTCACATATCGATTCGAAAAAAAATCGCGTACATCAAAGGTTAATGTCATAATCGACATGTTACCCAATTTGGGTTGAAATCGGACAAAGGATTTCGGAGTAGGGTTCGTTAGAATGGAGAAACACAAACATACACACAGACAGACATATCCATTTTTATATCTATAGATATATGTAAAAAAAAAAGAAATGTCCACCTCTTACTTGCTACCCAGGTTTCAACTATACTGGTTGTCTGACGAAACCTGTGTGGTTGAAACCTGGGTAGCAAGTAAGTGGTAAACATTTCGTTCTTTGATATATTACTGGCACTGCATATTCAGTACTTTTCTTTGTGCATTGAGCACTTTTTAACAACCTTCTGCTTGTCTAGTCAGTACTTCGTTTACTATTATATATATATGTGTGTGTGTGTGTGTGTGTGTGTGTGTGTGTGTGTGTGTGTGTGTGTAATTTGTTTGCTTAAACTTTATTTTTCAATGGATACTCATATTTGAGTAGAAGCTCCGTTTTTATTGTTAAACAGTATATTTATTTATTTAAATCTACCGGTCCGAATATTCGAGAAACATTGTTAGAAAAATATGCGTCCTCCGGTAGGATTAAAATCTGTCTCCCGTAAGGGAAACCGTCAAATTATTGGACGTGCCTTAGACCGCTCGGCCACGTAATACCTCCTGATCAAAGTTAGGTTACGAAAGATTTTATGATTAAGTCATGAATAAATGTGCTCCCGAACTGACTCCTCTCTAAAACCTTGCTTCTTCCTTTCCAGCTTGTGAGAAATCCTCTTCTGTATTCCCAAACTTAAAGAACTCAGGTGAACCATCTGGTTCTTCTAACTATTGGTCTGTTAGCCTTCTACCTCTTTTTGCCAAAGTATCAGAAGATCTAGTCAGCTCTGAATTGGTTAAGCATCTCACTCCGAGGAGTCTTCTTTCAGATAAACAATATGGCATTCGTTTCTCTAGATAAACCGCTGATATATTAACGATTATTGCTGAAAAAGTCTATCAAGATTTAGATAAAAATTATGAACCTCAGGATTTTGCTTTGGATATCCCGAAGACATACTGGTCTTCTTTAAAAGGTTATGGTACTTCTGCACGAATTTTTGAATTAATTCAGTCTTTCTTATCAAATCACAAAATAAAAATTGTCTTAAATGGCCACTCTTCTAGATCATTTTCCATTACTGCAGACATTCTCCAGGGATTTATCCTTGGCCCTACGTTGTTTCTAATTTTCATCAATGTTCTTTCTGGTGGCATCCATTCTTAACTCGGTATTTATGCTGATGCCACAACTATTTACTCCTGTCTTGATAGTAAGTCCGGTCAGTTCGATAACGTCAATTTGGCAGCTGTTCTCAAAAATGATCTATAATCTGTTGTTAACTAGGGCAAGGAATGACTTATTAATTTTAACGTCTCTAAAACGAAACTCTCTTTTAATCGTCTGAAAGAACCCTTTTTGCTTTCCATCACCATGGCTAATATATATAAACAAAAGGTAAACTTTGTTTTATTCGTTTCGTGATACAAAAAATAAATTCACACCCACGCATAATAGCTAAACGCACAGAGGTAAAGTACTGTGTACCGTATCTATTCAACTTGTACAGAGAGACTATTCTGAGGACTCTAGAAGTTATGACAGGCTTCGTCATTGGCAGTCAAAATCTGAACAACATAAGATCCGCAGATGATACAGCGCTGATAGATGATACGGAACGAAAACTACAAGACCTCCTAAAAAGGTGAAGACCTCCTAAAAAGTGAAGAAAGTCAAAAGAAAGGACTACAAAAAAATTACAAGAAAACCGAATGTTTGGTCATCAACAAACGGATGAGCCCATTTTTTGGAGATACTAAAATCAAACAAGTACAAAAACTTAAGTACTTAAGAAGTGTTCTAACGGAAGACGAAAAGTGTGACACTGAGATCCGAAGGCGAATCGAGATTGCCAAGGACGCGTTCCAGAAGCTGAGCAGAGTATTAAGAGACGGAAAAATTTCGTTAGAAACAAAGAAAAGAATTCTGGATTGCTATGTAATGTCTCTTCTTCAATATGGCAGCGAATGCTGGACAATATAATCAAAGATGAAGGAAAAACCTGAAACAACTGAAATGTGGTTCTATAAAAAGATGCTGCGAATATCATGGATCGAGTACGTGAGCAATGTTGAGGTTTTAGAAAGAATGAAAACGAAAAGGCAGTTAATACTGAGCATCAGAAAAAGAGACAACTTAAGTTATTGGGACATGTGATGAGGAAGGAAGGCTTGGAGAACCTGATACTCACAGGTCAGGTAGAGGGAAAGAGAGACAGGCGGAAGCAGTAGATAACATATTTGAAGGTCCTGAGCAGGTGGATGGTAAAGCGGGGTTTTGGTGGGGTAAAAGGTGAAAGCGTGATAAGGGCTACCAGGTTTAGGGAGACGTGGAAAGCCATGATCGCCTACGTCCTTAAGAGACATGGCACATAGAAGAAGAAGAAGAAGAAGAAGAAGAAGAAGAAGAAGAAGAAGAAGAAGAAAGTACTGTGAACCGTAAAATGTGGATCAGGCTCACACGAGTAAAAATAAAAAAAAGAATCTCACTTTAACATTTTCAATTTTATATTTAAACTAGTAGTATAGCCCGACGTTGCTCGAATGTAATGAAAGCTTAAAAACTAATCCATGGCCCTGGAGCTCAGACTCTTTGGACGTTGGCACGAAATACTAAAAAGCAATAGTTGTTTCCAGTTAAAGCGAAACCGTAGACTGAAAGAAAAATTAATGGATGTAAGTCAAATTTTAATTTCCTGGTATCGATATCAAATTAGTTTTTTTCGTCATAAACTGAATTTTGAAGGCTAAATAAGTCCTCTGAGTAAATGGTATCATGGCTGAGACTAAGAAATACAATTATACCTACTTAGAGCCAAACACACACACACACATACACACACACACACAAAGTTCCATTTATAAATAAGTTTAGATCAATTGATATGTCACGGGATTCTCCCTACAGAAAACATAACACGTGAAATCTAAAAGAACTTTTTTTCAGCCACTAAAAAACAAGAAATCAGAAGATGAAAGCCATTGTTTCGCATCCTTCAAAAAATGTATAAAAGGTCTGGTAGTTTATAACTTCATTGTTTATTTACCGGCGGCAAAGCAAATCTACGTAATTCATAACTCTGACATTTACCCGTAATGGACCGCCAAGATGTTTAACTGTTTATCGACCAATTTCCTTTCACAGGAAAGAGAAATTACAAATTGATTTGAATCTATTGCCTGCCCACGCTTTTGACAGCGGGCAGGCAAATAATTTCTTCCACATTTCGCATACACCATGAATACTTTGTCTTTCAAATTACTTGCATATATGAATGTCTGCGTTTTATATGCAATCATATGACGTTCATCTTCTACACAAATAAAACCAAAATATCCATTTGCATACACCCACACACGGATACACACAAACACAAACACAAGCAGATATGTATAAAGACAAAACAAAAACTTTTTTACCGACCTGTTCTACTTTAGATAGACTTTATCAAGGCAAATGTAGGGGTTTTATTTTGCACCAAGTATTTATGAATAGAAGTAAAAAAGCTGTTGGGTTTTTATATATGTTTTTAGTTAAAGCACACATAAATATTCTTTGTTCCGTGACTTCCTCTGGGACGTCCCTTCGAACAACGTTTTTAGTCTTCCGTCGAAGACTGTGCATCAGAGGTTTCCTCCTGGGTTAAGGCTGGCAACGATGCTTTCATGCCTGCCAGGAAATTTCAGCTTAAATCTCATTCGTCTCCCTGGTTCTCGCCCGCTTGCTCGACCGCCATTGCCCACCGGAATCACTTCTTCCGGCTTTATTGTAGCCACGCGTCGGACCAAAATAGGCGCCTTTTCGCCTCAGCTCGTAATAAGTGTAAAAAGATACAAAGACTACTGGCGCCTCTGTAAAAGCGTGCTTAACAAGAGTAAGTCCTTAATACCCCCACTAATCAATGAATTTGAGGGCCTCACCTCCTCAGCGGACAAGGCTGAATGCTTTGCTCGTAGATTCTCGACCAATTCGAGTCTGGATTCGTCTGGAGTTTATACACCCGACTTCCCACCTAGATCTGAGGCTCAACTGAATAACGTCCACATCACGCCCTCGCTGATTTCTAACATAATCTCAAAACTTGACCCTCACAAAGCGAGTGGTGGGACGGAATCCCAATCATAGTCTTGAAGAAATGTGCCTCTGAACTCGCCTCTGTCCTTTCTAAGCTCTACACCTTCTGCCTATCTTCTTCCTGCTTTCCTGCCTGTTGGAAGTCTTCTTCTGTAGTTCCTATATTTAAGAACACTGGAGAACTCTCGGACCCCGCAAATTACCGTCCTATCAGCCTTCTTCCGATCTTTAGTAAAGTGTTCGAAGCCATTATCAACGCCGAGGTCGTTCAGCATCTCACAGCCCACAGGCTACTCTCGGACAAACAGTATGGCTTCCGCTTCACAAGGTCTACTGCTGATATGCTAACGACCATCACCGAGTATATATACCAGGCTTTCGACAAGAATGGTGAAGCTCGAACCGTTGCCTTGGATATCTCTAAAGCGTTCGACAGAGTCTGACATGCCGGCCTTCTACGGAAACTGCGAAGCTATGGCATAACTGGATTTTGTTGGACCTAATCCAGCTATTCCTCTCTAACCGCACATTGAAGATGGTATAATCGGACATGCCTCTCAGAACTATCCTACAAACGCGGGTGTCCCCCCAAAGCTCTATCCTATGTCCTACGCTCTTTCTGATCTACATCAATGATCTCCCCGATACCATAACATCCCAAGTAGGCATGTATGCCGATGATACCACAGTTTACTCTCGCCTCGATCAAAAATCTGGTGTAAGCGACAAGGTAAACCTCGCTGCCGAGCTTGAAAAGGACCTCCAATCCGTGGTGGATTGAAGTAAGAAATGGCTCGTAAAATTCAATTCTTCCAAAACGAAGCTGCTATCAGTTAACCACTATAGACAACCGCACCTCTCCTTCCATTAGCATGGAACAGGCTTGCCTCCCGGAGAGTAAAACACTACGCCTGCTTGGCCTGACACTCTCAGCGGACCACAAGTGGAATGACTACGTCGAATCCATTGCTAAATCCGCTGCTATGAAAGTCGGCTCTCTGTGCAGGGCCCGGAAGTTCTTTCTGTCTGAATCTATCCTGCACATATATAAATCTACCTTCCCCCCACCCCAGTGTATTGAATACTGCTGCCACATCTGATCGGATGCCCCTGATTATCTCCTCGGGGTTCTTGACAAAATACAACGGAAAATCTGTAATGTGATCGATACCGACTTGGCTGACCGCCTGCAGTCACTCTCGCACCGGCGTTTCGTGGCTTCCCTGTGCCTCTTCTAAAAATACTTTCACGGCTTCTGCTCTGATGAACTTAGATCAATGGTGGCCCCTAGGTATGAATTTGCACGAGATACTATATTAGCAACTAGGTCTTACCCTTTTATAGTGAAACCGATGAAATGTAACCGCAATTTCTACTGCAATAGCTTCTTTTTGCTCGCACTTCCCGCCTGTGGAACTCCCTTCCGCATGCTTGCTTCCCCGACGGCTACAACCTCCAGGAGTTTAAATATAAGATCAATAGACACCTCCTAACACACTAACTCGCACCCATTCTCTCAAACACTCTTCCTATGTATCTTCTTACTCGTCTATCACTCTTCTTCTGACATTTCCTATATCCAGTCCCTCTATGGAACCCCCTGCGCTATAGTGGCGGCAGTGGAATGCCTTTGTTGGGGTGATATGATTAATATATATATATATATATATATATATATATATATATATATATATATATAAGTAAGTAATGGTGGCTAATGTAAGTATATTCCACAGTTAGATATTTACTTTAAACAGTGCTCAATACAAAAGTAGAGCATAGATATGTGGGAATTATTATTATTGTAATTATAATAGCATACTGCAACTTAATAGCTATAAAGTTTTGGTCCGAAACTTTAGAGCTATTAATTTGCAGTATGCCATTATTATTATTATTATTATTATTATTATTTTTATATTTACATTATTCGGAGTATTGTCCTCATCTTTGTTGCCATTTGTACAACATTTCGGCCGTTGTACGCTCCAGCCTTCTTCAGGTGCTAGGAATTTCGAACCGAACCCTTTATTACAATCACTGGGGTACTGTCCTCATCTTTACGACGTACAAATGGCAACAAAGGTGAGGACAATATTCCGAATAATGTAGGTACGGTAAATACTTTCTCATCTCAGAAATGTAGACAAATAATAATTACTCTCTCTCTCTCTCTCTCTCTCTATATATATATATATATATATATATATATATATAATGTAATTCTTATTTTATTTTCATTTTATCAAATATTTACGCATTCATTTTAAATAACGTGAAATTTTGGATTTAACCGTTTATTATTTTTAATTTAAAAAAAAATTATGGTCATGTATGTTGGCTTGGGAAAGGAATATATCTGTTAGGAATGGATATATTTTAAAAATATAACAATGGTTCTGTTTTGGGTATGTAAAAGTAGAACTCGTGCATACGTTCCACTGCTAACAATGCTAGAAAAACGGTCGGTTCCCTACACCGCTCCAGTAAGTATTCCGATTGCTATCCTCTAATCTTTAAGAGCCAATTCTGGCCAATAATGGAGTACTACACTTGCAAAAGAAGCTACCTAGTCTTCACTTCCCAGTCTCGATAGAGCCGAAAAGAGTACCCGCGTCGTTGTGAGTGAGTATTTTCTACTTTATAATCCCTTTCCCACAGACGAAACGCCACTAACCTCTCGCTGCTATGTCGCTATTTCAATGGTAAATGTTCAGACAAACTACATTCTTTGGTTCCATCATCTATAACATGCACGGCTAAGACCCGCCATGTCACGAACATTGTAGTGAACCACCCACATATCCTTCGTATTCCACAGGTGAGATAAAAGTTTCAATCGAGCACCATCTTCCCGCGAACTGCTGCTTTGTGGAACAGACTTACAATCACTACAATATTATCCTTTTCAAATCTACGGTCAACATATCACATGTCCTCAAAAACTGTGCCTCTTACTCCGTAACCCTCCACCTTGAGTGGCTCTTTGGCTTCGTGTAGGGTGAACATCATTGTAAAAAAATGAATTTAAAAAATCGACCAGGGTATTTTGGGAAGATAAAGATTTTAAGATAAGCATTCATTGTAAGTAGAGTGCTTGAAAACAAGAGATACAGGATTAATCATAAGGAATTAAATATTTCCTTACGGCGTCACTACTCTGGATATATAACACATATATTACTGTCATATATATATATATTCCCGGCTGGAAGCAAGTGGATGTTTATCCACACTGCTGACCTATGATACAGTGAACCAGGCTTGTATGTGGATGACTAATATATATATATATATATATATATATATATATATATATATATATATAACACATATATTACTGTCATATATATATATATATATATATATATATATATATATATATATATTCCCGGCTTGAAGCAAGTGGATGTTTATCCACACTGATGACATTTTTTGACTACATGGTTTTGTTGTCATTTTGCGCTATCCCGCGGTGTGACGTCATAAAACCGAATCGCAAACTTAAGAACTGCGCTGCTTATCTTTGGTAACTATTGCCGTTTCCAAGCGGAGTTTTATGTCAACACAAAATAAAATCGTCGGTGATGGTGGATTTTATAATATTTCAGTTTAAACAACCTCTCTGAAGATGACTCATGTGAGCCGAAAGCTTAGAAGAAAACCAATTAATAATTATCCAAATGTTGGAGAATTTTTGTCTTTATTTTCAACTGAAATTAAAGCAAAAATACGACGTTTAGAACGGCTCATGATTAAACATAATAGACATTCATTGTCTCTTATATTTAACAGCATATGTTTAGAAAATTACTTGCTGCCTCGATATACTCAATATATATATATATATATATATATCAAGGGTGCGATAGGTCACCATTTTATATTTTTAATTTCGCTGTCAAAAGCGTAGGCAGGCAAATGATTCACATCAATTTGTAATTTCTCTTTTCCATGAAAGGAAATTGGTCGATAAACTGTTAAATATCTTAGTGATCCATTATGGGGAAATGTCAGAATTATGAACAACGTAGATTTTTCTTAGCCGCAGATAAATAAACAACGAAGTTACGAACTACTAGCTAGGTACCTCCACTAAATCACTAAAAAACAGCATAGTATGAATAAAAAAAAGGCACCAAACTTAATGAAAATTAACTTTTTTAGTCAAAATGTTTACGTGGTTATTAAGATCAAAGTAATTATAACTATGTTTTTTTTTATTTTTTTTTATTTCTTTTAACACGTTCGAAATTTTGGTAAAATGTATTGTTTTGATTTTAATTAGCGAATAACCAAAGCATTACGAGAGTTTCCGGTGAAATACACATTAATTTGGAAATTCTTGCAAAAATCAAATAATTGTCGGATTTTAATGAAACTTTCAGGACATTCACAAATAAATAAAAAAATTTTAACTTATTATTTAAAAAAAACCTTGGCAAAAATATTTGTTTTTACATCTGTTACCCCACCTCCACGTAAATTCATAAAACTTTACGAAATTAAATTTTGTTGGGAAAACGAATTAAACGCAGGACCCATTGGGGAATGAATATCATCTATTTTTTTTATGTTTTATTTATTTATTTATTTATTTATTTTACATTTTGCCTTTATTTCCGAAAATCTGCTCCCATTAGTAAAATAAAAAATGCAATAAAACTATGATAAGCTTTTAATTGCTGTAATAAATATTATATATTAAGGACATTATTATCTAAATAAGTTTTTTCGATTAATAATGAAATTTGAAAAGAATTGTTTTCATTTTTTTAATTATATTAATTTATGAATATTGAAACGTACTTAAAAAATACTTTAACGATTTGTTGTCGTAAGCTTATTAACTTATTAAGTGAAGGTTATATTTACTAAACGAAAATTAAAAAGTTTAATATAAATTGTAATGCCTTCGTATTTTAAATATAATTTTTAATTTTTTCTCCATTTGAATTTTTTTTTTGTACGGTAATTTCTATGTGTACATTAAAAGGCTATGTGATTCAGCGTTTCTTCCCCTTACAAGAAAAAATAAACAATTATATCACTTGTGATTGCCATACAATTATCTTATCTCGCATCTGTCAATCCGTCAACACATTTCAGATGCCGTGGGAAGCTTAGAAAGTTCAATGTGTTCAAAAATAATGTGTTACAAATGTATATTTTATTTGTTGCAATATTTTTAAAACAAAGAATTAACTTTTGTTTACAGATCACTCAAAAATGATTAAAAAATTGAAAATGTAAAAAGAATTAATTTTAGATTCCAATCAATATAGTTTATGTTTTAAAGTCTGGATTCGTCTGGAGTCTATACACCCGACTTCCCACCTAGAACAGAGGCCCAATTGAATGACCTCCACATCACGCCCTCGCTGATTTCTTTACATAATCTCAAAACTTGACCATCACAAAGCGAGTGGTGGGGACGGAATCCCAATCATAGTCTTTAAGAAATGTACCCCCGAATTCTCCTCTGTCCTTTCTAAGCTCTACAACCTCTGCCTATCCTCCTCCTGCTTTCCTGCCTGTTGGAAGTTTTCTTCTGTAGTTCCAACATTTAAGAACACTGGTGAACCCTCGGACCCCGCAAATTACCGCCCTGTCAGCCTTCTTCCGATCTTTGGCAAAGTGTTCGAAGCCATTATCAACGCCGAGGTGGTTCAACATCTCACAGCCCACAAGCTACTCTCGGACAAGCAATATGGCTTCCGCTTCACAAGGTCTACTGCTGATATGCTAACGTCCATCACCGAGTATATATACCAGGCTCTCGACAAGAATGGTGAAGCCCGAACCGTCGCCTTGGATATCTCTAAAGCTTTCGAAAGAGTATGACATGCCGGCCTTCTACCGAAACTGCGAAGCTACGGCGTAACTGGACTTTTGTTGGACCTAATCCAGTCATTCCTCTCTAACCGCACTCTGAAGGTGGTATTAAACGGACATGCCTCTCAGAACTATCCTACAAACGCGGGTGTCCCCTCAAAGCTCTATCCTATGTCCTACGCTCTTTCTAATCTACATCAATGATCTCCCCGATGCCATAACATCCCAAGTAGGTATGTACGCCGATGACACCACAGTTTACTTTCGCCTCGATCAAAACTCCAGTGTTGGTGACAAGGCGAACTTCGCTGCCGCGCTTGAAAAGGACCTCCAATTCGTGGTGGATTGAAGTAAGAAATGGCTCGTAAAATTCAATTCTTCCCAAACGAAGCTGCTGTCAATTAACCACCACAGACAATCGCACCTCTCCTCCCCCATTAGCATGGAACAGGCTTGCCTCCCAGAGAGTAAAACACTACGCCTGCTTGGCCTGACACTCTCAGCGGCCACAAGTGGAATGACTACGTCGAATTCATTGCTAAATCCGCTGCTATGAAAGTCGGCTATCTATGCAGGGCCCAGAAATTCTTTCCGTCTGAATCTATCCTGCACATATATAAATCTACCGCCCCCACCCCCGTGTATTGAATACTGCTGCCACATCTGGTCGGGTGCCCCTGCTATTCTCCTCGGGGTTCTTGACAAAATACAGCGGAGAATCTGTAATGTGATCGATACCGACTTGGCTGACCGCCTGCAGTCACTCTCTCACCGGCGTGACGTGGCTTCCCTGTGCCTCTTCTATAAGTACTTTCACGGCTTCTGCTCGGATGAACTTAAATCTCTGGTGCCCTCTAGGTGTGAATTCGCACGAGATACTAGATTGGCAACTAGGTCCCACCTCTTTTCAGTGAAACCGATAAAATATAACCGCAATTTCTACTGCAACAGCTTCTTTCTCGCACTTCCCGCCTGTGGAATTCCCTTCCGCATGCTTGCTTCCCCGACGGCTACAGCTCCAGGAGTTTAAATATAAGGTCAATAGACACCTCCTAACACACTAACTCGCACCCATTCCCTCTCCCTACGTATCTCCAAACTCGTCTATCACCAACCCTCTGACAATTCCTATACCCAATCGCTCTATGTAACCCCCTGCGCTCTAGTTGCAGTGGACTACCTTGCTTGGGGTGATACGATTAAAAAAAAATACACCAGAGTATTTTCTTACTGGAAATAGTAAATTTAATTATTTGTCTTTCAATTAAAACTAAAATAAAAGTTTCAAGAAAACTTATTTTATTATTTTTAAAAATTCAATTTGAAAGTTTGTAATCGAAAATAAATGAAGTTTCCTATACTTGGCCTTTTCAACATTTTGGAAGGATGAGAAACAATGATTTACTACCTTCTGATTTCTTGTTTCCTATTGGCTGAACAAAAAGAATTTCTTTTAGATGTCACGTGGTATGTTTACTGCAAGGAAAATTATCTTTATATTATTTTATGTTATTATCGTATATTATATTATTTATATTATTTTATATTTGAATCAATTGATATGTTACGCAATTCTCTTATCTCCTTGATTCAAATATAAAATTGAAAAATATTAAAGCGAGAGTCTCTTTTGTTTTTACTCGTGTGAGTCTGATCTATATTTTACGGTTCACACTACTTAACATATGCGTATTTCGTTATTATGTGTGTGTGTGTGTGTGTGTGTGTGTGTGTGTGTGTGTGTGTGTGTGTGTGTGTGTGTGTGTGTGTGTGTGTGTTTGTAGCGCGAAACAAACTTTACCTTTAACCTTTATTCATAACTGTAAAATTTGTCTTTGAACACGTCTCGAAAAACCCACCGAGTATAAACGCCGAGGGGGAAAAAAATGGAAACAAAAAAAAGAAACGAACTAAGCACTTGACATTAGTAAAAGTACTAGTCGAAAGAAGAAAAAAACGAGTAACCTAACACGTAAAGCGCTCAATACACTGGTAGAGCAACAAATAAGAAAGTAGGTAACCTAGACAGCCAACGAACCTATCAAGGTTTCACCAAATTGGATCTTCAGGGCAACTGATATATATATATATATATATATATATATATATATATATATATATATAGAGAGAGAGAGAGAGAGAGAGAACAGACAGACAGAGAAACAGACAGAAGTTAGGTTAGCTTAGTTAGTTTAGATGTAATGGACAGCGGCTCGGATTAAGGAATCGGGGAGCCGAGTTCGAATTCCAGTCGAATCCATTGCATTCACTTACGTGCTAATACTCTAGAAAAGGGTATGAATCCATCTCTTCCCCACTCCCAACTTTAGTTAAATAGCAGGACAGACTGGGTTCTATAGCCTTGTCTACCACAGTAAGAATTGGCATCCTACTGCGCTAAAATCTTTACATCACATGCGGCTGGGGACAGCTTGTGAAGCCAAAAAGTCCCATGAAACTTCTGGGGAAGAAGCCGGTTCAACCCGCCCTGGGTGAATACCGCCTCAGATACAAATAAATTAAGTTAGGGTGATTGATTTTATGACCTTTCAGCTCTTACGTATTCATTCAATGTTATTTTAATCATTTCACCCCAAATCAAGTAATAAAGCCACAAAGACTGAGTGTTAGAGAATATGAAGGGGGAAAAGCATTATTCAGGAGAGTGAACAATAAAAGAACGGGGAGTAGGAAAACAGAAGATAAGATATTGTATTTACATTTTTTTAGATCAAAGTTGACTGGCAACAGGACTCTGCACCATGCCACGCATCCATAAAAACCCAATCATAGCTGTCAAATAATTTCTGCAATCACATCACCCTTGCATCTAGCCACCTAACTGCAACACCCTTGAGTATTATGTGTGGGGCACAGTTGAGCGAGCGACCAACAAAATTCGCTGTAAAATCAAATATGAGTCGAAGGCAAGAAATATGGCAGCATTCACTAACTTAAATAAGGAGTCTATCTAGAAGAGTTGCAGCCGATTCCGAAATCGCCAGGAAGCCGTTATTGAAGCCAATGGTGATTTTACTGAATACATTTCCTCTTCAGTATTTCAAAATATTTTTGTGTAATTTTGATAAATATAACTGTTAAAATGAATTGTCAGTGTTATCTTCAGTTTTGCATAATTTAGGCAACAATTTATCCATCGCACCCTCTAAATGAATATTTATATATAAATAACACCAAAGAGAAAAAAAATTAAAAATGGCTATAGAAGTAACAGAAATCGCTCTGAACTATAAAAATTATGAAAATTGTCTTTATTTTCGCTTACACAAAAAGGATGCTGAAAAAAAACTAAATAAAAAAAGTAATATCTTCCTTGTCTGTCGTATTTAATGAAAGATATTTGAAATAAAGGCTGCTGCCCAAATATACATTATATATATATGTAATATAGCAATCTAGCCCCCACCCGAAGAAGGTTGATGCAATCGATGATATTTCCCGTCGATGAAGGGGTCAGCGAACGACAAGACAGGTGTTTGAGAAATACATCCTGTCGGCGTCTGGAGAGGATGTCGCAGGGTTATGAGTCGGGCTCGTTTGACCTTATTTCCGACAGCGGCGGAAATGACTACGGAAGTAAACAAAACAGGTGTCTCTTGGAATTACGTGGGCGTTGCGTAGGCGAGACAAAACCGGAAGGAAAAGTCCCGGTTCTAGAAGACTATAAAAAGAAATCGACACACAGATTCGCCAGCAGAGAACGGCCAGTGGAAGCAGAGAGACACCACAGGCAAGACTTACACTCCCGTCGACTCATTCTATGTGCGCTCTCACTCTTCCATTCTCTGTTCCACACAGGCTCGTCGTCAGGAATAGAAATATAATCTTATATTTTTATATATGCGTGTTCTCGTTGTTTGTCGTCGTACAGTGATATATAACATATATATATATATATATATATATATATATATATATATATATATATAAGTCAAATATATTTAATTGCTAACGCCACAAATAGGCAGAACTCTTCGCTAGGTTGAGCAATAATTTTAGACATCATTATTACTCAAAATGTAATTTCAAAGGTTAGCGAGCTTAACTAACTAGAATCGTTACAAATGAGTACTGAGTTTGATTCTCGCTGAGTACTCTATACTTTCGACCTTGTACTGCAGATGAGCTGAGAAAATCGCTGTTCAAGTGGACACTCGCATTTTAAACATGTCGCATTTTAATTTTTACTCTTAACAGTTTCTTTTACATCTATCGGCCTGCGTTTTAGAGAAAATCTTAACATAGATATAGATAATGTTCCCTCTGGCAGTAATCGAAGCTGGCAACATTTTTTGTAGGAGTAACTACCTGTCGAACCGGCGTGAACTGCAAAAGACGTCGCAGTTCAACAAAGATCTATTTTCTTTTTTAAGGAAAGTGCATGTTCCTCACTAAAATATTTTCTCGAAAGCTTATGGCAACCCAGTTTCGTATTAGGAACATAAAGAAATTTCTAAAGAATTCATGGATTTATTTTTACTCTGACATTTTTATTACTTCAAACGTTATAATAATAGATACTCATATTTGAAATAGACGCCCCATTTTTATTTTAACTTTAAATATTAATTAAATTATTATTAATTACGATATTAATAAGTATTATGTCAATTCGCCTGCGTACTTAACTGTGGCAATCTTTCTTATCCGATTGGCAAAGCACCCCGTATCGAACGGTAGCTTCCCTTTCAAATGGAAACAGGTTTGGTTTTTTTCTGGAGAGTGCATTATCTTTATTAAGATTTCTCGAATAGACGTAATACACACTGTCTAAAGTAGAAATAAAAACGGGGCGTCAATTTCAAGCACGAATATCCAATAATCATAACTTTTAAAGTAATAAAATTGTTGAAAATATATCTATTCATTCTTTAGACATCACTATCCAAAACGAATTCGCTTAGTCACGCATGTAATTCAAATTAAAAGTCGTCTAAATATCTAAATTCCGTTTATTGTAGCTCGAGAAAATTTTTCTTTAAACCCTGCCATAGGCAGACATTTTCGGGTGTTTGAAATAATTTCATACATGTTTTAATATAATTTTAGCTAAAAAAATGAATGAATTTGTTGAAAGTAGCTTAATTTATTGTTTTTATTATCTTTGTTTCCCTCCTTTTCTTTTTCCTTTTCAATGATGAGTTTAATCGTCATTTCAAAGAAAAAATGTATTCTATTTTGATCAATGATATAATTCAATAGTGCTATTTCGTGGATCAGAGTTGCTAACTAGTGTTAGAAATCCACGTTTGATCCCTGGTAAAAGCAAGGACTTATAATTTTGGTTTTCTTCACAAAGATCGGTTAACATTAGACAGTTTTCTACCTTTATTTCTTCACATTAAGTCATTTGCTAATTTCACCTAAACAGTTACAATTCTGCAAGGCATTTGTCTGTCTTTATTTGTTCCTATATCATATTATTATTATTATTAGTAGTAGTAGTAGTAGTTGCTGTAGTAGTAGTAGTAGTAGTAGCCTCTTCTGCCTTCTCTATCGAATTTGTTTAATTCTTACACTTTATTTAATTCTTTTACCTTATTTTCTTTTTCGTTCAAGTGGCCGAGTTTGAATAGTGGCTCGAAATGAGAGATTACAGTTGAATCCATTAAATTCACTTACGTACTACTACCCTTGGAAAAAGTATGAATTCATTTGTTCGCCCCCAAACGATAGGTAAATAATAGGACTGTATTCTATAGCTTTGGTTTGTAAACAATCGCTCGATGTAAGAATTGGCAACCTACTGCAGGAACATCTCCGTACCACATACGGTCGGGGACCACTTGTTGAGTCAAAAGGTTCCATGAAACATCTTCTAAAAAAAAAAAGCTGGCTCAACCTGCCCAGGGTGAATGCTGCCACAAATACAGGTAAGTTATGTTAGGTTGATTGATTTTATGCCATTTCAACTTTTACTCATTCATTAAGTGTTTCTTTTTAATCATTGCCACAAATCAAGTAATAAAGCCACAAGGACTGAATGTTAGAGAATACGAGGAAAAAAAAACTTATTCAGGAGAGAGAACAATAAAAGAACAGGAAGTAAGAAAACAGAAGATAACGATTAGCATTGTATTTAATTTTTTTCAAAATCAAAGGTGACTAGTAAAGAGTTCCACACAGTTATCATAGAACTTACGGCAACATCTAAGTATTTTAACAATAAAATGATGAGAACTTGTCGCCAATCTAGTCCTAAAATTAAATTCGTAAAGTCAAGGCACCATAGAGCAAAGATTATCAGAACAATTACCATGAAAGTATTCAGCACAGGAAAGCTACATTGCATTCGCTTATGCGTAGATACCCTTGAGAAAAGTATAAATCCGTCTCTTCCCTCCAGTAATTAGTTAAATAACAGGGCAGATTGGGTTCTATAGCCTTAGTTGGCAACCAATCTCTCGCAGAAAGTAAGGCAACCTACTGCGGGAAAATCTTCTGCCCAGTCAGTCATGTTCCTTTCGAGACATGATCGCTGAAGCGTGTATCACGTATGGCACTTAACTGACTGACTATATGTACTAGGTTAGTAGTAGTAGTAGTAGTAGTAGTAGTAGTAGTAATATGATGTCAAATCTAGTATTTATCATCTGTATTATGCCATGTTTCTTCGTAACGTGAGAGATCATGACTCTCCACATTTCCTTCATTTTGTAGCTTTGTATACTCTTTACTGTCCCACTTTGTTCTTCATCTGCCATCCATTTACACAAACACGTTAAACAGATTAATCGCTGTCTCCCTCTGACTTTCTTGCCTTCAATATGTCCTGTGAATGTTCAATTCTCCAATACCACTTTCTTTAATATGTTTGCCGGTTATGTCATACATTCACACAAACACCTTCAACAGATTACTCGCTGTTTCCCTCGTACCTTGAACGTGTCCTGTGAATGTCAAATTCTCCAACATCTATTTCTTTATTACGCATCTCAGAAATTTCAACTGTCTCTTTCTGATTGTAATTATATGTTTTCTTGTAGTTCCTATTTTTCTTAAAACTTCATACTTTAACATATTTTGGAAACACCAGAAGAAAAATACGAAGAGATCCCAAAGAAAAGATAGGGCACTCTAACCTCTGAACCCTTCTACCCTATCATGCGGTGGCTACGGACGTCTCTTCGGATCTAACATAGAACTCATTTCACACAAAAGTAAATGTCGATGAGCACTCCAATACTCGGCAAACGAGTTCTGCCAAGGATGATATATATAAATATACGCATCGTTCATTCAATAATTAATTTGAACACTCTCGGCTACTGACGTGTGTTTACATTGTATATAACACGCTAAAGTCCGTCTTACCCTACCGAGCGCCCATAGCTCAGAGGTAGAATTCAATTCGGTCGGGTTTCAATCCTGGCTAGAAGCAATCAGATGTCTAACAGTACTGATGAGCTGTGATACAGCGAAACAGATCTGTTTGCATATGACTATATATATGTATATATATACTCCAATGCAATGTCTGTAAGTATGTCATCCCTGATAGCAATTTCCTACACTCGGTACTCATACAACATTTAAAATACCGGCTCTGACTTGTGATAGTTTAACTCCTATATTTTTATTTTTCTGTCACAAAGGCAAAATAGGGAATTATTGTGAATAAACAAGCACTGAATACCATGTTCAGTTCAATACCACAAAGAAAAACATCAAAGACAATAACCATTTCCCTGTCGCTACCGTCAACCAACCAACCGTCCTATAACCATTTCCTTGTCGCTGCGCACTTCAACCAGCCGACAAGATACACGCAAATCGGAATTAAAATATATTTTTAAAATAAAAGCATACTTTAAAGGATTAAAAAGTGATTTGGCTTTTCTCAGAGAATATAGTTTTAACCAGTAGCAACATTGCTCGGTAGAGTAAGTCCCACTTCTTTGTTTGTTGCTCGTCTCATTGAAAAAGAACACACACACACACACACACACACACACACACACACACACACACACACACACACAAATATTGCTTATTTACTGGTAGCCGGCATAAACTGGAAAAATCAGAACAAATTTGGTATGACTTTCGAAATTTCTCGCACGTGGTAAGATTGAATTTTCTGCTAATTTATTCTGCCATATTTGTTTTTACTTATTTAATTTTGGGAGTAAATTCTACTAAATTGTTGGTTTAAAGGCCGTTTCAACTTTTACTAAGTTGAAACTTAGTAAAAAAAAAATTATTTTATTTTCAGGTCTATTAAACAGGAGAAGAGGCTCATCCCTTGTTTCCTGTTTGGGATGCGGTTTCCGGTTTCTCTTTTCCAATCTTTTCACTCTTTTTTTATTTATTTTTTTCAATTGGAGTAGATAGACTAAACTATCGCCCGGTTCACACTCCACCCACATCTATTGAACAGGTGAAGAGGCTCATCCCTTGTTTCCTGTTTAGGATGTGGTTTCCGGTTTTCTATTTTCACTCTTTTTTTTATTTTATTTTATTTTTTTCAATTGGAGTAGATAGACTAAACTATCGCCCGGTTCACACTCCACCCACGTCTATTGAACAGGTGAAGAGGCTCATCCCTTGTTTCCTGTTTAGGATGCGGTTTCCGGTTTTCTCTTTTCCAGTCTTTTCACTCTTACGTAGCCCCCTGCGCATCAGTGGCGTTTTCGCCTTGCCTGGGGTGATATGATTAATATATATATATATATATATATATATATATATATATATATATATATATATATACGAAGAGACTATATCATAAATGTTTCAGGTGAACAGAAAGAAAAGGAAATTAATCATAGTTATGAAAAAGATGAATGCATGATAAAAAAGATAATTTATCAAAATGTTTATTCACATAACTTCACAGTTTAGAAAAAAAAAAGATACAACACCATTATTGCTTGCGTACGTTTTTTATTATTATTAAATTTTTACCAAATCAGTTAAGTGCCATATGTAAAACACTCTTTAGGCGATCGTGTCTCGAAAGCGACATGACTGATTGGGCAGAAGATTATCCGCAGTAGATTGCCATTGTTTTCTGTGGTAGATTGGTTGCCAAGCAAGGCTATAGAACCCGGTCTGTCCTGTTATTTGACCCAAAACTGGAAAGGAGAAGAAATGGATCAATATCTTTGCCAAGGGCATTTGTGCGTAAGCGAATGAAACGAATTCGACTGGAACGCGAACTCGGCTCTCCGATATCCATTACACCACGACACACATGCCACTCAGTCAGTTCAGTGCCATACGTGATATACGCTTTGGGTGATCATGTCTCGAAAGAGACATGACTGACTGGGCAGAAGATTATCCAGCAATAGGTTACCATTACTTTCTGCGGTAGACTGGTTGCCAACCAAGGCTATAGAACCCAGTCTGTCCTATTATTTAACCCATAACTGGAGGAAAGAGACGGATTAATACCATTCTCAAGGGTATTTGTACATTAGTGAATGCAAGGAATTCAACTGGAATTCGAACTCGGCTCCCCAATAAGATATGGTAGGTAACTTTTGGTTTTCTTAGGTTTGGTTGGTTAGCTTTTTACGCATTATCAACCGATTACAGGTTATTTAAAGTCATAAAATAACATTCGATTGTTTTTTTTAATTGTTTTTTTTTAGATGACGAGGAGGCGCAGTGTTTTGCTTTCAGAAAAACCAGCCTGATCCACGCCAATGGGCGGGAGAGTGATTGTCTACGGTGGTTAACAAATGCCAGCTTAATTTTGAAAGCATTAAAATTCACGAGCCATTTCTTACCCCAATCCACCACAGACATGAGGTGCTTTTCAAACTTAGTAGCGAAGTTCGCTTTGTCAGCCTCAGAAGATTTCTGGTCGAGGCGAGAGTAAATGGTGGTATCGTCAGCGTAGATGCCTACTTGGGATCTGATTTCATCGGGGAGATCGTTGATGAAGATCAGAAAAACGTAGAACCTAGAATAGAGTCTTGAGGAAAACCTGCGTTCGTACGATAGTATCGAGAGGCATGTCCGTTCAATACTACCTTCATCACGCGTTTTGAAAGGAATGACTGGATTGGTTAACAATTTCGAACCATTATTTATTAGATTATCCCGCACATTCAAGATTACAGAACCTGTTATTCCCAAGCGGTTATCCATCTAGGTACTGACTGGGCACGACGGTGCTAAACTTCGGGGATCGTACGGGAACCTATGTCTTAACGGGACGTGGTCGTAAGCCTCTAATGTTTGAGCTTAGACTTGAAAAGTAGTAGACTTGTAGCGTTCTTGAAAACATCATCTCAGGAGTCTGTTCCACCAGGCAGCGCCTCTTTGTAAGAAACTATCTTAATTAAACTTGCTTCTTAGCAATAAAATACGAAGGGATTGAGAATGGTTAACTCTGTATTTATGGCATGGCGGATCTTAGCTGTAAATGTTTGAAGAGATAGAACTAGAGAACGTGGCTAGTTGGAACATTTTTCCATGGAAATAGCGATGGGATTGCGATATTGTGGCTGTTAGAGCGGGATTGTTGTGTGGAAAATAATCTATCACATAAAAGTCCTCGTAGATGCTTTTGAACTGTGTCGATACCGGAAAGTTAGGATTGAGCAGCATCGCTCCATATTTGCTCTGATGTCACTCTCGTAAAGATGGAGTCACTTTATTTCAGGGGCGGTATAAGATGGCGGCCATTTTTACTGCGTATATATGAGTTCCACATCTATCTATCTATCTATCTATCTATCTATCTATCTATCTATCTATCTATAGATAGATAGATAGATAGATAGATTCATTCTTTTTCAGTATGTTAACAAAAATTTCCATTTATTCTATTATTTTTCCGATATTTTAGGCATAAGATTTAAATTTTGTAAATCAGGAAATATATCAGCCAAAAAGCTTTAACCAGTGACAATGATTTAAAGTTGTTTTGAAAAATTGTCTAAAACACTCAGTGAAAAATCTCGCTTACAACTTGAATTTATTCATTGGAACAATTTCAATCCATTTAGAGGCAATTTCAAATTTAATATTTCAGCCCGACAGATTTTAGCTGAATGAAATGATAAGCAATAGAAGCAAACATGGAGGCCTACAATAATCATATCCACCTGCAGGGCATTATCCACGTTTTCATCCTATCGTCACTTATGCTGAAAATGAATTAGCAAATAAATATCAAAGCAAGAGCAGATAAGAAGATAAAAATCAAATTGAAGTTGCGTTATAGCTATTTCTGTATTCTGGGGGTGGTTACCAGGAGCATTTGATAAAAGGGGCCTTATTTTTTGTGAATAAAAAGAACAGCTTGTATAATTTTGAGAAAATACATTAGAATTTCAGGATGTATTCGAGCCGTTGCCCTTATTATCTTTGTTGCTTTCTTAACAAGTATTTTGTTTTATTTCATAATAATAATTTTGTCAAAGCTTAAGATAGGGAACCGTAAAAAGAAAATGATGTGTCAAAACGACGGCTTTTCTCTTGACGCCGTGAAACTCCCTCGAAAATTTTACTGTCATAAAAAGCTATTTACAGAATTCTAATAAACTCCAAATACATTAAACTGGATTTTTTTTCTCGAGAAAAGACAATAAAAATATTAAACGTTATAAACAATATTTATTAGATTGCTTATTTGCAAAAATAATTTTATATATAAATGCTTATAAAATATGTGAACCAACTTAGTTAAGTGCCATACGTGATACTCGCTTAGGCGATCATATCTCGAAAACGACATGACTAATTAGTCAGAAGATTTTCCCGTAGTGTGTTGCCATTACTTTCTGTGGTAGACTGGTTGCCAACCAAGGCTACAGAATCCAATCTATCCTGTTATTCAGCCCATAGCTGGAGGGAGAGGAGATGCCAAGGGCATTTGTGGGTAGGTAAATGGAACGAATTCGACTGGAATTCGAACTCGGTTCTCTGATATTCATTACACCATAACTCACATGCCACTACAATGCCCTAATTATCATTTACTATATTATCAGATTAAATTTAAATAAACACATAACGACGAGTATCTAATTATTAACTTGGAGTAAAAATGCTATTATATATCCGCTCATATTCCAGTGGATTTCTGTGGTAAAAACAAATGAAAGAAATGTTCGAAAAATGCAAAGATTTATATGTGCATTTTTTCTCAATTATTTCAGTTTTAACTCATTGGAATTACAGTTACTCATCGTTATGTGCTTACTGAAATTTTCTCGTTGTACAGTTCACAGATATTTTTATAAATTCGATAAAATTGTTTCCATAGTTATTTTTATAATATAGGAAATAATAAGTATTGCGTTGTAACTGTACAGATTTGGATCATCTTGTAAATAAATAGTATTTAATATTTTTGTTATCAATTAAAATATCAATACCAATTAAAATGTCAATATCAATTAAAATATCAATTAAAATATCAATAATGAAAATAATAAATACTTCGTTCTAGTTGTAGCTATCAGGAAATCAAGGATACGGAAGAGAGATCCACAGGCGGGAAGTGCGAGAAATTAAAATTCTAAAAGTATTGTTTTTAAACAATAAAAATAAAGAAGTGCCAAGTAATATCGGCGTCAAGAGAAAAACCGTCCTTTTGGCACACAGTAGTTTGTAGGAACGTTTGTTAAACTTTACTTCTTTAAAATTTACTTCTTTATATCGCAAAAACATTTACTAAAGTTGAATTATATGAAAATAGAGACTATTTTTTTCAAATTATTCACTAAAACCATTGATTATCATATTGCTAAATCATCAACGTCACGCTTGTTCAATGAAGATCTTCTCCTGTGAGCTGTGTCCCTTCAAGATACGAGCAATCATGACTCTCCACAACTTCTTATCTCTTGTAGCGCTTTCCCCCTTTGCCAAGCTTCCCGCTTTTAATGCAATATATTCGCACAAGATCAAGTGCATTAGCAGCTGCATCTTCCTACTCTTTAAACGTTCGATATGTCCTGAGAGTGTCAAATTCTCCAAGACCTCCTTCCTTTTTATTTGTTAAAGAAAATTAAGCCGTCTTTCAGACTGTGAGTATCAATTACATATTTGTTTCCTTTCTCTACAAAACGTCTTCGTTGATTACGCGCTGTGTTAATGACATTCTTAACATCTTTCTGTAGAGACATACTCTGTTACCTTTTAGTATTCAATGAAGATACCGCTTTTCTTGTATTTAACAATTCCAAAATTGCCGTGTGTGTGTGTGTGTGTGTGTGTTGGGGTGTCCTTCCTCTAAAAAGTTTATGTTAGACTCTTCCGCCTACTATAAGATTAGTAGGAGAGAAGGCCTTGAGGGAACAGTCGAATTGATTAAAAGTTGGACAACAGACACACGCACTAGTCGTGTAGTACTATTCTGTTGTATTTACTGTTAAATATACAATATTTCTATAAGACGTTTTGTTATTTCTTAAACCATTCACTTGATCTCAACAGTGTCTGTGTGGGTGCTTGTGTGTGTGTGTGTGTATGTGTGGTAACCAGTTCTTTATCTCCCTATGTTGTTGACTTCAGAGTAGATTTTTATAGAGACTGCTAAGCAAATCTAGAAAATCCATATTGCTATGATCTCTTTGGAAAGAAAATGATATGACTTCCTGTTGCTTTCTCTATGCTGTTGACTTCCAAGTAGTCTTTTATAGAGATTGTTTACTAAGCAAATCTAGAAAATCCATATTGCTATGGTTTCTTTGGAAAGATAATGATGTGATTTCCTATTGCCTTCTCTATGCTCTTGACTGCAATGTAGTTTTTATGGAGTCTATCGGCTATACAAATCTAGGAAATGCATATTGCTATGATCTCTTTGGAAAGATAAGTGTGATTTCTTATTGCCTTCTCCATGCTGTTGACTTCAGAGTAGTCTTTCATAGAGACTGTCTGCAAAGCAAATATAGAAAATCTATTTTAGCATATAACTAGAGGGAGAATATAGATTTATTCCCTTCATAGTTTAATTTTTCAATATCACTTTCCGATCCGATAATCGATACGTTACCAGCATAACCCTAGGCACCTACATAAATATCTGCGTCCTGTGTATGACGATAAACTACATCCGGCAGCAAGTCTTCTGTTTCTGTTGTTTTGAACAGCGTATAACCATCTTTTAATTAATGTTTTTCCCAGGTGGTACCAGTTAGGGCTCCAGCTATGAGTAAATAGTTAATATTCCAAAAACAATAAGAAAGTATAAAAATATTTTTATAGGAAAAATACCAGCAATAATTTTTGAGAAAAAAAATTCTAGCAATACTTTTGAAAATAAAATTGCTAGCAACACATTTTTAAAAAAATATATTACCATTTAAAAAAATATTACCAACAATGCATTTGACTTTCGACAAAAACCGTCTTTGCAAAATACGTCAATGAAATCTAATCTTTAAACTGATTTCTTACAAAGGTGCATGTTCTATTCATAAGAACCTATCCTAAAAGTCTTGCCGGCATTAAGTAACCAATATGCCATAAAACAATATAAATAACAAACAACATTTATATGCCCGTTCTTGAATTTTATAATGCCCACTTATATTTAGAGAGGAAGTAAACTAAAAGGAAACTTATACATAGTATCAGGAAAAAACGAATGTGGTTTCTAAGATACGTAATAAGGAAGGAGGGTTTAGAGAATCTAATGCTCACAAGGCAGATAGAGTGAAAGAGAGACAATGGAATGTAATGCAAGACATACTTGATAGTTTTGAGTAGGTGGATGGCGTTTTGGAGAAAACCAAAAGAAAAATTCGGAGCAATTAAGAGTTCATGATTGCCTACGTCCTGAAGGGACACAGCACATAAAAAAGAAGAAGATTAAGTGTTAAAAACATGTTAAAGAATGTTTTATATTTGTTCGTATATTCTTCTGTTTTAGCTGATTCGACGCTTTCCTTATGTACTGATTGTCCTCACCGCAAAACTAAAATTAGCTAAATAAAGCACTCTGATGGCAATCGTAAATCATTTGTTTGTCATCCACATAGAATAATTTTTATAACTACACTTGCTAATTTTAAACGCACCGAGTTGAATGGTGATCTTCTAAGCGCAGCTTAGATGTGGCACAAGGCCGAAAGTATGGGGCGCCTACTGAAGACCGAAATCTCTACTCAATTGTAATGAGTCTAGCGCGACAAGCTCTGCTAACCATTACACTACGTCAAGGTTTAATGATTGATGAATTAGCCTCGGTTGAAAAGAAAAGAAATTAACAAAAAATTATTTTTAAAAAAAACAAAGACAAAGTGGTTGGATGAAAAGAGAAAGAAACTAACAAATAAATTATTTAAAAAAAAAACAAAGACAAAGTGGTTGGATTGAAAAGAGAAAGAAACTAACAAATAAATTATTTAAAAAAAAAAACAAAGACAAAGTGGTTGGATTAAAAGAGAAAGAAACTAACAAATAAATTATTTAAAAAAAAAAACAAAGACAAAGTGGTTGGATGAAAAGAGAAAGAAACTAACAAATAAATTATTTAAAAAAAAAACAAAGACAAAGTGGTTGGATGAAAAGAGAAAGAAACTAAACAAATAAATTAAAATTTAAAAAAAAACAAATGACAAAGTGGTTGGATGAAAAGAGAAAGAAACTAACAAATAAATTATTTAAAAAAAAAAAACAAAGACAAAGTGGTTGGATGAAAAGAGAAAGAAACTAACAAATAAATTATTTAAAAAAAAAAACAAAGACAAAGTGGTTGGATGAAAAGAGAAAGAAACTAACAAATAAATTATTTAAAAAAAAAACAATGACAAAGTGGTTGGATTAAAAGAGAAAGAAACTAACAAATAAATTATTTAAAAAAAAAACAAAGACAAAGTGGTTGGATTAAAAGAGAAAGAAACTAACAAATAAATTATTTAAAAAAAAAACAAAGACAAAGTGGTTGGATGAAAAGAGAAAGAAACTAACAAATAAATTATTTAAAAAAAAAACAATGACAAAGTGGTTGGATGAAAAGAGAAAGAAACTAACAAATAAATTATTTAAAAAAAAAACAAAGACAAAGTGGTTGGATTAAAAGAGAAAGAAACTAACAAATAAATTATTTAAAAAAAAAACAAAGACAAAGTGGTTGGATGAAAAGTGAAAGAAACTAACAAATAAATTATTTAAAAAAAAAACAAAGACAAAGTGGTTGGATGAAAAGAGAAAGAAACTAACAAATAAATTATTTAAAAAAAAAACAAAGACAAAGTGGTTGGATGAAAAGAGAAAGAAACTAACAAATAAATTATTTAAAAAAAAAAACAAAGACAAAGTGGTTGGATGAAAAGAGAAAGAAACTAACAAATAAATTATTTAAAAAAAAACAATGACAAAGTGGTTGGATTAAAAGAGAAAGAAACTAACAAATAAATTATTTTAAAAAAAAAACAAAGACAAAGTGGTTGGATTAAAAGAGAAAGAAACTAACAAATAAATTATTTAAAAAAAAACAAAGACAAAGTGGTTGGATGAAAAGAGAAAGAAACTAACAAATAAATTATTTAAAAAAAAAACAATGACAAAGTGGTTGGATGAAAAGAGAAAGAAACTAACAAATAAATTATTTAAAAAAAGAACTGAATTCGTTACACGTTCGAATTATTTTTTGAGATAATCATACTAACCGTCGCGCTACAATTGGCACGTATATTGTATATTTACTGTATTTTCCGGTTTGCAAGATGCACTTTTTCCTAAAAACATATCCTGAAAAAATGTGTGCGTCTTCCAAGACAAATGTATCAGTTAACATCTTGGTTACCACCATTATATGGATGGTAGTGAGGATCATTTATTGTATATAACTGACAGTAGTGATAACTCTGCATACGACAGTTTCGTAGTTTGTTTGTTTTTTGTTTTTTGTTTTTTTTTCTCATGAATTCTGCATTGACAGGTTTGGGGGACTTGAAGATGAATAGAATTTCTTTGATTATTTTATATTTTTACATTCTTATTTTATTTAATTTTAATTCATCTCATGAAAATAAAACCATATTTGGACAATGGAAGATGTGTTGGTTAGTTGTTTTATGGCATATCAACCTCGGCGGGTCATTTCTTGCCAACTAAATTTTATTTTTTTATTGCTGGTAATACCTTTTTCTTTCAACAATTGATTGTTGTTTTTATATAAGTTTTGTGTCAGGTACGAAGATTCATTGGGATTTGGTTTTAAGGGCAGGGTCCCCAAGTCCTACCCTGTTATTTAACCCATAACTGGAGGGAAGGGACGGATTAATACCTTTCCCAAGGGTACCAGTGCTTAAGTGAATGCAGGGTATTCAACTGGAATTCGAACTCGGCTCACCGATTTCTCTTTCCGAGCCGATATCCACTGCACCACAACGCACATCCGTCAGTAAACGCTTACAGCACCTGGTATTCCCAAGCGGTCATCCAGCTAAGTACTGACCAGGCACAACGTTGCTTAACTTCAGTGATCGAGCGAGAACCGGTGTATTCAACGTGATATGGCCGTAAGTGGAAGATGTGTAGTACATTTACTAAGCACCAACTAGTATATAATTGACATACAAACAAAATCGAACGAGTGGTTAATGTAAACAATACGTTGTTCCAGTATGTGAGGGACGCATGGTGAATGTGTTGCTTAAGACTTCCTCGTTATTCATATATTCTATCTATGGTGTTCTTACCATTCGTCGGTAGAACTCCATTTCCATTGCTCCAAGCCTCTTTGACATGAAGAAATTGTCCAGCATTCACTGCCATGAAAGAGATTAGATATTACACTCTTTTTTTATCCTGACGACATTTTTGCCTAGTTTCTGAAAGATATTTTTCACTATTCCTAGAGAGCAATGTTTCTCAACCGCTATTCCCCGGTACCCTAGAGGTCGCTAGCAGTTCCACGAGAAACAGTGATAAAAAGATTAATATATTTTTGAGCAATTTTTGTTTCATTTTATATTTGCAATTTTACTATATACGTACGGCATATTCTTGGAATTTCCTTGTTTATTATAATAAAGGCTTCAACCTATTATACTATTTAAAATTATAATAATCATATTTAGCGATATCTATATGGCGTCAGTGTGAAACCGCCTTCATTGGTTAGTGGACAGGACCTGTACGTGGCGGATTCGTGTATCATTGAGTGACTCACTCAAGTACAGGACACATGCACGGTGTCCATATATTATTTTTACCTTTTCATTCTTTACATGAAGAAGGATAAGAATATTAAAAAGGATAGATATTAATAAGGGTATAATATAATTTTTATGCTGAGGGTCCCTGAGACATGAAAACTGTTTCAAAGGTTCCACAAGGATATAAAATATTGAGAAAAGCTGCTGTAGTGAGTGAGTTGCAGACAGCAAGAAAAATGTTGAACAAGCAGCTGTAGACAGTGAGATGAGGAGGAAGAAAAACAAGAGAAAGAAAGAAAGAAAGAAAGAGCATGTGTGAGGTAGTGGGAGAGAGAAACAGCATAACAACAAATGGGAGAAGCTGGGTAAGAGGGGGAGAGAGAGAGTGCGAGAGTGAAAGATCAAGAATGAGAGACAAAGAGAGGCCAAGAGTGAGAGTGGAGAGAGAGAAAAATGCGTGAAGTAGTAGAAGAGAGCAACAGCATGACGACAAATGGGAGAGACTTGGTAGAAGAGGAGAGAAAGCGAGAGTGAAAGAGTAAGAATGAGAGAAAAAGAAAGATCAAGAGTGGGAGTGGAGAGAGAAAGAGAGAAAAGTGTAAGGTAGTGGGAGAGAGCAACAGCATGACAACAAATGGGAGAGACTGGGTAAAAGTGGTAGAGTGAGTGAAAGAGCAAGAAAGAGAGAGTAAGAACAGAGAGTGCAGAGAAAGAGAAAGAGAGAGAGAGAAAGCGGGAAAAAGAAGGAGAATGAAAGGAAGAGAATGGGCACGTAATTGAAAATATAGTAATGTCTGGCTAATTTTGCATATTTTCCCATGTTCCTTTACGTCGTAAAAAAAACTTCCTTTTTTTTTTTTTTTTTTTTTGGAATAAAACCAAAAAGGAAGTAAATATTATACAAATAATGTCAGATAACAATTTTTGGCACTTTTTTGTTATTCCAAAGGTGTAAATCCTCAGTGGCGCTTCCGGCCGTTGCTAAGCAACAGAGCCAAGAAGTTTCGCTCACCAAGATCAGAAGCTAAAACTGCTTAGAAAGAAGACAAGAAAGAAGAAAAAATCGATTAAAAAACAACGTCAAAGAATGATAAATTTCTGTCTGTGGTTGTCTTATAAAATCAATAGAGAAAGACAATTGAGAAATAACAAAGTATGAAAGTATCGTTGTGTCTCCGTTGATTTAGTCATTATTCTATCAACCTGTTTTACACAAATCGTTCATCCATATCTATCTATCTATATTTATATATCCATCAATTACGTCTGAATTGTGAGTTCGGTCCTTACTGGGCGCCACATAATTTCAGCCTAGTTGCCACATCTAAATTACGCTTAGAAAATCGCCGTATCTTTTTATATATCTATCTATATATCTCAGGTTGTTAATTACACTGGCCGACATTTTTCCCCCAAATGTTGTCCGGAAATTGGCACCTGTTTCTAGGCTTTTTTTTCACGTTGATTCAAAAAATCAAGTCCTTTTTTTTTCTTTATAATATCAGGTTTTCTGTTTACAAATGCTGCCTTTTTTTGTTTTTTGTTTTTTTGTTTGTTTGTTGTTTTTTTTTTTGTTTTTTTTTTTTGTTTTTTTTTTTTGCTCAAAATAAGCCAAAATGTCGAATTTCGCTATGCCAGGACAAAATAATGTTTTATTTGAAACGTTTTATTGTAGATTCAAGTAATAACTTATAAATAAAAGCATCCTAATAACCCGCTAAGTGTATTTTCAGCAGTTTCAGTTTTTATTTTCTAGCCTAGAAATACTTCATTTTCTGCGGATTTATTACCTGATTGTGATTTGATTTTCAGAATCAGCATGCAAAAATAAATAGCCCATAAACAACATTTGCATGAAAAATGTCGACCGATGTTATCTATCTATCTATCTATCTATCTATCTATCTATCTATCTATCTATCTATCTATCTATCTATCTATCCCAGTTCATATCTTTATAACTATCAATTACGATTGAGTATTGAGCTCGACGTTCACTGGCCGTCCCATACTTTCAGCCTTGTGCTGCATCTAAGCTACGCTTAGAAAACTATACTATACTATACTATACTATCTATCTATCTATCTATCTATCTATCTATCTATCTATCTATTTATTTATCTATCTATCTATCTATCTATCTATCTATCTATACCAGTTCATATCTATATAATTATCAATTACGACTGAGTATTGAGCTCGACCTTCACTTTCAGCCTTGTGTTGCATCTAAGCTACGCTTAGAAAAATATACTATCTATCTATCTATCTATCTATCTATCTATCTATCTATCTATATATATATATATATATATATATATATATATATATATATATATATATTCGTTTGTTTATATCAAAAATTTAATCTCAATCTGTTCATCTATGACAATAAACTGCAATCCGGCAGCAAGGCCTCTAATCGGGAGGTTTTGAGGAGCTTGGAACTACCCCTGAATTTCTGTTGTTCCTAGGTCTACCCTGACACGGGGTGTCTGCACCTGTCCCAGGTATGGGAAAACAGTTAACCACTAAACTGTGGTTAGTCCTTGGTATTACAATGAACTGTATCAAGGCTTCTGAGGGGAGATTTTGAAGGACGTGGAACTACCTCTTAATTGCTATTGTCAAAAATACTTAACCAAAAACCTGGGGTCAATGCACTATAAAAGCATAAAAATAAATTTTCATAGTAAATATACCGGCAGTACATTTAAACTTCTACTCCATCAGCTTTTTTTCTTGCTCTTCCCGCCTGTAGAACTCCCTTCCATATGCTCATTTTTCTGACGGATACAACCTCCAGGAATTTAAATGCAACATCATATCTTATCCACTTGACTCCAGTTCTTTCTACATCACCCCGTATACCTTGTTCTTTTCCTTTCTATCTACCTTCGCAGCTATCTTCACACCCGTGTTCCCATCCTTCTCTTGCTCTTTCTCTGACACCCCTTGTAACTGGTTCGTCTTTCTCTTCACTCTCCTCCTGTCTAAACTTTTCCTCTTATGTAGCCCTCTGCGTATCAGTGGCGGTACCACTTTGCTTGGGGAGAAACGATTATAAAAAAAATCATATAAAAAAAATCGTAACTTACTTGTGACTCTTTTTCTCTTCAGATAAGTTTCCTTCAATATATTGTTACTCATAAACTAAATGAAAAGGATTACAAAGAAACAATAAAGAGTAATCTTACTGCATGAGTATAAACTGGCAAAAATAGCCATTGTTGCATCGAATCATTACATGCGATGAGAAATGGATACTCTTTGACAACAATAAGTGGTTAAAGGCAAGTGAATCCCTAAAACAATATTCTAAACCTTACTGCACTCTAAAAGACTAATGGTTACTGTAGTGGTCATTCAAATGAGTCATTATTTCTTCATTCTTGCCTCAAGAGAAAACAATAACAGTAATTTTGTACGAGGATCATTCAATAAATAAAGTGATTTTTTAGGTATAAGGACTTCTAATACAGCTAGAAGCTTACTTTCTTTTCAATGTAGTCTCCCAGCAAGTTCACACACTTTTTCCATCTGTGCACAAGCTTCCGTATTCCCTCAGCGTAAAAATATTTGGACCGATGTCTCAGCCAATCGCTCACACCACTTTTGACTTCATCGTCACTTTCAAACTTCGTGCCTCTCATGAACGCTTTCAAGGGACCAAAGAGATGAAAGATCTGAAGGGGCAAAGTCTGGGCTGTAAGAGGGATAAGGGAGCAGTTCCCAGCCCAGCTCATTGATGGTCTGCACTGTTTGAGCTGCTGTGTGAGGCCTTGCGTTATCTTTATGCAAAACAACTCCATGTGGCTGATGACCCCTGCGTTTGTTCATGTCTTCTTTTACCTGTCTCAGCAGTTCAAAGTAGTTGGCACTCTCAGACTGAATAAGGTCATTGACTGATTCGATCACCAAAGTAGACCTCACTTCTGTAGGCCTTCCAGGCCTGTCTTCATCCTCAACACTCCTCCGTCCTTCTTTAAACAATTTAGCCCACTTGTAGACATTTTTTGGCAGAAACATGTGGCACCATACACAGTTGACATTCTCCTATGAATTTCAACTGGTTTGCATCATTCAACAACCGATAACTGACCTCTGTTCAATACTGGAGCATGCTTCTTGGTCGACCATCTTTGTTAATCTCCAAAACTCTCAAAGTTTATTTTCAATCTGCAAAAATTAAATCCCTTTGAAAAAGAAGTAAAGGAAAAAAGTATTTAAAAAAGTAAGCATCTATCTGTATTAAAAGTCCTTATACTGAAATATTTAGCTTATTTATTGAATTACCCTCGTATCTATCTATCTATCTATCTATCTATCTATCTATCTATCTATCTATCTATCTATCTATCTATATTAAAAGTCCTTATACCGAAAACTTCACCTTATTTATTGAATGATCCTCGTACCTATCACTCTATCTATCTATATATCTGTATTAGAAGTCCTTATACCGAAACATTCACCTTATTTATTGAATTACACTCGTATCTATCTCTCATTCTATCTATCTATCTAGCTATCTATCTATCTATATTAAAAGTCATTATACCGAAAAATTCACCTTATTTATTGAATGACCCTCGTATCTATCTATCATTCTATCTATCTATATATCTGTATGAGAAGTCCTTAAACCGAAACATTCACCTTATTTATTGAATTACACTCGTATCTATCTATCTATCTATCTATCTATCTATCTATCTATCTATCTATCTGTATTAAAAGTCCTTATACCGAAAAATTCACCTTATTTATTGAATGACTCGTATTATGAAGAAATGTAATGAAAAAGAAGCATCCTAGATTTGTGAATAGGGATGTCCCAATTTTGCTGCACAACAACGCGCGGTCGCACGCTTCTTAATCAACAATTTCAAAGCTGCACAGCCTGAATTATAAAAGTTTTGCTTCAACCGCCATATTAACCTGATATCTCCTCTAATGATTATCTCTTATTTAAGCATTTTGAGATTTTCATACGCAATAAAACATTCTTTAATGAGGAAGAGGAAATCAAAACATTTGAACGGTTTATCACATCAAAGAAAAATATTTTTTTTAAAGATGCTATCAAGAATTTGGATGTGCGTTGTGATGCAGTGGTTATCGGCTCGGAACGAGAAACCGGGAAACCGACTTCGAATTCCAGTTGAATCCATTGTATTCACTTACGCGCAAATACCCTTGGGAAAGGTATCAATCCGTATCTTCCTTCTAGTTATGGGTTAAATAGCAGGACAGACTGGGTTCTATAGCCTTGGTCGGCAACCAGTCTACTGCAGAAAGCAATGGCAACCTACTGCGGGATAATATTCTGCCCAGTCAGTCATGTCTCTTTCGAGACATGATCGCCCAAGCGTGTATCACGTATGGCACTTAACTGACTGATCAAGAATTTAGAGGTACGTTGGAGAACAGTTATTTATCAACATGCTGCCTATTTCAACTAAGCAAATTAGTTTTTTAACATTTCAGAAGCGTTTTATTAATTTCCTACAAAGTGCGTCATTTTATGCATGACAACCAAATATATATATATATATAGAACTGAAGAAAATAGAAATAAATAAAAAAAATAAATGAAATGAATAAACGTATATAATAAGAAATAAATAATATATGTATATATAAATAAATAATCAGGAGGCCATGATCATTAATAAAACTAACACAGTTCCTTCAACGACCCAATTAGCATAAATAAGGAATCTGGGTGTCATGCCCGTAAATAAGCCCAAGAATTAGACCGAAACAAAATAATTTGGAAAAAGCTAGTTTTCCTTTCCTCACTCCCTTCACAATAAACAACCCTCGCTAAGGTGTAGCGGTACTTAGTCTGAAGATCACAGTGAAACTGACAGTCATCGTGCAGTGATTGATTCCCATGTCCACGCTGTCTATATGTATGTATGTACATGTGTGTGTGTGTGTGTGTGTGTGTGTGTGTGTGTGTGTGTGTGTGTGTGTGTGTGTGTGTGTAGTATCTGAGCCTATACCGTGGGTATTTGTCAGCCGAGAGTGACTTTAGGACAAAGTTAAACAAACAGTCAAGAAATAGACACACTTCTCATGGTTTATGTAAACAAAGCCACGCATATTTTTTTTCTACGCAGTCGTTATGGATGCGTAATATTATATGTGAAAATAATTGCGTCGAAGGAACAGGCAAACGCCTGCTCATGTGCAGCTGTCAAAACAATTCATTTAAATGAAATTATTCTTAATCACATTCTTTTTTTCGTCAACCGTTATCTGTCCAGTTTTCTCTTTAATCAGACTTTATATATATATATTTTATAAGACTTTATATATGTTTTATAACATTAGATTTGGACTGTTTAATCATTAAAATGCGATTTGTTTGATTCGCCATGTTTTTAATTTCGGTCTATTGTTTCCCAGCTGATGTTTTGATATTGGTATGTCTTTCATCGAGATACGATATGTATTCGCATATTCTTCTTCTTTATCTTCCTCTTTATATGCCTGTCTTTATAAGGCAGGCGATCATGACCCTTCAGATCCTCTTGCCTATTGTAGCTCTTAAGCTTTGTCTTTCTGCTATTTCTCCCAATCTCTGTTCTACCTGCCATTTACTCAAGCCAATCAAGTATGTTACACAATGTTTCCCCTGTCTCTCTTTCCCTCAATCTGTCTTGTGAGTACCATCTTTTCCAAGCCTTCCTCCCTCAATTTCTGTCCCAGAATTCCAACTGCTTCTTCCTTATGTTAAGTATAAGTTTCCATTTTCATTAAAACCTCGTCATTGCTCACATTTTCGGTCCATAGTATCTTCTGCATCATTCTGTAGAACCATATTTCTGTTGCTTCAAGTCTTTTCTCGCAGATAAATCAATGTGAAAATGAGAAGTGCCGCGAGGAATAATGTTTGTCAGAACAGAAATCAAACTCATCGAATCAAGTTCGAATCTCACAGTTGTCTATGTGCACCTCGCATAAATTTCTTTCTCCGATTTAGCTTTTCTATTTCGTCTTTTTTTTTTATCACTAGATGTTTTGAGAAATATGTCTGAGTGCTGGAGTTCTGTGATGGGTGAGGGTAAAAAAAATGAGTGCATGTGTGAGAGTTCTAGCCAAGATATTACTAACAACAATAAAAAAGTGAAATTAAGCATTTTTTACTCTCGTGTTATCGGTGAATTTTTTTTTTTTAATCATCTCACCCCGAGCAAGGCGGAAACGCTACTGATGTGCAGGGGTTACATAAATGTAAAAAGATTAATTAGAAAAGAGTGAGGAGTACAAACTAGTTAGAAAGGAATAACAGAAACCCGAGAAAGCAGGTGCGATGACAGATACATAGGTGAAGAGTCCAGTGATTAGTAGATGAGTATTGACTTTGCATTTAAATTTCTGGAGGTTGTAGCCGTCAGGAAAGCAAGAATACGGGAGTGAGTTCCACAGGCGAGAAGTGCGAGAGAAGAAGCTGCAGGAGTAGAATAGGAAAACAACTTAGTCACAAGACATCCTTTCAGCGTGTACAAATTATTTTTCGAATAAAAAAAGCGGTGTCTATTTCTTGTTTAATCTAGCTTTCAAAAAAGAAACCGCTGGGAACTTTTGAACACGCCGAATATTTTGACATAAAAAAAATCACTACTGTTTTTTTATGCCAAAATTCACGTTCTTTAAACAAAAGCATCTTGAACTAACGGCAAAGTTTAATATTCTTTTGTAACCGAACATTAAAAGCGAACTGTTTACTCCACTTAACACTAAAACATGAAAATATTTTACAAAAATAGTCTATATTTCTATTTAAGTCGTTTACAATAGAATATTATTGTAATAGAAATATTTTTCATTTGCAGACTTGCCATGTCTGAGGTTAAGGGTCGTTCGCAGCTCTTCCCAATCTGATCAACTTTAACCTAACAAAACTAATTTGCATTTCTTCCAATATATTTTACTTTTCAATTCTGACGAAGGAATACCAACTATACACAAATATACGTGACAAATCCTTTAAAGAAATTAAACCAAAACAAGGAAATATTCAAATAACTAATCCTATCAAATTCAAGTTAATTAAATTTAGGCATTGTCACCAAAAGAAACATTTAACGACTTGCGTTCCGATCTAGTCACTTAATATGCCACATAGATTTATGTACAGATGTTAATTCTGGCTATTTTCATTTCATTCTTTCAAAATACTATCTAGAAAAGTTTGTACATTTGATTCAAAAAGAATATGAAAAATATAGCAACCTGCATACATTGAGTGGGGATAATGAAGTAGATACTAACAGAATGAAATGTGATACTAAGCAAGCAAAAAAATGGTTTTCAGTCAATTTTCATCTTCAAAAATTTAAATGCAATGTCAATCGCTATCTACTGTTCTCCCGATTACTCACTACCTCTTCCTGAACATTATTAATGTTTCTGTACCGATTTCTACACTCTGTAACTCCTTGTGTCTTAGTGGCATTTTTCTGCCAATGTTGTGCAGGGGATTACGTATGAGGAAAGTTATGAGAAAGAGTGACAGGTTATAGGGGGTGTCAGGAAGTGGGTAAAAGAAGAATGAGAATACTGATGAGAGTGGAGTGGACGGAGAAAAGAACATGAGAGAGAGGATGCAAGTTAGTGAGATGACTATTGACTTTAAATTTAAATTCTTGGAGATTGTAGCTGTCGGGGAAGCAAGTAAACGGAAGGGAAGTGCGAGAAAAGAAGCTGATGGAGTAGAATTTGCGTTTACATTTTATTGGTTTCACATTAAAAGGGTGGGATCTAGTTACTAATCTTATGGCTCGAGTAAATTCATATATACGGGGCACCAGTGAGCTAGTTTCATCGGAGCAAAAGCCGTGAAAGTATTTATAGAAGTGACATTATGAAAAAAGGCAAAAGGAGACGTTTCTTAGCCGACGCATTTCGTCCTCTGTGCGACTCTTTTGGAGCAAATGTAAGCATTTTATTTTGTAAGTATTTATATACAAGAGCAAAATTAAGTCAAAGTTGTGGTGGAATTTAATTCTATGTATGACGAATGCATTTGATAAATTGTTGTGTATAAGAGCTCTTTTATGTTCATAGATACTTTTTTTTAATTGCTGCATTTTTTCACAACCAGTTATTCCTAGTAGTTTACTTTGTATATACCTTATTTAGAATTATTATTGTTGTAGATATTTTTGGTTAGCGTGCATGGAGTACTGCTGCCATTTATGGTCAGGTGCCCCTGCCGTTCTCTTCAGTGTTCTTGACAAGCTCCAAAGGAGAGTCTGTAATGTGATAGGTACTGATCTGGCGACTCGACTGCAGCCACTTCCCCATCGTCGAAATGTGGCCTCCCTCTGTCTCTTCTATAAATACTTTCATGGCTTCTGCTCGGATGAGCTTAAGTCACTGATGCCTCCTCAACAGGTGTTTACCCGTGCAACCAGACTGGCAACTGGGTCCCACCCATTCACAGTCAGGTTAGTCAAATGCAGACGACAATTCTACTCCTGCGATCTTCCTCTCTCGCACTTCCCGCCTGTGGAACTCACTCCCGTATTCTTGCTTTCCTGACGGCTACAACCTCCAGAAATTTAAATGCAAAGTCAATAGTCATCTACTAACCACTGGCCTCTAGCTCTCTCCCCTCCCCTGTATAACCTTCCCTTTCTCTCCACCTATGTGTCTGTCATCGCACCTGCTTTCTCAGCTTTCTATTGTTCCTTTCTAACTAGTTTGTACTCCTCACTCTTTTCTAATTAATCTTTTTACATTTATGTAACCCCTGCACATCAGTGGCGTTTCCGCCTTGCTCGGGATGAAATGATTATAAAAAAAAAAATATATCCATGATCGTTTTGGATGTGATTGTAATTATTTTCATATTGTTCAGGTTGGATATATCGTTTTTGGATAGCGAATGTTATGGGATTTGTAAATTGTATTTTGTGTCTGTTTTTATCTAGTTTATTGTTGTTAATAACGTTGGTATTTTTTGCGTTCGTATATTTTGTGTGCCTTTCTTTTGGTGTTATGTGTAAAGTGATAAAATTATTAGAGATTTTCGAATTTTTTTCTGTATATATTTCTGCCTTGGGTAAGTATCGGGAGTTATAAATTCTTTTAGATCTGTTGTGGATCCGAGTGAGGAACCACACAAAATAATGAACAACAAACACAGATATTTGAAATAGAAATTTAGGTTATATTGAACGTAATATAAAATTTGAACGCAGGTTAGTAATCCAGGAATACGATTAGTAAGAAATAAATATATACAAGTCTTGAAGTGAAGCCGTGTTGGAAATAATATATCCGTGTAATATTATTCTAGCTGAGTTGAGCTCAGTGCTATTCTGACTTCTGACGCGGTATTCTCTGGGTAACTTCGGTATCTCTCGGTAACTTACGGAACAATCTCCGGTATTCTCCGATAACTCTCACGGATCTTTACGATTCTGACGTATCTCACTATTGCAAGGGTATATGTATACTCAAGTCGAGTCCATTATCATAGAAAAGGGGGAGGTTTCACAACACCCCCTTCTAGCTTCTTTTTGGGGAGTAGTTTTTTTTCCGTTTGGGAACTATTCCATGAATTTCTGTTTTCCGCTAGTTCTTCTAATTTATGAATTTATTTGAGGTCTCTGAATCTCAAACGTTTCAAAGATTTCTTCCATCGCGTCATCGTTTTCTGAGGGTGACGAGCTTGGCTCCTCACTCCTTCTTGTCTGTATTTGGTTTATGTGTCATCTGTGGGTAAACTTTTCTTCTTGTACTGTGTACATAACATTTCCTAGTCTGTTTATTATTGTTCCCTGCTCCCAATATGCCATATTATTTTGAACATTCTAAAGTAAACTCGTTAACCTTATTTGAACGATCTTTTCGTAACTATGGGTTTATTCCGGGTTTTATTTTCATGGGAGCAATTTATCGAAAACAGACCGTATCCTGCAAGCAAACACCACCTCAGCTGGTGAAAGTCCAGATGGTTTGTTTCTGTTCGGAGTAATACGGTATATCTGTAAGAACTGTTGTAACGCTCTTTCCGTTGGTATATCCCCACCTTTTTTAATGCTCTCTTTAGAGTGTCCACGAACCTTTCTGCTTGGCCGTTAGACCGTGGATGATAAGGTGCTATTTTTATGTGTTTTACTTGGTAAGTCTCGCAAAATTCTTGGTAGTCACTTGATGTATATTGAGTACCATTGTTCGTTACTAAGCAATCTATCACTCCAAACCTTGCGAATAGTTCGTGTAAACAGTTTATGGTATTTTCTGTTGTATGATTTTTATACCTGAAAACTTCAGGCCATTTACTAAAACTGTCTACTGTTATTAAGTAGTAGTAACCGTCAATGTGTCCTGCGCAGTCCGCGTGGACTCTCGACTAAGGTTTGTCCACCTTTGGCCATGGTTTCTGTATGATAGGTGGTGACTTTGCTGCCGCCGCGCAGGCTTTAAATTTTTCCACCATCTGAGTAATATTAGCATCCATGTTAGGCCAGTACACGTAACTTCTCATGAGTGTCTTCATGCGTTTTTTCCCCGGATGTCCTAAATGAAAATCTTTCAAAATTCTTTTTTGTAACGATTTTGGTATTACCACTCTTTCATTGTAAAGTAGGATATTATCGTAAATTGAGAAACTTGCTAAGTTTTTCTTCATCTTCTATTTTTTTTCTTTGTGGTTTTTATGAATTCGTCTGTTTCTGCTTCTCTTCTTATTTTTAATAGTGTTACTGGTAAATCTCTCACCGTATTACTTAACACTTTACTGATTTCGTCCTCGGCTCTCAAAGCCGCTATTACCGAGTCTTCTAAAGGTTCACTTTTCATAGGTATCAGTCACGATAATTCATCCGCATGTCCAATTTTGTTCGATGGTATAAATTTTAATTTGAAATTATAGTTTAGTAATAACGTTCCCCACATCAGGAGTCTATTTGCGGTGTAAACTGGTAATCATTTCTTTGATCCAAATATGGTTAGGAGAGGTTTATGATCCGTTTGTATCGTAAACTCTCTTCCATATATATATACATCTATGAAAGCGAGTTATGGCAAATATTATGCCTAACGCTTTTTTTCTATTTCTGAATAATTTTTTTCGGCCGGTAGCAACGATCTCGATGCGTGGGCTACCGGTTTTCTTGTGCCGTCCTGTATTTTGTATAGAATACAAGCTCACACACTGTGTGAGCTTGCGTCACTTACAATAATAATTCCTAGTGTCAATGCTAGGTACGACGTTAGTTTCATTATAATTTCCTTAAAGGCTTTTTTACAATCTCCCTACCAGTTACATTAGTTCGTTGAGAGCTACCCTCAATTTGTGCATATTATCGATAAATTCTCCATAATAGATTGCAAGTACTGGGAAAACTTTTTAATTCCGCGACATTTTTTGGCTCAGGCACAATTTTTATCGCTGATGCCCTCTCTGGGTCTGGTTTTCTGCCATTTTCGCCTAAATATTTTATTTCCTTTAAGAAAAAAATCACATTTTTTTTCTTTTATTTTGAACCCAAAGTCCTGTATGGTTTTGAAAACCTCATTAATATGCGTCGCGTGTTCTTCCATACTATGACTTTTGGCTAGAGTGCTATCTAGATAAGCAGTGGCAAAGTTTTGTCCCGTAAGCATGGTGTCCATTGTCTGTTAAAATACTGCCAGAGCAACCTTTATTCCGAATAGCAATCTGTTGTATTTATAGAGTCCTTTGTGCGTGTTTATACATAGAATATTTGTACTCTCTTCTGTAACTGGGATCTGTAAATACGCTTCACTTAGATCAATTTTCGAAAATACTTTCCCACCATTAAGTTTGGTGAATATCTCCTCCGGGCTTGGTAATGGGTAATGATAATCTTTTATCGCGTTGTTTAATCCAGTGGAAAAATCTGCACACACATGGGTTTCTCCAGATTTTTTCTTCACATATACTACCGGTGCCGCCCATTCGTTGAATTCTATTTTTGAAATGATCCCAGTTTGTTCTAGTCTATCAAGCTCTTTATCTATTTTGTCTGTTGTTGCGAAAGGCACGTTTCACCTTTTTTTAAATACTGGTTGCGCATTCTGCTTTAGATCGATTTTTGCTGCGAATTTGTTACATCATTCTAACCCACTTAAGAATACTTCTGGAAATTGTTTGTGTAATTACTCTTTCAATTTCGTATCTTCTGACGGTTCGCACTCTATTTTTTTTTTTTTTTTTACAAAAAGAACTAATGGATAAATCCCATACATCAAACTTCTACATCCAATCTGCTCCTACCAGATTTTCTGTGTTTTTCATAACATATATTTTTAATTTTTTGGTTTTTCCATATAATTTCACATTCACGATTATTTCACCTTCGAAATTGATCCGTTTTCCTGTGACAGACTTCGCGATATTTGTGTGTGTATAACATGGTCGGCCTATTCAGTTTCCTCCATGTTTGTAGGTTTATTATTGTTAAGTTCGAACATGAATCTAATTGTAATTTGATCTGCTTATTTTATATTTCAAGTTCTACATATTTCCTCGTGTTTTGTTTGTTTTCATAGTCCACTCTAGTAGATCTTACCCTACTAGACTGTCTTTTGTTTCTGCATACAGCTGCTTTGTGTCCCATTTTTCTGCACACTAGACTGTTCTTGTATTTGAACCGACAATCTCTAAACCAATGCAATCCACCACATCTGTAACATGCAGATGTGGTGGGGGCTTGTTTTTTATTTGATTTCTGTCATTAGTTGCTTTATATCTTGTAATTTTGTCATTAGGTTTTTGTTTTACTTTTGGGGAGGGTGAAAAACATAAATTTTGGTTTAACTTACGAATATGCGCGACTCCTGGTTTTTAATATAGCTTTACTGTTTTTTTAATACTTGGGCATTTTTGGCAATCCTCTGATAGTTTTTGCAGCATTAACCCTGGTTCATTGTGGTGTTTGGATAGCATTCTTTTTTGCATTTCACTGTCTTTATCCTTGGACAAATTTAAGGAATTTAAATTTATTTGGGGTTAGCTCTGCCAAATCGTCACAATGTTTGTTGACGATGGCTGCGCATGTTGAATAGTCCTCGTTTTCGCCTTTCACGAGATTAAGTCATTTCCACCTTTTGTGAAACCGTGAAACCTTTGGACTGAATAATTCCGTGAGGCATGTCACTGCCTCATCGAACGTTAAGTCGTTTGTCTTCTTTGGCAGGATGTAGTCTATAAATTTTGTATATTCCTCCGCACCTAATTTCATAAGCAATAACCTTAACTTTTTCTTTTCTGTCCAGTTTTGACAATCAATATTAAAAATGTCTTCATAGCGTCTGTAATATTCCCCAAAATTTTTGTCATCATCAATAGAGTACTTCAAGGTTTCTATCGCATTCCACACGGCGTCTTGCGAAAATGTCGCCTCTTTTTCCATGTTCCTTTCTTATGTGTTGATTGTCAATTTTAGTAAGAGTTCTTGAAGTTGTAATTGTCTTTCTTCGTTCATTCTTTGGATTTCCCTTTGAATTTTAATTACCTTTCTTCAATTCTTTTTATGATTTCTAGTATTTCTTTTTGAAAGTCATCCATTGTTTGTTGCTTTGATTCCATGTGGGATTTCTCTCTTTTACTGTTGCTTTCTTGCAATTAATCTTGGAAAAAAATTTTGTGAAAAAATTCTCCTACTGCGACTTTCAAATAGCTTTTTACAATTTTTTCTTTCTATCTCTTTTCGTTCCAAAGTTGTTATACCATCATATTTTCTGCAATAGTTTCGTCAAATTGTTTGTGGTCGACTTGTATCGTACTGTGGTTTTTTCGTTGTTCTGTATGAGTTGTTTCGAGTTTTGTCGTAACTATCGAATTTTTCGTCAGCAAGTTATTGTGTTCGACTTGAATTCGAATCTTTCGTCATTAATTTCGAATTTTTTGTCGTTAAGTTGTTGTTGAGTATGCGAGTTCAAATCCTTCGTCAAAGTTGTTGTGTCGACTCGCGTTTGAATCTTGTTGCCAAGTTGTTGTTGTGTACGTGTGTTCAAAATCTACCGTCGTTAAGTTGTTGTGAGGTATACGTGAGTTCGAATCTTCGTCGCCAAGTTGTTGTGGATCCGAGTGAGGAACCACACAAAATAATGAACAACAAATACAGATATTTGAGATAGAAAAGTGGGTTATATTGAACGTAATATGCAAATTTGAACGCAGGTTAGTAATCCAGAAATACGATTAGTAAGAAATAAATATATACAAGTCTTGAAGTGAATCCGTGTTTAAAATAGAATATCCGTGTAATATTCTAGCTGAGTTGAGCTCAGGGCTATTCTGACTTCTGACGCGGGATTCTCTGGGTAACTTCGGTATCTCTCGGTAACTTACGGATCAGTCTCCGGTACCTTCCGATAACTCTCACAGATCTTTATGATTCTGACGTATCTCACTATGGAAGGGGTGTATGTATACTCAAGTCAAGTCCATTAACACAGAAAAAGGGAGGTCTCACAACAAAATCACTTTACAAAGTCTCTCTGTCGGCAGAGAGAAGGTTTCTGCAATGATATAGAGACTGATTCCAAAATCTTTAAATGGTTATTGGAACCAGCTCTATATATAATTTTGAACCGCTCTTTCTTATAGGACTTGGCACATGCTATATTCTCTATTAGATGTTGAGCGATAGCCGATTCCATATTTGTAGAGGGAAGGCAACACATGTTACCTTTTCTTATTTTAGAAGGCACAGGCTGATTAATCTTCGTTTCGAAATGTAAGGGGTACGTTCCACATAACCGGCAACACACTGGCAATTAAACTAATCCTTACAAAACGACGGAATAATAATAGGACCCTATTTAGGAACACTAAGAATCTGTATCACCTAACCAAATATGAGTGAATCGTGACAAGAAAATTAGTCTCTTTGGAAAACTGTGTATTGATTCATAGTTTATAATTTTATTATAGTAATTAGTACGATAAAGAGTGACTATTTTTGGTCAGAGGTTGCAAACAGCATCTTATGCACACTTACTAATAAAAGGTGCATTAAATGTAAAAAGTTCAAGATGCGTATTTTCAATAAGAAAAAGTTTTAGCCACCCAAAAATATAAGGCAAGCGTTGAAGAGAAACTCAACTGAAAAATCTGACAGATCAATGCGTGTTGACTGTTATATGATAAAGTAAAAATCGTCGAATCTTCGCTGCGAGACATTACTCAAATACTATCAGTTAAGAGATGTCGAAGCTGGGTATGAGGTATTTATCTCTGCCTTAATTATGTTACACGGAACGATGAATTGAGGTGTAGAAAAACTAGGTCATGAAACATATCACCCGTTCCCGCTTGTTACAGATTATTACATTAGACACTACAGATGAATACTGTTCGAATATTTCGTCTGAAAAAGATTGCGTAGTCTCGGCGCAAAATGTTGAAAATAAAGATGGTGACACATATGAATTTATCAAGCAATTAGTCTAAGAAGAACAAGTTAGAAGATTAACATAGTAAAGAATCTGCTGTTGAAGAGATGTAAAGGACTCTTTGACGATATTAACAATTAAGAACTTCTGTATATAATTCATTGATAATAAGTGAATGTTTTTAGCTCCCTATATAGTTGATGAAGGTATTACTGTACGTTCTAGCCTATCTTTTTTCTTTTGGCTCAAATGTTTCACCAACGGTTAGATGGTTGGAGAAAGTAAATCGACTAAAATCTAAATCGGAGAGATGAAAATCGGCTAGTTTTATTCATGGTCATAACCCCGAGATTATTCATATATATATATATATATATATATATATATATATATATATATATATACTATCAGTATAGCCCGGCGTTGCTCGGGTGTAATGAAAGCTTTAAAACTAATCCGTGGTCCTGAAGCTTAGATTCTTTGGACGTTGGCACGAAAGACTAAAAAGCAATAGTTGTTTCCAGTTAAAGCGAAACCGTAGACTAAAAGAAAAATGAATGGACGTAAGTTAAATTTTGATTTCCTGGTATCGATATCAAATGAGTTTTTTCGTCGTAAACTAAATTTTGAAGGCTAAATAAGTCCTCTGAGTAAATGGTATCATGTCTAGAAATAAGAACTACAATTATATCTACTTAGAGACAAACCCGAAGCAAAAACTAAAATAAAAGGGCTGAAAAAATACATACAGGCAGATAAACAGATACACACACAAACATCTTGCCTTTTATACATATATATATATATATACATATATATATTATCGATTTTCTGCACTATTATAAGAACTGCAACCTTGAAACTTCTGAATATCGTTTCTTATGTCATTGTCTATGAGTGTATCAAATTTGATTAAAATCGGACCACTTCTTCTATAACCCGATTTTTTCGATTATCGATTTTCGATATTTATCGGGGGGTACCTCGACACAAAACCTAGCTAAGAAGACTCGCAGACGCTTATAGTACAACTGTGTAAATTTTCAAGAAAATCGGTTCAGCCGTTGGGGAGTCTATAGGTAACGGACACACAAACAAACAGACACACACACACACACACACATACACACAGTGACAAAGTTCCATTTATAGATAGATAGATAGATAGATAGATAGATAGTATAATTTTCTAAGCGTAGCTTAGATGCAGCACAAGGCTGAAAGTATGGGACGCCCAGTGAAGGTCGAGCTCAATACTCAATCGTAATTGATAGTTATAAAGATATGAACTGGGATAGATAGATAGATAGATAGATAGATAGATAAATAGATAGATAGATAGATAGATAGATAGATAACATCGGTCGACATTTTTTATCCAAACGTTATTGAGCAAGACGCACATGTTTATGGGCTATTTATTTTTGCATGCTGATTCTGAAAATCAAATCATAATCAGGTAATAAATCCGCAGAAAATGAAGTATTTCTAGGCTCGAAAATAAAGACTGAAACTGCTGAAAATACACTTAGCGGGTTATTAGGATGCTTTTCTTTTAGTCTTTCGTGTATATCTATATTTTCTCCTCAGGAAAAAAAGTTAATTAAAATCAGTTTATTTAGCCTTTTTACGCATGATGTATTTGAAGGTAGCACAGAAGGAATTTGTTTTCATATATGCATTTGGAAGTATATCTATCAATTTATAATATATTTAGGCATTAGTCATACATTAATACAATATTTATAATGGAGAATCATTATTGCTTGTGATGGCATAAACTGGATTGTAATTGTATATCCTGGATTGAGACTATATTACCTGGACTGAGACAGTATCAGTCAGTTAAGTGCCATACGTGAAACACGCTTGGGCGATCATGTCTCGAAAAAGACATGACTGACTGGGCAGAAGATTATCCCGCAGTAGGTTGCCATTGCTTTCTATGGTAGACTGGTTGCCGACCAAGGCTATAGAACCCAATCTGTCCTGTTATTTAACCCATAACTGGAATGAATAGACGGATTAATACCTTTCCCAAGGGTATTTGCGCGTAAGTGAATACGATGAATTCGACTGGAATTCGAACTCGAAAGTTTGTGATTATATAATCTTGATTATAATAGTATAACCTAGATTGGGATTGTGTACCCTGGACAGAGATCGCATTAGCATGGATTGTGACTGTTTAAACTGGATTATGATTGTATAATCTAGATTGTGATTGTATAACCTGCACTGAGATTGTATAAGCAAAGGATTAATGTGAATAAGTTCAAACCCTATAAAACCAATTCTTTTCAATTATCTTTATTAATCCTCCATTTCCAACTTGTAAGTCATACAAGATTCAAATTGGACAATCGAGAATTTCGAAAGAAAAGGCGAGGCAAGCAACGTTTTGAATTCATAACTTACATTTGGCTAAAACATGTAAATAAAAACAATTAAATAAAAATTGTTACTGAAAGAGAAAAGTTGCAAAGAATGATATTTTTTAGAACTTGTAGCATAGCGAATGTTAGAAATTTTCATTGTAGATTTTCAAAGTGGGTGTATTGAAGTCTTGCTCTTGTTGAGTACGCTTTTGCAGAGTCGCCAGTAATCTTTGGAGCCAAACTTAAAGGATGCCTGCGTTGCCTCATTCTGGTAGCAAACGCCCTCTTAGCTTCGTTCAGTACTTTTTTACACTTATTCCGTGCTGAGGCGGAAAGGCGCCTGTTTTGGTTCGACGAGCAGCTTCGATAAAGCCAGAAGAAATGGTTCCGGTGGGCAAGCGGGTAAGAACCAGGGAGACGAATTTGATTTTAGCTGGAATTTCCTGGCCGGGATAAAAGCATCGATGCCAGCCTTAACCCAAGAGGAGACCTCGGAGGCACAGCCTTCGATAGGAAGATCGAAGACGTTGTTCCAGGGGACGTCGCAGAGGAAGTCTCGGAACGAGTCCCAGTCTGCTCTCTGGTAGCAGTATGATATTCTGCTGGTCTGGTTTTTTTGGGTAGACTTAGCGCGGATTGAGATGTTGACGGAAACTACGGCGTGGTCAGAGTTTCCGAGGGGGCAGAGCTGCCTGGTAGTGCAGGAGTCTGGAATGGAAGTAAAGCAAAGGTCGAGTAAAGAGTCCCTGCCGTTAGGGTTATTAGAGAAACGCGTGGGGAAGTCCACCACTTGCGTTAGAGCTTGGGTTATTGAAAAATACATGGTGCGGATCCCAGCAAGGTCGTGGCTGAGTTTTCAAGCCACTTGGTGTGGTGGGCGTTAAAATCGCCAAATACAAATATATGGGCAGATGGGTGAAAAGAAATGGCCCTGTCAATATTAGTAGAGATGATATCAAGTACCGTACAGTCAGATGAGGAGGGGGAGCGGTAGAGGAAGAAGAGATAGCTAACCGAGCTTAGAAGTGAGAGACGGAAGCACATGAATGATCCAGTGATTCAAGAGATGTAACCCTGGCTAGAGAGAGTTGTTCGCTGACATATACACCAAGCCCATGCATATGGACATTGGAGTCCTTCCTGAAGAAGGGAAGGTAACCAGGAACGAACAGCTCCGAAGAGGGGATAGAAGGGTCAAGGTTAGTCTCACATATAGCTAAGATATCGGGTGAGTTAGAAGGAATGATTCTACACTATTAAAGTTACTGCGAATACCTCGTATGTTTGTGAAGGAAACGCAGATAGGTTTGGGCGATTTATGACTAGCTGGTTTAGTCTTGCTGTTTTGTTTGTTTAATTTCATGGTGGTTTTAGTTGTGTATAGAGAGAGGTCTAGAGTAGGGTCAGATGGTCATTAATTGCAGCAGGTGAAGGATGGTGAATGGCGCCGCCTGCAGCATAATGTGGCCTCGGAGTTGCCCATCGGAAATTCATGCAGGGACGCCCGTCCATGCGCGAAATGGCACTACAGGAACCCCGATATTAATCAACTGTTGATCAGAGCAGCCTCTCAAGACGCTACGCAAGAGTTCGGGCTCTTAACTACCAGTCGGAAGCAACAACCAGGAAACTGCCAACCCGGTACCCTCAGAATGAAGAGACGTTGCCGCCATACTCACCAACTGCAAAAAGCTTCCAGCCGAACCGACATCAAGACTGAAAAAGAGAGATGAACCGGGAACCCTTTCCTAAACAAGAAACAAGGCGATCACCTCTACTCCTGTCCAAAAGAAGGGGGTGGAGTGTGAGACCGGGCGATAGTAGGTACTATCTACTCCAATTTTTCAAAAAATGAAAGTCGGCTCTCTGTGCAGGGCCCGGAAGTTTTTCCCACCTGAATCTATTCTGCACATATACAAATCTACCATCCGCTCGTGTATTGATTATTGCTGCCATATCTGGTCGGGTGCCCCTGCTGCTCTCATTGAGCTTCTTGACAAAATACAAAGGAGGATCTGTAACGTGGTTGATACTGACTTGGCAGACCGGCTGCAACCACTCTCTCACCGGCGTGATGTGGCTTCTCTGTGCCTCTTCTACAAGTGCTTTCATGGCTTCTGCTCCGATGAACTTAGATCACTGGTGCCGCCTAAGCAGGAATTTACACGAGATACTAGCTTAGCAACTAGGTCCCACCCTTTTACAGTTAAACAGATAAGATGTAACCGTAAATTCTACTCCAACAGCTTCTTTGCTCGCTCTTCCCGCCTGTGGAACTCCCTTCCACAAGTCTGCTTTCCAGACAGCTAAAATCTCCAGGTGTTTAAATGTAGGGTCAATAGACACCTCCTATCACACTAACTCCCAATTATTCTCAGAACACTCTCATCTACCCAACCCTCATTCTCGGTATCCTTACCCGCCTATCACCCATCCTCTAACATTTCCTATATTTAACCATTCTCGGTACCCCCACCCGCCTATCACCCACCCTCTGACATTTCCTATATTTAATCATCCTTTCTCCACTCTATGTAGCCCCCTGCGCAGTCGTGGCAGTGACATGCCTTGCTCGGGGTGAAACGCTTATGAAAAAAAAAAAAAAAAAAAAAGATTATTTATTCAACAAGGACTTATCATTTTACAATTGAGATGGCTAGATGTAACAATAACTTTTAAGTTTCTTCTCCCCGAATTCTTGATTATCGAACTTTCTTCCAGCTTCTTCTTTCTCGGTCAGCTTTGATCTTCAAAAATGTCAATTATCTTCAATTTTCTTACTACTTGTTCTTTTATTGTTCGCTTTACGTAATAGTATTTTCCTCGTATTCTTTAAAATCCACTAACCTCTTGCGTCTTAGCAAATTTATTGCCTTGCTTAGGGTGAAATGATTTTTAAAAAGTAATTTGAGTTCGTTGCCGGATGTTGTTCTTTTGATTATTTAGCGTGGTGCGTACAGCCATGTTAATTTGCGCGTATAGCAGCAGACAAATTTCCAGTCCTTTGGGAGTTCTTACTTCATCTCGTATTTAAAGTCGAGAAAGGAAAGAAAGAGATTATGAGATTTGCGCAAATACTGTTGTAAGACAAAATTCTTAGAAGGCTTGTAATTTGTTTATTTTCCTACTCAACATCTTTTATTTATATCTTCCGCGAGCTGATATCACGATAAGGAGAATAATATTTAACCATTATTATTTGTTAATTTCCTCCCTTCATATAAATTTTGGAGACCCTACTGTAAAAGTCTAATAAACTCTTTATATTAACTATGAGTCGAGAGGGACTAAATGGCAACACAGGCTTTAAAAGAATACAACAAAAGGCGAATTCGAATTTGATTCAGTGTTCATTACATTCCCTTTCGCGCAAATACACTCGGGAAATGTATGAATACTTCTTCCCTCAGTTATGGATTAAATAGTAAAGCCTGCATCTGAAAAAGTCATTGTTATTCACAGAAAAAATTGTTAATGCAATATTTAGAAGATAATTATTCTTTCTATTCAAAATATATTTCTGCTTTAAATAACATACAAAGGGTTGCTAAACGTAAAATAAAATCAATCCGTTAATTCGATCAGTGCTGTTGTTTACTGGATAATAAATGCTATGAAAACAAAGGAGAAAATTAAGATAGTTTTCCTCGCACTTCCTGACTGTGGAATTCTCTTCCAAACGATTGCTTCCCCGGCGGCTACAATCTCCAGGAGTTTAAATGTAAGGTCAATACACACCTCCTAACACACTAACCTGCTCCCATTCTATCAAGCACTCTTCCCATCTGCCCGACCTTCATCCTCGCTATCCTTACTCATCTGTCACCTTCCTCCTGACATTCCCTATGTCTAACCACTCCTTCTCTTTACCTTCCCCTATGTAGCCCCATGCGCAATAGTGGCAGTGGAATGCCTTGCTTGGGGTGAGATGATTTCTTTACGATGTTAAGTTCATAAGAATTATTGTTATTTACTACAGCTATGGTTTATAATGATTCAGTTGATCGGTTATTGCATTATGATGAGACGCCATTTTTATAAGAAACGTCATTATTACCGTTTGCATACTCATTTGCCATACGTTTTTGCGTAATTATAAGGTAAATTAACCTACATTTTTCAAACCTGTTTACAAGCTTTATCAATAAAAAATGACTTATCACTTGTTTACATTATTTCCTTCTAAATGTCTAGAGACAAAAAATATTCAAGTAATTCTCTGTTGAAACCTAATGTCATCTGGCACCTAACAAGCCTGACATTCTAATAACTGACTGTAAACAAATAGTAGAATCAGTCATTGGCCTTTTAATCCGTAGAGGTTGAAACCCGCTTACAAACAGACGCTGAAAATTTTCTAGATCCAGCGCAGGTAATTACAAGTAAATGGTGTATTGAAAAAAAACGTTACTGAAAATCTAATAATCGCACAGATACCAATGAAGTCAACAAGAATCTTATTTAGGTTTTAGCTGAAGGAAAACACAAAATCTGATTAACTAGAGACAAAAATATGCCGCTTTCTTTCACAACGAGCTAAAACTATTCTTTGTTCTCTGTTTGTCCTATAATTTGCCATCGTATTTATAGCCAAACATCATTTCCACATACAACTACAGGAATACCTTTGAAAGATAAAAGAAGTAACAGATCCATTACAATTGCCATTAACATGGTTAAACTCTTCGCCCTCTCTCTCTCTCTTTCTCTCTCACTATCTATCTATCTATATATCTATCTATCTATCTATCTATCTATCTATCTATCTATCTATCTATCTATGCCAATTCAGTATCTATCTATCTATCTATGCCAATTCAGTATCTATCTATCTATCTATCTATCTATCTATCTATCTATCTATCTATCTATCTATCGCAGCCTGTTCATATCTATCTATCTCGGCCTGGGCACCTCGGCGTGGTATAATGGTTAGCAAGCTTGTCTCGACGGAACCTATTACAACTGAGTAGTGAGTTCGAATCTCACTGAGTAATTCATACTTTCGGCCTTATGCCACATCTAAGAGGCGCTTAGGAAATCAACTATCTATCTCAGTCTTCTCATATCTATCTATCTATCTATCTATCTATCTATCTATCTATCTATCGCAGCCTCTTCATATCTATCTATCTTCCAGTGATGTCACGTTTCCGTTCGATTATCGAAATCAAGCAATATCCACTCAGCATGATCAGTACCTAGGCTGCTTGGGAATACCAGGTGCTGTAAGCTTGAACATGTGATAAAATGAAAAATTGCTCGGAATTGTTAACCGGGAAGCCGAGTTCCAATTCCCATTGGGTTCGTTATATTTATTTACTCACAAAGTTCATAGTTCATTGCTATCAAATCCGGGCTTCTTACTAAGATGGAGTTTTCAGTTTGGCTCTTCACGTCCCAGAATGCTTTATTTAATTTTTCAGAACAGCCTCTAATTTGTGCCTTTGCCATTTGTTCACACAACTAAATCATGTCGTTTGCACAGTTCTTATTACACGACTGTTCCTTTCTTATATGTTTTTATTCCTTCTGTGTCATCTACCTGCATCCACTCATCATCATTATTATTATTATTATTATTATTATTATTATTGTTATTATTATTATTATTAACTGATGATTGTATTCTTTGCATATTGTATCTAATTTTATAAATCGGGTCTTTAAAACAAGAATCATGGATTAATGTTTGCTTATATATGAAGAAATTCTAAAAACTAAAATATTCTGTTAATCTTTTTGAATGACTTGTGAGTGTTTTTATAGTTGCCAACACTGTTTGTTTATAGATACGTCATTTAGCATAAAGCTCATTTCGTCTTTTTGCCTTGATAAAGTCCATCACAGGACGAAACGCGTAGGCGATTTATAATACAGTTTTCCTCTTGTCTTTATTTTATTTAACCATATTTATGTGTGTGTGTGTGTGTGTGTGTGTGTGTGTGTGTGTGTGTGTGTGTGTGTGTGTGTGTGCGCGCGTGTGTGTGTGTGTGTGTGTGTTAACACTACTACCAAACGTACGTACCTTGGGACTTATCATAGTTTTTATTTAGTTATAACCGACACGGGCTCAACTTAAACCAAATAAGGCCAAAGTAAAGAAGTAATGTCTTATCTCAGCCTCATAATTACGCTTAAAATTATGGAAAATGATTATGCAAACGGTAATAATGACGTTTCTTTTAAAAATGGCGTCTCATCATAATGCAATAGCCAATCAACTAAATTATTATAGACCATAGTTGTAGCTTTAATCCCAAACCATGTAATAAATAACAATAATTCTTATGAACTTAAATTCGTAAAGAAAAGGTGACTGCTATTTAAAATATTATTTCATTGATGTTTAAACAAAGGGTTACAGTTTTTATTCTTTTGCTTTTGAAAATGACACCCTTCAAATGATGGCCTCTATTTGCTATATACTGTTGTAGACGATTTCTAAAGTTTTCCACCACCCAGAAGATAGATCGCTTCGTGGTCTTTCATGTTGCTTTCTTTTAAGTGCTGAACTTGTGACCCTGAAATTTTTAAACCATAGCAGCACCAATCCGACGTAACATGAGCTAACCACGAAAAGTTCTGTGTGTTGTCACTACACGTCCAGTCAGTTGATTGCCATACAGGATACACGTTTGGAAAGAAACATGACTGACTAGGCAGAACATTTTCTCGCAGTAGATTGCCATTACTTTTTGCGGTAGACCGGTTGCCAACCAAGGCTACAGAACAAAGTCTGTACTACTATCCAACCCATAGCTGGGGAGAGAATAGATGGATTAATACTTTTCCTACGGGTATTTGGGCATAAGTGAATAAAACCAATGTTACTGGAATTCGTACTCGGCTCTCCGATTTCTCATTCCGAGCTGATATCTACAGCATCCGAAATACGAAGATGATTTCGTTTATTTTCTGTGGTGTTCATAAAACAACTTCAACTTTTGAAACTATTCTATCAAGACACTCATCTTTATCTTTTTTGTGTTTGGCACAACTTTTCAACAGATATGAAAATGCTTTTCAGATACGAGGATATTAAAAAAAGTAATCAAACTTTCCTCTTATATTTACTCTGAATAAGAATACGTGTTGTATTTTCTTTCATGCACATCGTTTGTTTTTACTCAATATTTTTCTCGTCAGTTTTGCTTAAATCTGTGAATTGTTTCGCTGAAAAGGCAGAAACAGTTTTAAAAATACACCGTCGGCTCAGCCATTTGCATATAATATGCACCTATTCTGGAGTTATCTTCTTCTTCTTCTTCTTCTTCTTCTTCTTCTTCTTCTTCTTCTTCTTCTTCTTCTCCTCCTCCTCCTCTGTACTGTGTCCGTTAATGACGTAGGTGATCATGCCTTTCACATCTCCCTAACCCTTGTAGCTTTTAATACTCTTTCTCCTGTTATCCCTTCCAAACCCCACTCTACAATCCATTTGATCAAGCCCATCAAAGGCGTCTCGGAGGTGAAGAGTTCGTAAATTCTAAGCGTTTCGGTGATTTCTACCGTACCATGTAAATCGATTCGACAATTTTTCGCGTACTCAATAAAGAGTGACATTTTTCGTAAACCAATCGCCGAGAGTTTTCCTACTTTGTTTTTGAAGTGGACGACATCAGTTGTAACTGTTGTGTTTGGGGGTTAGATCTTACTCGGTATAAAGCAAACAAGGACACAAGCCTCTGCGTAAAAAGTGTGATTTCAAGTGGAATCTTGAAAACGTCAGCCCTTTATCACGTACATGATACTCAAGGTGAAATGAAAGACTCTATAAGCATCCGATGTAGAGGTTATTAATGAATGCAAGAATCTGGTCCAAAGAGAACACAAAACTAAAAATAATTGGACAGTGAATTTTCACAAGAATTGTACAGACATTTTCGATGCGGACAAATAAATAAAACTTAAACGCACAAAGCCTAAACTCTTTTTGAGAACAGAAAAGGAAAAAGAAAATTTCCAGCTCTAAAATATTGCCTTTAATCAAAATTCAAACTTCTTTGTGAATTCTTCTTTATGTGCCGTGTCCCTGCAGAACGTAGATGATCCTGGACTTCCACTTGCCTTTGCCCTTTGTCGCTCACAATATTTTTCCTTCTGGTATCTCTCCCAAACTCCGCTCTTCTATACACTTGCTCAGACCCATCAAATATGTCTCGCTTTACCCTGCCTCTCTTTCTTTCTATCCGTCACGTGAGTATTAGATTCTTCAAGCACTCCTTCCTCATTACGTATCCCAGGAACCTCAGCTGATATTAAGTATAAGTTTTCTTCTCGTTTGTTTCCTCTCAAACACCTCGTCGTTGCTCACCTACTCGGTCAATGGTATCATCAGTATCCTTCTGTAGAACCATATTTCTGCTGCCTCAAGCCTCTCCTTTATCCTTGAGATTGTTTAACATTCGCTACAATACAGAAGGACAGATATCACATAACGATCCAGTACTCTTTTTCTTTGATTTTTCGGCTTTCGGTTCTCTGGTTAGCTTTTGAAATGTGTCTTTGGCTATGCCAATGCATTTTCGGCTCTCTGTGTCGCACTTACCATCCTCTGTTAAAACACTTCCCAGATATTTAAATTTCATTATTTGTTTTATTTTAGTTTCCCCGACCTGCAGTTGACATTTCAGGGTCTTCTTTTTGTGTTATATATTCTGGGGGCCAAAAGAATATAAATGACCTTAAATAAATATTATTTCTTTCAAAGGCGATAAAGAAAACAGCTGATGATTTCAATCGAAACTGAAATGCAGAAAAATAAAAAGTGTATTGTATCAAAGACGCCAGTTATCAAGGTCACGGAATATAAACAATGAGGAAAGGAATGCGTCCTGTAACCCAAAGAATATAATATACATTAAATAAATATTATTTTTTCCAAAGGCCGAAAAAAATTAAACTATGATTTCAATCGAAACTGGAATGCAGAAAAATAACAAAGTGTACTGTGTCAAAGACAGAATATAATTTACATTAAATTATTTCGGCCAGAAGCGAATAATGTAAAAACAACATTCAAGGCCGGAAATATAAAACAATAAGGAAAAGAATTAATTATATTTTAGTAAGCCGACAAAAATATGGCTTTTGGTGTCAGAAACAATGTCAAATAAACAGGTGTTGCATCAGCCTTTTCAAAGTCGGAAAAAAATTAAACAATGGAAGATAGGAATGTAATGACATCAAAATGCAATGTGACCAAAGGCAATAATCGGTGTGCCTGCCCGAAGATGACGTGATTAGGGGAAGCTCGACGAGCCTTGACTTATGTATAAGACCAGGTTTTTTCGGGTAGAAAAAAAGAAGGCTAAGCCAAAAGACTGAAAGAGAACGCACGAATGAGAAAGAAAAAGCCCGTCTCTCCCTCGTATGTACGTACGTATGTGCCCCCTCAGACTACTATCCTGTACACACGACCGTCTCTGAAAAGAATAAAGAAAATCTAAACTTATTTATAAATGGAACTTTGTGCGTGTCAGTGTGTGTGTCCGTTACCTATAGACTCCGAAACGGCTGAACCAATTTTCTTGAAAAATTTAACAGTTGTACTATAAGCGATAAATATCGAAATCGATAATCAAAAAAATCGGGTTATAGAAGGAGTGGTCCGATTTTAATCAAATTTCATATACTCATAGACAAAGACATAAGAAACGATATTCAGAAGTTTCAAGGTTGCAGTTCTTACAGTAGTGCAGAAAATATATATATATATATATATATATATATATAATCATTTCACCCCGAGCAAGGGGGAAATGCCACTGATGTGCGGGGGGCTACATAAGAGTAAAAAGATTAATTAGAAGAGAGTGAAGAGGAATACGAACCAGTTAGAAAGGAGCAATAGAAAGATGAGAATGCAGGTATGAGAATGCAGGTGTGATGACAGTTCCAAAGGTGGAGAGAAAGGAAACGATATACGGGGTGGGGAAAAAGCTAGAGTCAAGTGGTTAATAGATGAGTATTGACATTGCATTTAAATTCCTGGAGGTTGTAGTCGTCAGGAAAGCAAGAATATGGGAGCGAGTTCCACAGGCGGGAAGTGCGAGAGAAGAAGCTGCAGGAGTAGAATTGACGTCTGCATTTGGCTAACCTAACTGTGAATGGGTGGGACCCAGTTGCCAATCTGGTTGCACGAGTAAACACCTGTTGAGGAGGCACTAGTGACTTAAGTTCGTCCGAGCAGAACCCATGAAAGTATTTATGGAACAAAGGGAGGCCACATTTCGTCGGTGGGGAAGTGGCTGTAGTCAAGCCGCCAAGTCAGTACCTATCACATTACTGATTCTCCTTTGGAGCCTGTCGAGAACACTGAGGTGAATGACAGGGGCGCCTGACTATATATGGCAGCAGTACTCCATGCACGGACGAATGGTTGACTTGTATATATGCAGGATGGATTCAGGCGGAAAAAACATCCTCTGTCAGACACAGTGACCCAACCTTCTTAGCAGTGGATTTCGCTATGAACTCGATGTAGTGGTTCCATTTGAGATCAGAAGAGAGGGTAAGGCTGAGGCGGCGCAGTGTATTGCTCTTATATATATATATATATATATATATATATATATATATATATATATATAAAAGACAAGATGTTTGTGTGTGTGTCTGTTTATCTGCCTGTATGTCTGTATTTTCTTCAGCCCTTTTATTCTAGTTTTTGCTTCGGGTTTGGCTCTAAGTAGGTATAAGTGGAGTTCTTAGTTTCAGCCATGATACCATTTACTCAGAGGACTTATTTAGCCTTCAAAATTCAATTTACGACGAAAAAACTTATTTGATATCGATACCAGGAAATCAAAATTTGACTTACATCCATTCATTTTTCTTTCAGTCTACTGTTTCGCTTTAACTGGAAACAACTATTGCTTTTTAGTCTTTCGTGCCAACGTCCAAAGAGTGTGATCTCCAGGACCATGGATTAGTTTTAAATCTTTCATTACACCTGAGCAACGCCGGGTTATACTGCTAGTAAGTTAATATTTTTTATATATACGTTATTCGTGTTGGTTGTTGATGTCAAGGCGATGGTGATTCAGCAGCAGTATATACCAAACGCGAGTGGTATATAACATTTGCTGATGACCATACATTCAGTTTTCTTGAAGTTAATGCTCAGTCCTTTTTTCTCGCTTTCCCTTGCTACTTTCTGTAGAAGGTCCTGCATTTTTCTTTCCATGTCTTCTATCAGCACTGTGACATCTGCGTATCTTATATTGTTGAGATTGTGGCCGCCAGTGACGAATACTAGCAAGGACTCTTTCTTCTTCTTCTTCTTCTTCTTCTTCTTCTTCTTCTTCTTCTATGTGCCCTGTCCCTTCAGGACGTAGGCGATCATGGCTCTCCACGTCTCCCTATCCCTTGTGGCTCTTAGTATGTTTGCTCCTGTTGCTCCTGGCAACCCCCGTTCCGTCATCCACCTGATCAGTCCCTGCAAATATGTTATCCGCTGCCTTCCTCTGTCTCTCTTTCCTTCTATCTGGCCAGTCAGTATCAGGTTCTCCAGGCTCTCCTTCCTCATTGCATGTCCCAGGAACTTCAGTTGTCTCTTCCTGATGCGCGCGCGTGTGTGTGCGTGCGTGCGTGCGTGCGTGCGTGCGTGCGTGTGTGTGTGAAAAATGCTTTTAAACATTTTGAGAACGAGTTCCGCACATCAAAACAAGGACAAAAGTCTATATAAACGTCCTTCATTTTTTGCTTATGAAGTTTAAAGCAAGTTTACAATAGATGTCTCTGTATTACAATGTAGACTAGGTTACATTTACAATTTCTGTACATTTGTAGCTCTGTGTAGTAGTGAGTTAACTGAGATATGTTACGCTTAAGATGGGCATAATATTCATATCGTGAGCAGGCATATATGATTTTTACATATGGCAGAGCAAATGGCAACGTACGCAATGCTGAACAGCTGGATTAGATTGTGGTTCCAGCAAAAAGGGAAGCGAGTCTTTCAACCTTTGCTGTTGTTTATCGTCGCGTTGCCGAGACAGTATCTGTGGCACCACAAACTATGGCTCGATGAAAACCGAGATCCGCTTGTACGCCTGATCACCAAGGATATATTCTACAGGTTGTCGGATACGATCCACGTATCAGCACACGTCAAGTGACCCTAGAATTTTACATCTGGCAGGGCGGATGCTTCAAGAGCAGCTTCTGTATCGATATCATTTTCAAAGTGTGCGTGGTCTTTTACTCTCTGATCACTCACCACGGGAGAACTTTTGCCAGTAGTCTATTGCACAAATGTACACAAATGTTTAATGCTAACAGTTTCTTTTCTTGCACTTCTCGATCGTGGAACTCTCTTTCAGCTCCTTGCATACCAGTTAATTTTGGTCTTTAAAAATGTAAATATATATCAATTGATATTTACTGTGTTCTTGATTACTTTTCTATTGTTCTCGCTCCTTAAAAAATGTTTCTGTTTCCATTATTCTTTTTACATCCAGTAACTGCTTCAGTCTTACAGATTTTACTGCCTTGCATGGAGTGAATTCGATTAAAAAAAGATAACAAAAACGGTTAAATACATCGATAATGCTTACAATCTTTGATTGAAAATAGCATATCTATTTACACAACATGTTATAAAGGAACGTACACATACCAATCAATCGAAATGTTTTTTTTACGTAATGAATTTGTGACAATTGCCGACTTTTTAAAACTCTGAAAATAATTTTGAAAAATAAAGAAAACACGATGATACATTTGCCTTGAGAGTAAACAGCTGTCACAGAAAAATAAATCATTTCCTTGAACAGAGAAGGAAAAAATTATCTCTGCGGGTAATGTCAAGTTCGCTTGAACTCTTCCTTCTAATGTAAAAACCAAAAAGAAACTTTAATTTTAATAAAATAAAAAATCAGTTTAAGTTATATCTGTGCGGATGTCTTTTAAGAGCTTTTAATTTTGAATCCCCCAGGTGAGTCAGAAAGATATTTGCAACTTTTATTAAGAATTATGTTTTATTATCCGACTGAATTGCAGATAGCAATAAATGTTGATAAACATTTGTTCAATAGTCGGAATGGAAGCAAATTCTTAAACCGAATTTATCCTCTTACGAATCACTTAATACGGTTAATATATACGCACGCACGCACACACACATGTGCATACACCCATCTACGCATAAGTTTACATATAAATATAAATACGATTCATTAAGGTTGTTCGGAAAATAGTGTCTGATCTTAGAATCAAATTTTATTCCTGAATTAATGTGTCTATTTAAATCAGCGAATTTATTTACATTATTTACATTGTTCTATTAGTTGACCTCATCTTTGCTGCCATATTCCCGACGTTTCGGCCGTTCTACGCTCCGACCTTCTTCAGGTCATAGAAATTTCGAACTGAACCCATTATTTCGTTTATCTATCAGTAAGTTAAGTGCCATACGTGATGCAGGCTTGGGTGATCATGTTTTGAAAGCAACATTACTGACTGAACAGAAGATTTTTTCCCGCGGTAGCTTGCCATTAAATTCTGTGGTAGACTGGCTGCCAACCATGTCTCTAGAACCCAATCTGTCCTGTTATTTAACCTTTAATTGAAGAGAAGATAGGGATTAATACATTTTCCAAAGGTATTTATACGTGAGTGAATGCGGCGAATCCAACTGTAATTTGATTGTGAACTTCCCCCCACCGGTCGACTCTCAAAATTCTGCGCGGTTGATTGATAGTCGATCACTTCGTTCAAAACTGGGCTCTATGCACGATGTTTGATTAATCACAAAACCGTTCTGGGTTAAAAGTCGCCAAAAATCCGCATCTTCGATAATCCAGACCGAGCTGCGAGTAACTATAAAAAAGGAAATCTTTGTAAAATTAACAACAAGGAGTTTATATACATACGTTCTGTTTGGTACAGTATTTGGTTACAGTCTATCACTCTTTAATGCAGACAACTATAATTTCAACCCACATCTTCTACAGGATGTAACACTTTATTTAATTTGGTTGGTCTGAAACTAGTCTAAAATCGAAGTTCTAAAGCAGGCAGTCACGTGACAACACGTCTCTCGTGTTAACTCACTTCGTACCGGTCCATCTTTACGGTATTCAACTCTCTGAAAACCCCGCTACTATTTGTTTATATTGAGTCGTGGGTGGAGTGTGAACCGGGCGATAGTTTAGTCTATCTACTTTAGCGGGGGTGGTTGTAACACACTTTGAATACATAGCATTTTTAAATGACTAATAAGGGATCCTACTTTTTGTTATCTGATCAACCCCCTCTCTTTCTTCCCTGTGTGAGTGCCTCTTACTATTGTTTTAATCATATCACCCCGAGCAAGGCGGTAACGCCACTGATGCGCAGGGAGCTACGTAAGAGCGAAAAGATTGAAAAAGAGAAAGCAGGAAACCACATCCTAAACAGGGAACAAGGGATGATCCTCTTCACCTGTTCAATAGACGTGGGTGGAGTGTGAACCGGGCGATAGTTTAGTCTATCTACTCCAATTGAGGAAAAATAAATAAAAGAGTGAAAAGATTGGAAAAGAGAAAGCCGGAAACCATATCCTAAACAGGGAACAAGGGATGATCCTCTTCATCTGTTCAATAGACATGGGTGGAGTGTGAACCGGGCGATAGTTTAGTCTATCTACTCCAATTGAGGAAAAATAAAGAAATAAATAAATAAAAGAGTGAAAAGAATGGAAAAGAGAAAGCCGGAAACCACATCCTAAACAGGGAACAAGGGATGATCCTCTTCACCTGTTCAATAGACGTAGGTGGAGTGTAAACCGGGCGATAGTTTAGACTATCTACTCCAATTTTTAGACTATCTACTCCAATTTTTAGACTATCTACTCCAGTTGTTCAAAGGTGCGTGAAACGTTCCTCCGACTTTCCTGAAATCCACCGGGGCCATTTTTTTCTCACTAGTCATTTGATCAACCCCGTCTCTTTTTTTCATGTGTGAGTGCCTCCCGCCACCGCTCGAGGATAGTGTTTCAGCCTAACAGTCAAATTTTAATCATCGCTCCAAAATTTCTTTCGCTTTCACTCTTTTTGTGTCTGGTCGTTTCGTATTTATGTTTTATCACTGCGATCGTCGTAAGAAATTATCGAACTTCGCTTGAAAACAAAAAAAAACAATATGTTTCTTCTTTAATTCTCAGCATTGAAAAATTCCACAAAGAACAAGAAGACTTTATTTCCGAGAATTTTGTCTTTCTTTCACACCAAAGGAATGGCTGTCCCTATGAAGTTATAAAATCCCCCATGCCCTTAGGCAAATCTGTTCCTTAGGCGACCACCGTCTTTTTCAATGGTTGTTAAATTTTCTAACAACGAGGAAACTCATTTTTTAGCGAAAATGGCTTTTCCGCTATCTTTTTCTTTAACTTTTTTGCGATAAGAATGTTTTATCCGACTTTATCCAGCACCAAAGAGTCATAAAAACTTTATCTATTTTCCTGACTGGCGTAAGCGTATCTTTCACCCAGTTTCTAGCAGGTAAAGAGGAAGAAGAAAAAGTTTCAATTATTTTTCTTCTCCTCTCCTTTTCCATTTCTTTTTCCCCTTTTTCGGTACCATAAATAAAGTTACATCTCTTCTCTTACCGATTTATGTCATTTAGGTTTATATCACACACTAAACCTAAAAATCTGTTAATAACACTATTTGTCATACATCGTACGTAGTTTAAAATCTCTCTTTTTCCTCTGTTTATATTATGTAACGTTTTAAATGTCTTTCTTCCTTTTCTGTTTATATTATGCAATGTTTTAGGTGTCTTTCTTCTTGTTGTTTATATTATGTAACATTTTAAATGTCTTTCTTTCTATTCTGTTTATATCCTGCAACGTTTTGCATATACGGGGTTTGCAACACCCGTTGTTGTTTTTTTTAATATAATGTGTTTGTATATATATATATATATATATATATATATATATATGGGGTTCGCAGCAACCCTTACGCTTTTTTTTATGTAATTATGGGCTTTGTTAGATTTCCGGTTTGCGTTTATCATATGACTTTGTTCTTCGTGGATACTATTTTTTTCTCTTCAATAGGAGGTTTTAGTGTTCCCTCAAGTGCCGTTGGGTTTACTTCCTCGTCTATGAGTAGTTTCTTCTTCGTCTTGGCTCGACCTGACTGAATACAAATCACCACACGTCATTCCTTTTTCGGGCCGTTGCATACTCGCCAAAACGTTACTAACTGACCTTTTCCTTTGTCTCTTAAATCTCAATATTGCTGCTACTATTGCAGCAATAATTACCGAAGTACCTACCAATGCCGACCAGCTTATTAAAATACTGTTATTATCTTCCCATAACTTACTTTTCCCAAAGCATTGAATTTTTATCTCTGATTTAGACTAATCCTCACTATAAACTGGCATCTTCTCGGGGATAACTTCAGAAAACCTGACAACTAGCATTTCCCACATATTTGTGCAATTTCCTAAACTTTTGCTAATTATCCCCGCAACTGAATCTTTCCCTTCGGCCTGGTAATATGGGAGTAAGGAGATGGACTTTTCAAACGCTGAATTGCGGGAGCAGTTTTATGAAGGACAAGGCCGGTTCTACACTCAGTGTCCCCATGGGCTCTCCCCCACATACGTTGGACAGATCATTCGGCTCTTGTATGGCCACTGCCCATACTCCATCAAATATACTGGTAGCTTGTGGAAACACTGTGCTTTTAATGCCTCCACATGGCAAGTTTTCTTAATCCCTTCTGTGTCGCTTTTGAATTTCTCAAGTCCATATAATCTGTAATTACCCGTCACGTATATAGGACTTAGTGAAGTGCACGTTCCCAAAGCATTATCCCTACACTTCCTAGCTTCTTCTATCGTTAGCATCATATATAGCTGAATTTAACGCTACATACTCCGTCTCCATTTGGTATATCACAACTTCCATTAAACCCTAATCGACTCGAGGGTAGGAAATAGGCAAATTTATGATTCGATATACTTCCACAGAATTATATCGAGTCTATGAGAAAAAAAACTTGGGAAAGTAGAAAAAGAACAAAGATTTTTAGCCTAGGTGGCGAGAGAAAATGTGTCGATACTGAAAGTGACAAGAATAGAACGAAAAATAGGGTAAATATAAATCGCTTGCGAGAGTTGAAGCAGAAAATATATAACTCGAGAGCTATGAAAACTTTCTCTGTCCAACAGTGGAATGGACGTTAATACCAGCAACCTCCCTTCTTCTAACAAGGTAACACAACTTGGGGCATTTTAGTATTTCTATAGTTCCTCGGTGAAGTCCACCGGTAACATCAAATGATAAAGCAACTCAGTATACACAGACATGACAGAAGTGAATAGACACCAAGATAAATTTTATTTTATTTTTTTTTAATAACCAAGATAAATTAACATAGATTATTTTATTAAAATTGCAGATAACAATACTGGAATATGCCACTAACCAAAGGAGCATCAGATCTACCCGAATTTCAGCAAGGACGTATCGTGAGCCAACATGAAGGTGGTCTTAGTCAAAGAAAAATATCTGAAAATCTTTCAATACTCATTTTCTACTGTTAATAGAGTGATCGAACAATTCACTAGAGAGGGCAATAAGTTCACAAAACCTCATCCAGGCCGCCCTGGGCCATCTAAAAGAACCATGCATCCTGTCCAAATAGATGTTGAACAGGATCCACATTGCAAGGCCTCTGACATAGCAACACAAGTTGATGTCAGTCTCAGAACAGTTGTCAGGTATCTTCACAAGCTGGGCTACTATGGCAGAGCTGCGAGAAGGAAACCACTTCCCCGTCCAGCCAATATCAAACGCAGAAAAGATTGAGCTCGTGAGATGGTATAGAGAACTGTGACCTTTTGGACCACTTTCATTTTATTTTCCGACAGTGGAAGAATATGGGTATGAAGACTCTGCAGTCAAGACTTTGATTTAAAAAGACTGCAGCCAACGGTAAAATATGGAGGCTTTCCGTAATGGTATAGGGTGCAATTTGAAGTGATGGTCGCTCAGAGCTTGTGGAGTGTGAAGGAAACATCAATTCAGCAAATATGTTTCTATATTAAAGAAAGGGCTCCTTCCAATATTATCAAGTAGTAGAATGAGCAAATTTGACTCTATTTATGGGAGATGGAGCTCCATGTCACTCTGCTCAACCAACGCAACATTGGTTGAGATAATATGGGATCAATAAATTTCCATGGTTAGATGAGTCCCAGAATATTAACCCTATTGAACACCTTTGGTGCATATTAGATCGAAACCTCCGCAAAAAGAAAAGGAACCATCTTCTAAGCTCGAACTTTTAGGATTATTGCGTGAAACATGGCAAGAAATCCCTCAAGATGATATTCGTGAACTCGTCGCTAGCAAGCTTAGAAGGGTCCTTGCTTTCAAAAAACCAAAGGGGATATCAACCAAGTATTGGTTATTAAATCTATGACCATTTATAATTACTTCATTTGCATAAATTACTTGTTTAATAAAATAAACGGTTTCTGTTAACGTCTATTCAGTTCTGCCATGTCTGTGTATATCTTCAATAACAGACCTTTTAAGTGACCAGGCGTTACTATGCTTGGGGGCAGGTGGTCTTTTACATACTCTAACAGGATTGTCAGGGATTGACTAGTCTATCGTACCTCATTAGTAATGGTTATTAACTGGAAATACTGTTGCATAAATCCACTCAATGCTTGAAATTCGTTTGCCATAGCTCTCGAGTTATATATTTTCTGCCTCAACACTCGCAAGCGATTTATATTTACCCTATTTTTCGTTCTATTCTTGTCACTTTCAGTATCGACACGTTTTCTCCCGCCACCTGGGCCAAAACTTTTTGTTCTCTTTGTACTTCCCCCAGTTTCTTTCTCATAGACTCGATATAATAGGGGCCACTGCTTTCTTTTGTCTTGTTTGTAGTAGTTTGATTCTTTTCAGATAACTTTTCATTTCTTTCCACTAGGCTTCCAATGCGACTGTTTCCAGCACTACAGAGTATAGTAATCTAAGGTATCCCTCTTCCCTGATATATTTCTTGGTTATTAAGTTGCTTGCGACGCCCTGCTTGGCCAATTCATTCTCTATTAGGTCTAATAGCGGCTCGTACGAGTTCAAATCTATTACAAGGTTCATGTCGAAACGGTTATTATTACTTTGCTTGTTTTCTTGAAGATTTTATTTTAGATCCTGCCACTATCATCATCACCATCATCATCGTCATCAGTGGTTCAGTCCCCGTATATCAGCCATTATATCAGCCATTATATCAGCCGTATATCAGTCATTCCTGCAAAAGTAACAAGGTTTCCCTGTTATTATTTCTCTAAACATTCATTTTTCGTGAAGTTTCATCGTCAATCATTCTAGAATACTTCTACTGCTTCTTTCTATTAACTGCTAAACTTAAAAGTTTCTCCTTCTCTTAAACTACCTTTACTAGACTCATGGAATTCAGACAGGTGTGCGGCACACCTGTCTGAATTCCATCAGTCTAGTAATCAATACTATCATCAATACTATCGCCATACTTCATCAACACTATCGCCAGACATACACACTATGTGAAGGCCAACAACAGCACCAATGGTTTATTTCCTCTGCCCTTTTTGATGCCCTAACCAGACTTTCTTCTTCCCCTACAGCTCATTCTGTTAGTTACTGGATAGGGTTTCGAACGAGTCCGGTGCGGATGCTCGCCGACACAGAACACATCTAACCCCATCGTTCCACTGCCTTATTTTCTTATTGAGATTTGGATTACTCCTCTTCCCCCAGTCTAAGCTTAAGAGGTTATTCTGGCTCTTTTTTTTAACCCTTTTTCATTCTTTAATCGATTTTGAGGTTGTTGAAGAGGTATCTTCGCTCTCATTCAGCTCTACCTTTAATTCGAAAAGTTTCGAGTCAGAACCCTGGACTTTACTACTGAAATTCTTTGCTCTTCATATGGTCTGCCGACGACGGTAGGACTGGGCAGTGAAATTTGAAACATTCTACGTGTTGACGTCGACACAGCCAACGAAGGAACGCCGCTGGCCGCTACTGTCAGATCCCGTGCTGGTACTTGGACCACCCCGTCCGGTTCACCATCGACAGTTTCTACTGGCTGTTGTCATTCTCTTTCTTCTTCTTCCCAAGAGTCTTCATATGTCTCCATGTCTCCCGGTTCCACAAAGTTGATCACCTCATCTTTGTCTGTCTCGTCTTTGGTTCAGCCGCTCCTCAGATATCTATCTCGATTAACTTCAGATCGTTGGCATGAGCTCTTCTAACTCTCCCTGCCATCTGATCCCAGACCACAAATGACACTAGACCCGTCTGTTCTACTATTCTGTAATTATGTTTCCATCTGAGGTTCAATTTTGCTTCTCCTTGTCGAATCTTATAGAACACGGATTCTCCGACCCTCAATTCTACCTCGTCTCTTCCTCTATTCACTCTTTCATTTCTTTTCTTCTGTGCCCTCTTTATCTTCTGCTGAACCTGGGTGAACTACTTATGCTACTGTTCGATTATCAACTGATGATGGTTCTCTCCCATATACTTTCTGCGGGTCCTTAACAAATTTTGCCGGCAAAACCACATCTCGCCCGTACAGTATATAGTATGGCGAGAACTTCGAGATTTTAATTAATTGTAAACCTCACGGCCGCTAAGACCGGTGCTAAATACAGGTCCCAATTCTCAAAGTTGTCCCTCGCTAATTTGGCCAACACATCTCCCTATATATATTCATGCTTGCTAGAGTCTCAGACACTACTATATTCACATTTCCTGGACCATTGTCTGCGAACAGCTGCACAGGGGCACCATATCTAGGGAATATCTCATACATTACTAGATCAGCCACTGTTTGAGCTTTCTTATTTGGAACGGCATATGCATCTGGTCAATTTGTTAGCCAGACTACAAAGATTACTATATTCATGTTCCTCTGTAGGTTTCCCTGTATGGTTCCGACATATCATGCTAAGCTTTTCAAAGTGGAAATTAGAGACATCCGTCTCTTCCAGAGGGGCCATTTCCTGTCTTCTATTCTGAGCCTGACATACCACTCAGCTCTGAACGTAGCCGTTAACCTCAGTATACAGTCCAGGTCAATAATAAGTTCTTTCGACTGGGTCGCAGGTTTTATCGATCCCTATATGACCTAGCTTATCATGACACTACCTCAATATCTCCGCTCCCAGATTTTTAAGCATTTATAGTCTGAGATTCATTTCTTATCTGCCTGAGAGGTAATATAGTCTCGCTTATCATATGCCTGAAGGTGTGTCCTGTCTCCACTTTTGCTCTGATGGCAGCGATCTCACTGTCCTCTTAACCCTTCTCTATCGCCTCTATCCAATGCAGTTTCTGGAAGAGCGCTCATAATTTGGCATGATCAACAATAAGAAGTACGCTCGAACCCTCGGTCACGATGACTTGTTATTTCGTGCTATCACAATCATCGACGGCTTTCGAACACTTCTACCTACCCAATTTCACTCAGAAAAATTGGGTAAAGCCATGGTATGATTTTCAGGTACTTTTCAAAGGCAACACACCAAACCGATAAAATCTTGAAGTGACCTTTCTGACAAAGTGTAAAGACTACATATGCAAATACACTCACATATAAATATATAACATCCAGAAAAATAGTTATACAAATATACTTTTAAGTGCAGCGGAAAGTTAATGATGATCATTTCTATCTATTGACTGGGCAGAAGATAGTCTGCTTGTCGGTAATCAATAACAAAACATTGAAGTAGCTTTGTTGTATTGAATTATGCACCGCGTATAACGACCTCTTCGTTCAATTTATGGTTTATCCCTGTTTTCAAAGTCCTGCACCGGCTGGCTGCAAGTTATCAAAAAATACCATCATGGTTTTGGTGATATTGATCGTACACCTTGTGTTAGCCATCGTACATATTGGAATTCCAGTATTAGACAGACGATGAACAGAAACTCAACTGATCGATAACGAAAGTACAGAAAAATGGTAATTGGTTAGAAGAGATTTATGGCCCGTCCAACTTCAAAGACTTGAGTATTATTTTGTCGCTGTAGCTGAAAAGAACATTTTTTGATATTGTAAATTAACAATTTGCAGAATTTTCTCGCTTACTTTTGAATTTATTTCAGATTATTGGATAAGCAATGTCAACGGAATGTATAGAATTTTTAAGCGTTGAACACCAGTCTTTGATATCCTTTTTGTTCTTGCCAAAGAAAACTCCAAAGAAAATCTATTAGTTTATGATGCGAATATTCATAACAAATTATCATCATAAGATGCATTTTCAGACCAAAGATGCATTATTGGTGTGGAAGGCCTTCAACGATGTCAAATTCTGAAATTGTTTATTATATTCAAGACTTAATTTTGACCGATTGACGAATTTCAACCAAAAGCTGAAAAACTGGTGATATACAGAAAACGTATTTTGCTTAAAATTCATGGGTTGTCCGCTATGAATAAGCTGACAACTAAGTGAGTGCAACAACGTTTGAATGTCTACAAGAGCTGATAACGAATGGATACGTTTTTTTGATCTTTTCAATGGTCTTTTGGTAATTTGTAGAACGAATTGTTACTGCTGATGAAACAAAGTTACGACGTTGTGATACGAGGACCAAATAATAATCAAAGCAATGGCGGTTCACAACCAAAGAAATTTAAGACAAAACGTTAGACAGTTTTTAGAGATAAGGAATCTATTTTGATGACTATACCCAAAAAGGTTAAACAATTCATACAGCATTCAGCCTTGTCTGTTGAAGAGGTGAGGACCTCAAATTCGTTGATTAGAGGGGGAATTGAGAGCTTGCTGTTGTTAAGCACGCTTTTACAGAGCCTCCAGTAGTCTTTGGAGTCGAACTTACGGGATGCTATGCGCTGCTTCATTCTGGCTGCAAACACCAGCTTAGTTTTTGTTGGGACGCCCGCGCCTATTCGGCTATAATGGACTATTCCATTACTATGTAAAGTAATGGTGGCATCTACGTAAGGGAGTGTGCCTCGCCGCCGTCTTTTTGATTTATTGAAAATTCGGATTATTACACGTATTTTTTGTTACACAGAGTTTAATTGTGAGTACCTGTTTTGTCACTTGTTTTGTTCTGTCTTTGTCGCGCGTGGCGCTTTGGTGAACTTTTTTGTTGAATTTTTGTGTTTGTGAGGGGGGGCAAGTCAAGCTATGGCTTTGTCTCCCCAGCCGTCTACTTCTGCTGTGGGCATGCCGGCGGTGACTCCATCACCGACGGCATGGAAAAAGGCCCCAGTAACAAAAGATGCCAAGTACTATTCGCAAATGCGGGAAAAGTACCAGGAATATATCAAGGAAAATGAATTGGTAGCAATACCAGAAGTTGTTGACGTAATGGCAAAGAGGACAATCTCTCTGCTGACAGCCGATGAAAAAACACGAAAATTTATTGCTGTCAGTAGGGAGAACATGGAAGAAGCCCTGAATGCCCTAAACATTGTACCTTGCGTACTGGCAAGAAGGTCCCGTGCAATGTGGGACATCTTGCTGGGCTCGGAGGGTGAAGCAAAGGATCTGGCCGGAAATGTTTTGACAGCAAGGGGTATTCGGTTTCAAACCGAGTACCTCGGTACGAGAAAAACAAAAGTAACAATACATGGCGTGCCAGTGGACATTTCCTGTGACCATGTCGGAGCTTTCTTTGCTGCTTTCGGCGCAGTAGAGGAGGTGGCACGCATAAAGAGCAAGGCCGGTGTGGCCACGGAAGATATATGTGTCATCGTGGTTATGGACCGCGAGAATTTTTTGAAGGTCCCAGACATCCTGTTGTGTCGAGGAAGGAAGCTTTTTGTAGTGGTGGAGGGAAGGAAGCCGCACTGCTGGGCGTGTGGTCTGGCCGGACACACATTCAAAATGTGTCCGGCAAGGAAACCGGAAGAAACACCGGTGACACCAGAAACACCGCCAGAAACAACAGTGTCTCCGGAAAAGAAAAAAGCCGAACCCAAAAGCAGTGAATGGACGGAGGTGGTTAGGAGGGGGAAGAAAGTTGCTTCCCCTCCTCCACAACATGAAAAATCTCCGTCCCCAGAAAAGAAGAAGCCTCGCAAAGAGGGAAAGCAGCAGCAGCAGCAACAACAACAACAAGAACAACAAAAAGACGAACAACGGAAAGAACAGAAAGAACAACAACAACAAGAACAACAACAACAAGAAATGGAGCTGGAAATGCCTCCTCCACGTTCCTCATCTTTAAAGAGAGGACGGGAGGAGGAGGAGGTGGTGTCCCAAAAGAAGGGGAAGAAAGACTTTTTAGAACGGGGAAGAGCAGAAAAAATCACGATTGCTCCAAAGACCCAATCTGCCCCTACATCCCCGATTAGAACGGTTCATGTCGAGGGGAGGAGTCAGTCTGCCTCCCCAGTGAGACATATACCTTCTCCTTCCCCCACACCACCCACACCCTCCTCCCAATCAGAACCTTCCTCCCCGAAATCTTATCACCCCCTCCCCGAAACCCTCCCCGAATCCAGTTAAATCCCCCACGAAAGGGGAGAAACAAAGAAAAAACTCTTTTATTTCAAAAGATATTTGTAAAATTGACAGACAGGCCTTAGAGAGGGACCTTTCCTCTCAGAAGAAGGCCCTCCTAAGGCCACTATTCAAATTGAAGAATGTTGATGGAAAGTCCATCGAGGACCCTGCCAATTTCCCAGGCGCCCCCGGAGTACTGACTTTAATCAGAAACACCGGGGGATGTAAAACAAAAGCATGGGAATTTGTGCAGGGGGCCGTTGAGGCTTTCCCAACCATAAAAATGGCCCAAACGGGTACAAAATACCTTCAAAGGCTTTCCCATTTTTGTGCTGGGAGGGTCCCCGTCATCCTCCACCCATCTTTATATAGGGCGGTAAAACTTACCTTTCCCACGGACGTCGGCGGCATTGTCCAGGACGGACGGATTACGTCCGATATTGGTACAGGAAACCTGGGACAATCCGTCGGGGTCCCTACTCCCATAGATTTTCGCGCCGTATGTGACCAGAAGTAATTTTCTGCTTTCTCTTTACAGGTCTAAATGATGTCAATTAAGTTAGCCAGTATGAACGTGAAGGGCCTTAGGGATCGGAGTAAGGCTGCCCGCCTGCTTCGGGACCTCTTGTCCTTCGGCGTGGATGTCGCCGCGATCCAAGAGACTCACTTTGTTTGCAAGGTCGATGCCTGTGTGCTGTCTAACGACTTTGTCGTCTATTCAGCATATGGGAACCGGCTGGCCAGAGGAGTTTCTTTGCTGGTCAAGCGTACCCTGGACGCGAAGGTGGATCTTGTCCATGTCGGTGCCGAGGGCCGGCTGATCGTGGCCGATATTGCAGTGAAAAGCAATGCGTTTCGACTGGTTGCGGTTTATGCGCCCAACGACCAGGAGGAGCGCGTCTCGTTTTTTCGGCGGTTGGAGCCCTTCCTGGTGGATTCCAAGCGACTCGTCTTAGTGGGGGACTGGAATGCCATCCTGGACCCCAAGTTGGATAGAGGGCGGGGAGCTAGAGGGAAGGCACGTGATCGTAGCTTGGTCGATCTCATCGAGGACTTCGGTCTAGTCGATAGATACCGGGCCGATCACAAGGGCAGGAGAATGTGGACGTGGACGAATAGTTGGCCTTCTACCAAGGTGGCTAGCTACCTTGATAGAATGTTAGTTCGTGAAGCCGAGCTAGATTTCTTAGATTGTCCTACGTTCCACTGGCTAGGTTACTCGGACCACAAACTCGTTTGTGCCCGGGTAAATTTAGAAAATAGGGTTAGAATGGCTGGTTACTGGAAGTTCAACGTGTCCTTACTGGACAGGCGGGACTTCCGGCGCCAGCTAATTAACTTAGTGCAGCGGGCGTTAACTGGGGGAGTCATCGGGAATAAGTGGTGGGATAACCTTAAGGATAGTATTAGGTCTTTCACCACTCAGTTCAGCATTCGGCTCAAACTAGATAAGGCTGACAAGGTGAAGACACTTAGATCTAATTACTCCCGGGCGGTGGCTGGTGGGGATCCCCTAGAGATAGCCATAGCTAAGGAGGCCGTGGACCGGTCGAATAGCGATCGTTACATGGGCCAGGTAGTTAGACATAAGTTAAGCAAGATGTCTTCCGAAGCTGTGAATATGGGCGCAGAACTGCGCAAGGAAGAAATTCGCCGCGGAGGCGACCGGTACATTCGAGAGGTTCGCAACCCGGAGGGACACACTCTGCGGTCGACTGACGACATGTGCGAGGCGTTTCGGCGGCATTTCGAGATCCTGTTTACCAAGGAGCCTGGTCTCCGTGATGAGGAGTTTCGCAGCTATTTGGCTGACTTCCCCCGGCTTTTGCCGGCTGATGCAGCTAGCTGCGAGGGAGAGATTACGGAGGGCGAAGTCTACGCGGCGCTGAAGAAGGTCGGCAGTGGCAAATCGCCGGGTCTCGATGGTTTGCCCTATGAATTGTACTTGAGGCTGTCGCACATCTTTGTCCCGATTTTGACTGTCGTGTTCAACAACTGGTTCCGGCTGGGGTCCATCCCCAACCGGTTTACCAGGGGTGTGATCACGCTGTTGAGAAAAGGCAAGGATGTGGGGAGGGAGCTAGAGGGTTACCGGCCCATAACTCTGCTAAACACAGAGTTAAAGATTTTGACCAAGATCTTGCAAAATCGTTTGCAATTAGTTGCCGAGTCTCTGTTGGGACCTGAGCAGACTTGTGCTGTGAAGGGCCGAACAATTCAGAGCAACCTGCATCTGATACGCACGATCATAGAGGGGATAAAAGACGACGACGAAGCCGCGCTGATCCATTTAGATCAGTCCAAGGCATTTGATAGGGTAGACCATCGGTACCTGGCGGCTGTCCTACAGGCAGCTGGATTCGAAACCAACTTCCGCCGCTGGATTAGCCTCCTGTATCAATCCCCGACGGCGGTGGTACAGGTGAACGGAAAGTTGTCGGGCGTTCTGGCGCTGTCTAGGTCGGTCCGACAGGGTTGTCCGCTGTCGCCCCTACTTTATGCTTTGGCGTTGGAGCCCCTCCTTCGCCGGCTAAGGGACAGGGCGTGCAGTCCGGCCCTACGTGGAATCGCTGTCCCTGGTGGTGCTCGAGCCAGGGTTTCCGCGTACGCCGATGACGTCACTACTTTCGTGTCCTCCCGCAGGGACATCGAGGTGGTACAGAAGGCGCTTGAACGGTACGAACAGGTGACAGGGGCCAAGATTAACCGCAACAAGTCGTCCGGCTTGCGGTTAGGCGCCTGGAAGGGTCTGACCCTCCCGGGGCCCTTCGACTGGACGGACGGCCCGGTCTGCATTCTTGGAGTGTGGTTCGGGCCCGACCTACAGTTGGAGAAAAATTGGTCTGAAGTACTGGCAAAGGTAGGCGCGTCGGCCAAGACTTGGCGCCAAAGGAATTTGTCCTTAAAGGGTATGGCTGAGGCGTGTGCTACATACGTCTTTCCCATTATCCTTTACCAGTTGTCAGTACTTCCACTTTGTAAACGGCATAGGAAGGCGATCGAGCGTTTGCTATTCTCCATTTTATGGAGAGGACGCAAACACTATGTCGACAAACGTGTCTGTTACCAACGTCCGTGTCATGGGGGTCTGGGAATGCCATACCTGATGGGCCATAAGGTTGCGTCAAGGTTGGTTTTTCTCAGGCGAGCGATTTCCGAAGACTCATTGCTTATGGGGATAGTGAGGGACATGTTCCCTAGCCTTACTATCACTCCCCCCATCTCGAGGCGGTGCCGTAAGCCTCGAGAGCGATCGAGTTTTCTCCTCGAATGTCTGGCGGCCCTGCGGGCCATTCCACGGTCCAGTGACCTTTCACGGCCTAGGAGAGTCTTCTATCGTGGGTTAGTGGAGGGCGTCGCAAAGGATTCATTACGTGATGTGCTGCGCTTGTCGGAGGACGAGTTTCGCTCGTTCTGGTCTTGGGCGCCAGGGAGTGATTATCTCAACAACTCTGAGTTTTCGCTCACCTGGCGATTAGCTCGGAATCGCTTGCCTCTCAATGACAAGGCCTTCATATGGGGCCTGGCGGATTTGCCAGATTGTGAACGCTGCAACCTTGGCTTGGAAGAAACGGCTTCGCACGCCTTCTACCATTGTTCGCGGGTTCGCCCTCTATGGGACCGGGTCGGCGAGTTGACTGCTCGTATCGCGCCGCGAGAGCTTGTGCTCATTGATCGTGCATTCGCCTGTGATAATGTGTCGCCCCCGTTCTCTGGGATGAAGCGTATGGTGTTTCTGTCGCTGCTAGCCACGGCTCGAATGGTGATTTGGACGACGCGAATGGAGGAAGTCTTGCGAGGTCAGCGTCTTTCACATCAGGATCTGATCTGTTATTTTGAGCATCAGCTCAAAATAAAGATTAGAACTGATTGGAAACGTTTGACTTCGACAGACTTTAGTAAAAGGTGGGTAAATGTGGCGAGCCTGGTTCGCTTGAACGGGGCTAATCTTGATTTTCTCTTTTAGATCTGCTGGTTACATCGGGGTGGATTCCTCTGGAACCCTCCCCTGGTTAAGCTAGTTCTCTCTTGTGTACCTAGTTAAAGTGAATGAATGTGTTCCTAGCCTGTACCCGGCTTTCTCTTTTGTTATGATCCATGTCGAGATTCCCAACCTCCCCAGTTTGTTTTGGTCTCTTTTTATCTCGGCTGGTTCAGCCTTTTATTGTCCCTTTCCGCTAATTTTTTACCCCCCTCCCCACTCCCTTAGCGAGTGAGCTTCTTGATTTCGCCGTTGGGCGGAATACAGCGGCCACTCTTTTTTCTGGGATGGTCGGTTCTTACTAACATTGATTATTATTTTAGTTCAAAATTTGTTGTATGTTTAGTTGATTTTTGGGTTCATTCCCCTCCCATCATTTCATTTGTCATTAAATATTTTATTATATTGTACATTATCTTGTACATTTATTGTATATTGTATATAAATACATTTTTATTGTCATGGGTTAATTTCCCTCAGTTTTAGGTGTCCCTTGTAAGTTTCTGGCATTGTGGTGTACGAAGCATTGGGAGTAGATGGATAGCTTCTTTTGGTGACTGAGCAAATTGTAACGAATGAATGGGTCGTGATAGTGTTTAGCTAGGTATAGGATAGTTAAGCGAGAACCAACCTCTCCCCCTCCCCTCTTAGGCCTTGTGCCATAATTTTGTATTTTACAAAATAAATAGTGAGAGGTTGTGAGGAGCATGGAACCACTTCTTAATTGCTGTTGTTCCCAGATCCACTCTGACACGGGGTGGTAGCACCTGTTAGAGTCCCATTTATGGGCACATAGTTTATCCTGAAACTGGGATCAAAACACTATGAAAGTATAAAAATAGACGTTTTTAGAAATATATACATAAAAACAGACTTTTATAGAAAAATATACATTTTTGAAGAGAAAATATTACCATCAATACATTTCTGAAGGAAAGAAAATTACTACCAGCAATACATTTCTGAAGGAAAGAAAATTACTACCATCAATACATTTCTGAAGGAAAGAAAATTACTACCAGCAATACATTTCTGAAGGAAAGAAAATTACTACCATCAATACATTTCTGAAGGAAAGAAAATTACTACCATCAATACATTTCTGAAGGAAAGAAAATTACTACCAGCAATACATTTCTGAAGGAAAGAAAATTACTACCATCAATACATTTCTGAAGGAAAGAAAATTACTACCATCAATACATTTCTGAAGGAAAGAAAATTACTACCATCAATACATTTCTGAAGGAAAGAAAATTACTACCATCAATACATTTCTGAAGGAAAGAAAATTACTACCATCAATACATTTCTGAAGGAAAGAAAATTACTACCAGCAATACATTTTTTAATACAAAACTGGAAGACATATTTAGTTTTCTAATATAAAAAATAAAAAATAAAATCTTTTGTCCAAAAAATCTGACTAAATCAACCTTCTCACTAAAACTGAAAATATATCTTAAAAACTATTTTAAAACCCTACCTTTTGGGCATTAAATAACCCAAAGAGGTTGATATTCCATTAAACAAAATTCAAATTCAAACTCAAACGCTTGCTGCAAGGAAAGTTGGTTCACTCTATCATGCCAAATGATTTTCTCGTCAGAATCCATCTTGCGAATTCATAAGTTTACCATTTGTCCGTGTATTGAATTTTGTTCCCATATCTGATTTGGTGCTTCTAGTATTCTTGAGAAAATCCAGGTAGCATCCACAATAGAATTACGTCTCTAGTCACTTTCCCACCGACGTGACGTGGCTTCCCTCTGTTCTACAAACATTTTCTCAGATTAATGCTCCGACTATATGAATTAAAGCATGCTACTAGATTGGTAATTAGGTCTCAATGTTTTATCGTTGAGGTAACAAAATGCAACTGCCACTTTTACTCCAGTTTTTTTCTCAAAATTCTTGCCTGTGGAACTACTATCCAATTCCTTTCCTTATAACTACAATGTTCAGAAATTTAAATGTAACGTCAATCGCCATCTTCTGTTTTGAACCCTCTTCCGTTTTTGTAGTTTCCTCAATCTTCACCATTTTGTATTTGTGTGAAACCGAACGCAATGGCTAGAATTTGAACTGAACACATCAATTCTACTTTCTACCATAACGCTACAGGCCTATATACATTTTCTGTATATATATATATATATATATATATATATATATATATATATATATATATATACCCACAGTAAAAAGAACCTTCAGATATTTACATTGTATTTAAATATATGGTTCTGTTATCATTTCGAGCTCTCATGTGGTGTGACATCATAGAACCGCATTACGAATTTACGAACTGCGTTTGCTATTTTTTGGTAACTGTTATCGTTGCTTAGCAAAGTTTTATGTCAGCACAAGATAAAATCGTCTTTGATGGTGGATGTTTTTAGGTTAACGTCCTTGTAACCTCTCTGAAGATGGCTCATGTAATATTGGAGAATTTTTGTTTTATTTTCACCTGAAATTAAAGCAAAAATACGATGTTTAGAACGGCTCATGATTACACATAATAGACATTCATTGTCTCTTATATTTAACAGTATATGTTTAGAAACAAACACATATATATATAAAATAAAACAAAAATTTCGATATTTAAATCCGTTGAACAGCCATTTCTACAAGGAAATCTTCGCTTCTTCAGCAACGGCAAAACGAAAATTTTATTTACTCAAATTCAAATGTATTATAAGATTTTATACCGGTAGAAGTAAAAAAAAATCTTCCATCCATAGAAAATTAGATTGGGGTGGGATTAACAATTTTGAAATTTAAGGAAGTAGAGGAGAAAGCAGAGAGATATCTATGTCTCTTACTAGAAGACATACCCCTTCCCCAAACCTGAGTCAAGAGTTCAAAAGCCAAAATTCAACCATGTCAGAGGGACAGAAGCGGCAGGGGAAACGAAAGGAAAAAGAAAAAAGGAAAAAGGAGGAAGGGGTAGATGACTGGGAAGTCAACCAAGAAAAAAATTTTCCCTTAGAAACAAAAGAAAACTGCTATCCTCAATGTTGAAAAAAAAAGCCTGAAAAATTTTACCAAAGAGATCTTGTTTAAACAAATAATGACTGGAACAAACATAAAAAAAATTGGGACATACGCATTCAAACACAATTCCTAAATTTCAAATTAAAAATTAAAAATAATATCTTCAAGGGTAGTTCTCAAAGAAATCCATTACTACTAGTACACACACACGCACATACACACGCACACACACACAAACACATACACATACACACATACGCACACGCACACATTCCCGAACATAATTTACTTAAATATCTGAAGGACATTCGCAATTCACGAGTTAATTTTAATTTCAATTATTTTTAACATTTAAGAAACAACTGGGTCCCACCCATTCACAGTCAGGTTAGCCAAACGCAGACGACAATTCTACTCCTGCAGCTTCCTCTCTCGCACTTCCCGCCTGTGGAACTCACTCCCGTATTCTTGCTTTCCTGACGGCTACGACCTCCAGAAATTTAAAAGCAAAGTTAATACTCACCTACTAACCACTGGCCTCTAGCTCTCTCCCCTCCCCTGTATAATCTTCACGTTCTCTCTGCCCATGTATCTGTCATTGCACCTGCTTTCTCAGCTTTCTATTGTTCCTTTCTAACTAGCTTGTACTCCTCACTCTTTTCTAATTAATCTTTCTACATTTATGTAACCCCCTGCACATCAGTGGCGTTTCTGCCTTGCTCGGGGTGAAATGATTAAAAAAAAAAAATTTAAGGCGGTTTAGTACGAAAGGAACCGAATTATTATATATATTGTAAGGGTTCTGCTAAAAATTAACCAAAATTAATCTTTTTGTGTAAAAGGTAATACAGATTTAGCATTAAAATTAAAAATATATAATTAAATTTTATTTTATTCTAAGGTGGGTTCAACAAAGTTCTTTGTATACATATACAGCCACACACAAACATATATACACACATAAACACACACACACACACACACACACACACATATATATATATATATATATATATATATATATATATATATATATACATATATACAAGTACGAACACACATATCCTTACAAAAATACATACACCAGTATACAAACACACCCACCCGTTACAATTATAACAAGGCGCATGGAAGTTATATGAGTAATAGAGTCATGGAAAAACCAAATGGAAATAATGTTATATATCGACAAACAACAAACACGCATATATATAAAAATATAAAGTTATATTTTTATTAATGACGATGAACCGTGTAGAATAGGGAACAGAGAATTGAGAGAGCGCGCTTCTAATGGGTTGACGGGAGTGTAGTCTTATCTGTTGTGTCTCTCTTCACCGGCCGATCTCTGTTGCTCCTCTACTGGCGAATCCGTGTGCCGAGGTCTTTTTATAATCTTCCAGAACCGGGACTTTTTCTTCCGGTTTTGCCTCGCCCACGCACGCCCACGTAATTCTCAGAGACACCTGTTCTGTTTGCCTCTGTAGTTATTTCCGCTGCTGCCGGAAATAAGGTCAAACGACATCCGTTCCTTTCAACGACCGGAAACACCCTCGCTTGCATCAGCCTTCCTCGGGTGGGGCCAGATTGTTATATTACAATAAGAATCGTCGCATAAACAAAACAAAATATTATAAAGGTGCAGGAAAAATGAGGGCTAAAGAGTTGGTCTACAGGTTTTTACATGTTAAACAGTAGATATTTAAATAGGAAAAGGAAGAAGGAAGTTATCGATAAGGCTGGGATAAGTATTCGGTAGTGGGGTCTAAATTTACTTGCTAAAAAAAACTTTTCATTTACTATATTCATAGATTAAATTTAAAACTTCAATCTTAAGTTTTAAAATTCACAAATTTCGACTTATGGTGGCATTTGCTTATGAATTCTTTACGTAAATTTAAAAGTAGGTGTTGATTTGGGTACTTTTATAATTTTATTTATCCCCTATATATAGATTGCACCTATCGTGAAAATTTCTGGGAGTACGAGCTGAGCCTATCAGTTTCCAACTATGGGGTTTAGTCCTTCCTCCTTCATTTTCCAAAATCTTCGGGGAAGGGCTGTTTGATATTTTTGATTGGGGGTTGAAAAAGAATGCCTATGGTTATAGTAACGTTGCTTAAAATCCCCCGAGGATATACCAATATGTGTCTGGTAATTTGTTCTGTTGTTTGTTGGTGAGATTTGATCTTCGTAGATTACCTGGATGAATTTACACTTGCCTTCCACAGGACAGATACTCACGGATCTACAATTACAAGCATTTGAAATTCCTGACTCTGAGTCGGTATTATATAAATTCTTTAGAATCTGATTATTGAGTCGGTATTATATAAATTCTTTAGAATCTGATTATTGAGTCGGTATTATATAAATTCTTTAGAATCTGATTATTGAGTCGGTATTATATAAATTCTTTAGAATCTGATTACTGTGTGAATTATATATATATATATATATATATATATATATATATATATATATATATTGCACATTAAGTGTTGATGTATAAAATAACGCCGCTATAAATTATATATTGATAATAAATATACATTTTTCCTCACCGGAAGCAAAACGCAGTCTTCAGTTGCTGAGTTAAAACTCACCGTTACATAATTCAAATATATATATATATATATATATATATATATATATATATATATATATATATATATATATATATATTTCTAGACATATGCTATTAAATATAAGAGACAATGAATGTCTATTATGTTTAATCATGAGCCGTTCTAAACGTCGTATTTTTGCTTTAATTTCAGTTGAAAATAAAGACAAAAATTCTCCAACATTTGGATAATTATTTATTGGTTTTCTTATATATATAACGGACTATCGTAATAGTGAAACTGTTCATATTATTTACGGGGTTTGTTTTTGTTTCTTGTTGTTTTCTTCTTAATTTAAATATTTAAAAAATGAGAAAAATATATAAAAACACAAATCCACACAACTTATATACCTCCAACTACAAAAAAAGGAATTATAATTTAAATACAAATGTAAAAATTTTAAAAGTTAGAGTAACGGCGAAAAATTTACCAATTTCTGTACTCCAGGAGTACGAGGTATTGTGAAAGTGCTGTATAGTTATTTTTTTAATATAGTTGTTTATTTTTATCAATTTTAGTAACTGCTAAAGAGAATCTTTATTGAATATAAAAATTGAGTAGAATAATCGTGCATTTTCTTTTTGTCTGAGTCTAAATAAGTTTGTTGCTTTTTTTGTTTTAGTTTTTTTACCTGGCCATAATGATGATTAACCTTTTACAATACCTAAGAGCCACTCGAGGCAGGAGGGTTACAGAGTAAGACGTACAACTTAACCCTGTGCTTGAACGGATTAAGATTGTAGTGATCGGTGAAGCATCATTTTCGGAGTTGGTTCCACAAAGCAGCTAGTGTCAAAAAAGGTCTACGACTTCCTTCCTTGAAATGTAAGGCGAAATCTTACCCTGCACCTAAATTATTGGGCTTAAAGTGTGGGGACTACTCTTTCGCATATCTTTTCTTTTGTATTACATTCTTAGCCCGTCGTCCTGGTTTGATATCTCAAAGCAATATTCCATCGTATGATCGATAAAAATGTTAAGAACCAAAGTCAATAAAGATAAGGTTAGGGCCAAAACTGAAGTTCAACAGTCAGAACTTTTATCATTCCCAGTAAAGAATTGCTCTGGGTACCTCTTGCATTTTTCCAAAGTATTGATTTTTCTTTAAATTAGACATTTCTATAAAGACAAAAGTAAAAGATAATCTGAAGAAGTATCTGGGGAAGATGTTGGATGTGAGAAAACTTTCAAACCACGCAGAAATCATTTTATAAAGAAACGTACTGCTTATGGTTATCCTGAATAAATATTGCGCTCTTCCTGTTAATTCCAAATAAAACTCCTAGATTTCTTTTTTTTATTAGTTCAAATAGAAATACTATTTGTTAGAATAAATCCTTTGCTTGTCTGGAAGAAGTTCATAACAAAGGACTCTTTTTCATCTACGATAGATATGTATTATTTGCTTTAGGTGAGAGAGATTTTTAAATAAATTCGACCCAAGTAAGGCGATAATTGCATTAAGACGCAAAGGACTATTGCGAGTGAAAAAGAATGAAAAGACGTTACAAGGGAACGGAAACCAATTCTAAACAAGGGATACGGTATAGACCTTTACTCTTGTTAATAAAAGAAAAATAGGAAGAAATGTGAAGCAAACGATAGGTGATCCAATCTCCTCCTGTATCAGACATTCTACAAGATGCAAAGAAACTACTGGGAGTAAAAAAAGAATGAAATGACATTAGAAAAAACTGAAAACAGAATCCTAAACAGAAAACGAGGAAAGAACTGCTACTTTTGTTTAAAAGGAATCGGAAGGAGTGTAAACTAAACGATAGATAAAGCAATCTCCTCCTCTATTACAAGTTCCACATTACTTCAAACAAGAAGAAAACATTAAGAAAATTAGGAAAAATTAGGAAAAACCTTATCAATACTGGAAATGGCAATAATAGTTACTGTAATTAAAAATCATTTTTTCTGGAAAATTGTTTCATAGAAAGATGCAAAATCTTTCCGTATAAAGAAACGACAAATATTACCATTAGGTTGCCAATACTTTTTGTGGTAGACTGATTGCCAACTAAGTCTATACAACCCAAGCTGTCCTGCTATTCAACCCATAGCTGGAGAGAGAAGAGATGGATTCATAATTTTCCCAAGGGTATTTGCTTGTAAGTGAATACAATGAATTCAACTGGAATTCGAACTTGGCTCTCCGAATTCTCGTTCCGAACGTTTATCCACTGCAGCACAACGCACATCCATTAAACTTTTTTTAAACAAATTTCAGGCCAAAAAGCGATTTTGATTCTGACAATATTTATAATTTTTCTGTCTTTTTTATTGGTCTCAAGTTGTTATCTCTCAATCGTTAGAGAGATTTTTAAATTTTCTATTAACAACAGAAAGCACAAACTATGTCACACGTAGGTTACATTGAATGACAATTTATGCATGACAAAGTGGAAAAAAAAGTATTTGTGTAACGCGTTTCGTTCTTTAGAACTTTATGGAGTAAATTAGTTTACGTTGGTACGACTACACATGCGTACGAACGAGAAATGCTGAAAACTATTCATTTTTATTTCAAATGAAATCGGTTAGAATATATATTTTTTTAAAAATTTTTAAAAATGAAAAATAATTTAAAATTCAAAATTTGTTCTCTGCGCATAAGTTACACCATTGTAAACAAATTTAGTCCGATGATGTCCTAAAAGATGAAACACGTCACACGAAAACGTTTTTCCCTAAAAATATTGTTCTTGGAATATAAAAATTTATATATCGTTATTCCATAACAGTTTATTAAATCTACTTTTGATCAATGCGTATAAATTGACTGGAGTGACATAAAAACTGTCTGAATCGCTGGGATGGTGAGTTATCATTATTTACTCTATTTACGTGTGGATTACGACAACCAAAATGAGGAAAATAGTTTGCGTGTAAATAGTGAAAATAATGACATACAAAACGTCTTGTGAGTTGCCGATAAAAATGGATTGAAGTAAACTGTTACCACATAAAATAATTTTATGTCTGTATTGATAAACTGAACAAATATGGCGATTATACGTTGTGGAAGATAAAAAAAAGAAAAGAGCGGTTGGATGTAATATTCAATTTACAATAAAGATGAAAATGTTAGATAAAATAGGATCTGGAAAACGAAATAAAATTCAGTACAGGTAAGAACGCTCCAGAAGAATACAACAAATGTTTGAAAATGAAAGAGAAGTCGAAAAATATCGCATAAAAAGTACATTAATCTGATTTTTTAAAATAGGAGAAGAATTATGAGAAATAATACGAAAAAGTGTAACGATGATGACAATGATGCAGACAAATGACAACACTATCATCAATACTTTTATAATTGATCTACCCTTTTTTCTGTTTTTCATAAACTATTACTATGACACTGATAATAAAGATAAGAGAAAGACGAATAACAACAACAATTGATCTATGATTTGCCCTTGTGCAGTTTGTGTAGAAAAGCTACTGAATGTGGGCAACACATTGTCAGTAGCTGCACTCAGTTAGCGCAAAAAAAGTAGATACGTTTCCGTGAAAACGTAATCCTCAAAATACATTGGGAACTATGCAAGAAGTATGGCCTCGATTGCACATAGAAGTGACACGAGTAGTTCCGACCGCTAGTAGCCGAAAATGGGTAAAAGAAGCTCATGTGAAATACGACTGACAATCGAGAAATCGCTCTGATTCCATACCAGTGCACAAGAGCAGGCTCCTGAGAAATATTGTTGTAATTTGGGATATGAACATCATGAAGACGAAAATACATAGGTACGAAGACTTGGCAAGGCAAATTAGAGAAATATGCCAAGCAGCAGCTCAAAATATCTTTCTTCTTTTTTTTCTTTTTTTTTTTTTTTGTAGTTGGTGCACTCAGAACTATTTCCAGGAATCTTTCTGACTTGCAGGACGCCATTGGTATAACTGATACCACTGGAAGTGTACAGGTGACTGCACTGCTTAGAACAGCTTATGTGTTGAAGAAAGTGATGTCTCTAAGCTGTAAGTAGGAGCTGAGATACGTTATCATCACCGAAACAGCTAAGAATCGGATATGATTTATTAATAATAATAATAATAATAATAATAATAATGTCCAGTGGATTGTAACATAGCAACCAAGGAATTTGAAAAACTGTCAAAATATAAAAACCTGAAAATTGAAATAGAACAAATGTGGAAATTGAAAACAAGGGTTGTGCCAGTGATAGTAGGTGCACTTGGAATGATAAAAAAATGGAACAAAACAACACATTGAAAAAATCCCTGGAAACCCCAGCTTAAGAGATATACAAAAAATTGTCTTATTAAGTACAGCCCATACACTAAGGAGAACTTTGTCTCTGTAACGCTAGGGATGATGGGAAAGATAGAAAAAACATGAAATGGAGCCATAACAACACGCCACGACCTGCCTTAGGTCTCCCCGCAGACTTGGTTGGTAGTGCGACCATAGCAGAAATCGAAATATGATGAAAAATTTGACATAATAATAATAATGCAGAAACAAGTGAAAATTATTTTTTTTTAAAAAAGCATAAGCATATATACTAATATATGTGCTATTATAAGAAATATTTTTATGTGTCTCAGCCTGGGGTAATGGTTAACTAGGCTAGCCAAGCTATTAGATTCGAGCTTGTGATGTAATGGTTAGCAAGCTTGTCTATTAAAACTGAGTAGTGAAATCGTTCCTCACTGGGTACCCCATACTTTCGGTGTTGTGCCACATCTAAGCGGTGCTTAGAAAATCAACTATTAGATTCGAGTTCTGTTCTTACCGATTGCCCCATGCATAATTCGATATTAAATCACCGAATATGGGTTGGCAGGTAGTAAAACAAAGTAACGAAGATTTTTCAAATACAACGGATATCATTTTAAATATAAGAACAATAACAGGATCTTGCCAAAATGCTACTAAAATAGTGAAATAATAACTACTTAGGAATGGATATGAAAGCCTTTGAAATTAAATTGAAAGTCTTAAAAATGTGGTAAAATTTTTAAACAATGTTCCCGACGGCATTGCTTAAAATCATTGATACCGTTTTGTTTTGTTTTTGTCCAGGGATGGATAGGCATTCTACAATAATTTAATCGGCAGCAGAAATCTAAAATAAATAAAAAGTAAGTCACTGACACAATTTGAACTTGCCTTCCTTATACTTAAAAGTCTGACTTTCCGAGTAAGAATCCGATGACTGACACGAAGAAGTCCTCCAAATCTATCAAAATTTACTCTATATTTTTCAGGATGATATACATCCTCTTGTTTATAACTTTGCACGAATAGAATTGGCTGTAATAGGATTTGAATTTCCTGCTTTTATTAGTAGTTCAGGATGCGATAAAATGCAACAGAAATAAAATGGATTAAACATTAGTTTAAAATTTCACAATAACAGAAAATATTTCATCTAAGATATTCGAGTATTATTACATCTAAGAACTACCTATTATTCAGGCTAGTACGAATTTTTAAATGAAACAAATAAATATAGGTTTTTTTTAAACAGCCGCTGATCTTATTTCACATCAATAACCTTGAAGAAATAGGAAATGTTTCACTTCATCAGCTTCTTCCCTAGAACTGTTAAATTGTGAAACAAACTCCCGCGTGAATGTTTCCCCGATCAATAAAATTTTAATCTTTTCAAGTCTAGGATCAACTGTTCTTTGTCCTTCATGTCCTTATAAGATGCAACACTTACTTTCCCGTTTCAAACATTAAGGTAACCTCATTTGGTAACTCCCTATCTTGAGTGGCTCTTGTTGCCGTTGGGGGAAAAATAGTACAAAAATGAAACTAATCCAAATCTTCTTACATCCGGCAATATCAAATAAAATATATGAATTCAAATAAAACAAATTTTGATACTAACAGTTGAAATAATCCTAATAATTATAAGATCCTTATCTCTAGTTTTTCTTCAACCTGAATGATAAATACCTCGTTGATTGCATATTATTTTTGAGTAGAAATAGGTCGAGTATAGGAGCTGATTGTTTAGATTGGTTTAATCGGTTAGGTTGTAGAAATCAAAAAATATTTTGTGATTTTTGTTTTCCAGAATAGTCATTGGTTTCTATCATCCGGTTCACACTCCTCCTCTGCATTTTGAACAGAAATAGAAGTTTACCCATTCTTTTCTGTAAGATTTAGGTTTCCGGTTCCTTTTAAATCATTCTCTTTCTTTCCTCATTGCCCCGTTCGTCTTAATGGAATTACCATCTTGCCTGGAGTGAATTGATTAAAAAATAGTTCTCTCTCTACGATTATATTAATCTGTGTTAATATAGGCTATATTATATTATATATTATTGTTATAATTTTAATACCCCATATTAATATAATATAGATTTATCTGGGCTTCTACAAATTTTAGTCTAATCTTCACCGAGTCTATAATAATGAAGAATGTTTTTATTTTCAAAATAAACTTAATTTTAGTTGGATTTTCTTCTAATATAAATTATGGAATTTTATATATTGTCTCAATCCAAAATTACTTCCATTAGTGTCAACACAAACTCATGAAGCTTTTCCAAAAATGCAAAGAATTTTGTATGTATAACAAAATTATGAGATTACAGATATAAATAACTTTATTTTTTCTCTTGTTATTTGGCCTAATAATTGCATCACATGGATGTGCGTTGTGGTGCAGTGGATATCGACTCAGAACGACAAATCTGGGAGCCGAGTTTGAATTCCAGTTGAATTCGAAGTGGCTTGTCAACTTCAATTCCTCTAAGACCAAGCTGTTGTCTGTCAACCATTACAGGCAACCTCTTCTGCCTCCCATAAGCATGGACCAGATGATTCTCCCGGAGAGTAATACACTACGCCTCCTCGGACTTACCCTGTCCTCAGACCTCAAATGGAAGCACTATATTGAATCCATAGCAAAATCTACTGCTAAGAAGATTGGGTCACTATGTCGATCCAGGATGTTTTTTCCACCTGAATCCATCCTGCATATATACAAGTCAACCATCCGTCCGTGCATGGAGTACTGCTGCCATTTATGGTCAGGTGCCCCTGCCGTTCTCCTCAGTGTTCTTGACAAGCTCCAAAGGAGAGTCTGTAATGTGATAGGTACTGATCTGGCGACTCGTCTGCAGCCACTTTCCCATCGTCGAAATGTGGCCTCCCTCTGTCTCTTCTATAAATACTTTCATGGCTTCTGCTCGGATGAGCTTAAGTCACTGATGCCTCCTCAACAGGTGTTTACCCGTTCAACCAGACTGGCAACTGGGTCCCACCCATTCACAGTCAGGTTAGCCAAACGCAGACGACAATTCTACTCCTGCAGCTTCCTCTCTCGCACTTCCCGCCTGTGGAACTCACTCCCGTATTCTTGCTTTCCTGATGGCTACGACCTCCAGAAATTTAAAAGCAAAGTTAATACTCACCTACTAACCACTGGCCTCTAGCTCTCTCTCCCCTCCCCTGTATAACCTTCCCTTTCTCTCCGCCCATGTACCTGTCATTGCACCTGCTTTCTCAGTTTTCTATTGTTCCCTTCTAACTAGCTTGTACTCCTCACTCTTTTCTAATTAATCTTTCTACATTTATGTAACCCCCTGCACATCAGTGGCGTTTCTGCCTTGCTCGGGGTGAAATGATTAAAAAAAAAAAAAAAAAAAATTCATTGCATTCACTTACGCATAAATACCCTTAGGAAAAGTATTAATCCGTCTCCTTCTTCCAGTTATGGGTTAAATAATAGGACAGATTGGGTTCTATAGCCTTGGCTGGCAACCAGTCTACTGCAGAAAGTAATGGCAACCTACTGCGGGATAATCTTCTGCCCAGTCAGTCATGTCGCTTTCGAGACATTATCACCGTGTATCACGTATGGCACTTAACCGACTGAATTGTATCGCATCTTAAACTTTCATGCATTCTTATGTTTGAGATAGCAAAGCATTTTTAGGAAAAGTCGAAAATATTGTTATAATTTTCCTCGAGAAGCTTTTCTAAAGACAACTTAAGGAGGTCGGAGAACACAACAGCCGAAACTCTGTTACAATAACAACAAAGATAGATAAAGACATCATCATCATCATCATCGTCATTATTATTATTATTATTATTATTATTATTATTATTATTATTATTATATACGTCATGATTGTGGCACTTTATAATGTCCTGTTCTTGTAGCCCTTTAGTAAAATTTGTTTTTTGCTATATCTCCTGATCTCTGTTCTACTAACAATTTACCCGAGCGCATTAGGTTTGTTTGTTTGTTTGTGCGTTTATTTAGCGGTATATCAACTCTTTATGGGTCATTTAATGCCGAAATTTAATTTTGGGGGAGCATTAGTAATTTCTTTTACAAAAATATATTCCTGGTAATATTATCATTTTTATGTATTGCTAGTAATTTGTTACGATAGAAATGTATTGCTGGTATTTTTATTTAATATAAAAAAAATGCTTTCATAGAGTTTTGACACTAGTTTAGGGAGTTAATTATTTGCCCATAGCTGATCCGGGTCAGGGTGCAACCGGGAACAACAGCAACTAAGCGGTGGTTCCATGCTGTTTAAAACCTCCCAATCAGAGGCATTGTTGTCAGATGTAGTTTATCGTCATATCCGGGACGAATCTCGGTAGGTAAATTATACGCTACTTTCTCTGTCCTGTGAGTGTTACATTTTCCAAACCCACTTTTCTCATTATGTGTTGATTTTGTTTAACGGCATGTCAATCTTTATTGGTTATTTGAACGCAATTGTATGTTTTCAAGTACAGATAAAATGTATTGTTGGTAATTTTACTATAAATAGGTATTGTTGGTAATCTTTTATATAAAATGTATTGATTGTATTTTTACTATAAAAATTATTTTTAAATATTCATAGTGTTTTGTTTAGTAGGTTTGTTAATTTTCCATAGTTTAGGCCCCCCTAACAGGTGCTAACATCCCCCTAATGTAGAGTAGCTAATCTCAAAGGTCCTTGTAAATGTAACGTTCACATAAGGCGTGTGGATAAATAAATAGCATTCCCATATAGCATTCACATATACATGCACATATACATGCACATATACATTCACATATACATGCACATATACATTCACATATACATGCACATATACATGCACATATACATTCACATATACATGCACATATACATTCACATATACATTCACATATACATGCACATATACATTCACATATACATGCACATATACATGCACATATACATTCACATATACATTCACATATACATTCACATATACATGCACATACTCACGTAGACAAATAAAAATAAATAAATGAAAGACAACAGTAAATATTCCAAAAACGAAGCAAGGTGCTGAGAAACAGAAAATGTTTTTTTAGAAACAACAAAAAGAGGCTGCATTGCTATGTGATATCTATCCTCTTAAATGACAGGTAAATATTGGACAATTTCCTCACGGATGACAGAAAAAACAGAGGCAGCTGAAATGTTTGTTCTACAGAAAGATATTGGAAATTCCATGAACGGAGCGAGTAAGTAACAAGAAAAAAATGGCAACAGAAAGAATATTTCTACTAAGAATCATTTTAAAAATTAACTGAAATTCCCTACACACATAAGAAATGCTTGGAAAATTTAATCCTCACGAGAATATATTCAACGTAGAAATTATGAGATCAATGCAGAAAATTCATGGATGTCTTCAGTCGTGTTAACGCGTGAAATTGGGGAGAGTTTATAGCCATTTTCATTTTGATATATCTCAGAATATCGAGCCAAATAATTAACAATGTATTAAAGAAATCTTGGGAAGAATTTGGATTTATAATTTATGAATTATGAATGCAAAAAATGTCAAATAAGCGGCTGCCAAAATTACCTTGATTACCTTATTGGACTAACGAAAGAAACATTTCAAAAGCTTAACAGTGGCTGAGAAATTTAAAATAATCGTTAGAAATTTAAAAAAAAAAAAAGAGTGTTTGATTTCTATGTCTCATTTATCCTATTATATGGTTGGAAATGCTGAACAATCTTCCCACGATTAAGGAGAAAATTAGAGACAGCAAAAATGTGTTTCTACAAAAGACTACATAAGGTTTGTTTGACAGAGTGTGTAAGCATTAAGGAAGACTTAAAAGAAAATAGCAACAGAAAGAACGCTTCTACTAAAAATCATAAAAAACATCTGAAATTCCTTGCACATATAATAAAGGCTTGGAAAATTTAATCCTCATGAGAATAAATTGAAGATAACAGAGATAGGGAAAGGCAACGAGCCATTTAACTTACGATCTTGGGTAAAGTGAATGGCAGAACGGGAGGTGGGACCTTAATGGGGAAAAAACTGCTAAAAGCCACACGAAGTCGGAAGTTGTGGAGGGTCATGATCGCCTATGCCCTGAAGAGACGCGGCGCATAAAAGAGGGATAGAAAAGGAAAAAAGAATATACGAAAAAGGAAATGGAAAAGATGGGAAAGCTAAAGAAAACTGAAAGGAAAACCAGGTGAAAGGAAAAAATATACATCAAGAAATAATTGAGACGAAGGTTAAAAAAAGATAATAAAAGAACGGGCTTTAAGTAAACAAAGCAAAAAGAAAAAAGAGAAAAGTCGTCGGCTTATTTCTCCTTAGAAATGCAGTCACGTGAAGCACTCGAGTAAACTCGGTCACCAAAAACTGTAATCGGCAAAATTATAATCTAGAGCCAGAATAAGTCAGTAAATACCTATGATGCCTTCTGTAGAGCGATGCTTCACAAGGTAATCTCGAATTGTTAATAAGTTCGGTACTCATTGGATTCGCTACATCTGGTAGCAAATCCCCTCATCAGGATATTGGAGGTTTTTAAGAGCGTGAAACCACCTCTTAACTGCTTTTGTTCTGATTTTCACCCTAAACCGGAGAGGTAACGCCTGTTAGGGTCGCAGATGTGGGGAAATTGTGAACTTCCCCCCAAAAAAAAAATTAACAATACATCTTTGTAGCAAAATAACAAACAAGACAACACAAAAAAAATCTGTAAATGCATTTTTACATTATTTACATTGTTCGGACTATTGTCCTTATCTTTATTGCCATGTTTACGACGCTTCAGATGTTGTATGCTCCGGTCTTCTTCAGGTTCAGGTTCTTCAAACCCTTTATTTCGACTACTGGTAGTCATGCAGGGTTTGGTTCATAATTCATGTAAACATGGCAATAAAATTGAGAAAAATAGACCGAACAATGTAAATAATGTAAATACTACATCATGTCAGAAGTATAGACAAATACATTTTTATAGTAAATTAGCAACGTTACAATTTGTGCTATGAAAGCATAAAATTATGTATAAAGTAGTTAGATTTCAGCATTAATTAGCCCATATAAGTGTTGATATGCCGCTAAACAAAATCAACCAAATCAATCAAACAACAATTGGTTTCGCTGAAACTAAGCCCATTATTTAATTTGGGCAACAAACGTGAAACGATTAACATACATGTTGATTTCTGCTTACGAGTTATTCTTCTTCTTAGTGCCACGCTCCTATGAAGTGCAGGGTCATAGCCTTATCAAACTAGGAGTTGCTGCTGTGGTTTGACCGCCATACAACTAAAACCCTTATTGTAAATCTATTCAATTCGCTCTATAAATATCCATTCGATCAGTTGATTTGTTTTGTTAAGACTTAATAACCCTTTGTGTGTTATTTAAAACCGACAAATTATTCTGGATTAAAAAAATATTTGTCCATAAATCACTCTGGTTCTTATAACTCTGATGATTGTGTTTGAGTAGGCTTTCAGACAGAGATTACTGATATTAAAGTAAAACATTTCTGTATAACTGATTAATAATCAGTACTGAGGATACCATGGACCAGGAATGTGAGCCATGACGAGGTTTTGGAGGGGATGAAAACGAAAAAGAAATAGATATCTAACATCAGGAAAAGACAGCTGAAGTTTCTGTGATATATAATGAGGAAAGACGGCTTGGAGAATCTTATACTCCCACGATAGATAGAGAGCAAGAAAGATAGGGGGAAAGGGTATTAAGAGCTACAAAGGATAGGGAGATGTGGAAGCCCATGTTCATGTAAGTCATGAACGGACACGGTACATAGAAGAAGAAGAAGAAGAAGAAGAAGAAGAAGAAGAAGAAGAAGAAGAAGAAGAAGAAGAAGAGGAAGAAGACTCCAAAATAGGTATGTATTATATGGTTCTACGGTGTATTTAAACCTATTTCCACCTTTTCAACGAAACAATTCACTGATCCAAGTAATACTGACGAGAAAAATATTGAGTAAAAACAGACGATGTGCATGAAAGAAAATACAACACGTATTCTAATTTAGTGTAGAATTTAAGAAGAAAATTTTGACCAACACGTTTTTTTAACTTCCTCATATTTGAAAAGCATTTTCATATCTGTTGAAAAGTTGTGATAAACACGAAAAATATAAAGATGACCGTCTTGATAGAACAGTTTCAAAAATAAATTATCTTCATATTTTGATGTGGTGTAGTGGATATCGGCTTTGAATGAGAAATTGAAGAGTCGGATTCGAATTCCAGTTGAATTTGTTGCATTCACTTACGCTCAAATACCCTTGGGAAAGTAATTAATCCGTCTCTTCCCTCTAGTTATGGATTAAATAACAGGACAGTTTGGTCTCTATAGCCTTGGTTTGCAACCAGTCTATCACAAAAGTTATGGAAACTACTACAGGAAAAGCTTCTGCGCAATCAGTCATGTATCTTTCGAGACATGATCGTCCAAACGTGTATCACTTACCTGACTGATTTTGGCTTTAGTTGTTTCTTCTCGGAAGGTTTTGCATATTTTCGGCTCGCTTCTAAAGCTTTTCTTTAATTTATTTATTTAATTTTAACAAAAGTTCATATGACGAAGTAATTTTGTTCTTGTTAGATATTTAGACGCATCTTGCAATTAGATGTGATTATCTTTAACATAATTGGGCGCCAATTAGTAATGACTGATTCTCTCAAGTTGTTATAGTGTCAAAACTTGTAGACTTCCCAAAGCATCTAAAACCATTACTAAAACGGGTGCAACGTTGCACCTCAGACCAGATACCAGTTTCCTTCTCAGAGTTCAGCTTTTTTCCGGTCAAATGCTTCTGGCTTAAAAATAACTATGATCGTTACACAATTGTAACAGTCATCAGATTTTATTCTCGCGTTGTAACATGCTGCTATAGACGAGAGAAGCCGAGATGAAGTTTAGGTTAGGAGGAGTTAAACATTATAACGGGCTTCTTCTCAAATCGTTCTCAGTGAACTCTCTTTGTCTCACTGACTTCTCGCGGGCAGTAGCCACTGTCTTACAGAGTACATTGCTTCTTGTCTTATCACCTCTGTCTATATAATTAATGTATCGCCATTTAGTGACTCCTTTTGTTCGAACCGCTTGCTATGTCACTTGTGAAGACTACTTCACTTACGGATAACCATCGAAAAAATAAATGCCCGAATCCGTATTGTGACAGAACAGCTCTTTTCTGTTTAATATGATATCACCTGACATTGATATGGCTACACTACACTTGAGCGGACTAAAAGAAAATACACCTTTGTGCAAATTAATTGAAAAACTTATTTAGTTTTCTTTCTTTCACCAGTTATAGACTCATTGGAGTGACAGGGTGTAATCAATTTCTATTTTTTCCTCAGATTAGGTCATTTGCAGTGGTGTGCAGCAATATGATTTTTTAGGGATGTATGATAAAATTGATGTGGCCTTGAAAAATATTGCGTTATTGCATCACGCCCAGACACTATTGTCTCGACTGTCGATTAGTTGTCCTACGGCCATTTGTCTGTGATAAACGTTGCTCTAAGGAAGCGTACGAAAATTGTAACGCTGCACGAACACACTGGCAAGCCTTACAGAAAATTCACGGATATTGTTGGCATTAGCCTTTCAACTGTTAGTCGTTTCATCAAGGGGAAGAAAAAACTAGATTCGTCAGTCCAAAACGTAAAGGAAAATGCAGTCGAAATAGAAAAACAACGCCAAGGGCGACGTATACGTGATCAAGGAAAGTATGAAAGATCTTAGAAAGACATTATTCGTTTTAGTTCAATATAATTTGCGCAGGGGTGTAATGTTAAATTAAGTGATACGTCAAATTTACAGAATTCAAGCCATATAAAATTTTATTTAGAAACGTGCCTAACGACTATAAATCTTTCTTTTTTATAATAAAAAAAACAGTATTTTATAAATATTTTCCAGCGTCTTTAGTTCCAATTGGAGAACGTCTAAGTATGAATTGAGCTTTAATTTTTTTTAGTTTTATTATAACAACATCTTTACAATTACCGGAATTGTTGGTTTAACGTAAGTCACAAGTGTGATAAAAGATCTTTTATTTTTTTTCAAATTATACTGACAAGTAAATAAATGTTTTTTTCATTATTCACACTTTTCTTTCTTCTTCTATTCGAACTAACATTATAGTGAATGCGCACACTATTACTCTCTACATATCAGCTTGTTTAGAAGTAAAGGAATTCTACGATTTAACATTTTCTCCTCTTTCTTTTACTTTATATATTCTCTTCACATTCTTCCTATAATTCTCCGGTCGCTACTATTATTAATGCTACCTCATTGAATGCAAAAAGTAGAATTCATTAACTAGCAACTGTTGAAAATCAATGCAATTTGTAAAGGCGTCATATTGCCCAGACACTGTCACCTGTAATCGCCAGTAACAAGAAGATAATACTATTACAAAAATACATTACAGAAAAAAATTTATATAGATAAGAAGTGCAATAGATAGATAGATAGATAGATAGATAGATAGATAGATAGATAGATAGCAATGTGGAATTATTTAAATTAATAGACATATGTCGGCAAAATATGATAGATACATAGAGAGAGATATGCGTGTGCGTGTACGCAAGTATGGAATTGTTTCGTTTGTGATATATTTTTCTAATCAATGATGGAATTCAAGGAGTTTACAACGATTCGCGCCAACGGTTCACTAAAATTACATAGGTTTTAAGAACTGGTTTTTATGTTTTCTTGGCCATTGTAGCCATCGACAAAAAATTTTAAAATTTAATAAAAGAGAAAACGGGTTCCTAAATTTATAGACAAAAAATTTGCGACGTAAAAAACCAAAAAAAGAAAATCTGTTCGTAAAAATTTGAATCTCATCATTAATTCTAATCTTTTGTTTGTATCTACAATAACAAGAAACTCATTCAAAATGTCCCCTGAGGTTACTTGAAACAATATCCGAAAATTGAAGAGCCAGAATGTCAAAGTTTTGCATTGAAACAACAGAATAAGAAAAGCAGTTTGAATGTAGTACTAAATTTTAATGATATTTCATCTCAGTACTTCAGGCTAAAGCATATGAATCTGCATAATCTTGTTTTGGCAGAAAACTAAAGCTACCATTTTTGTTGAGAGAATACACAATCATGATTTATTTGTTTTCAGTAATAAAAGAGTTCCCAGGAATAATATCAACTTGCATACATCGTGCAAATCTATCGTTCTTTTCTCTTTCCACTTTTCTGTTCCTTATTTCTTTGTTACTGTTGTATTAATGTTGCCTGTCAGCAATAATTTCTATATCTGAACTAAAATATATTCGCTTAAAAGAAATTCTAGTCTTTTTTATGACAGCCGTCTGAATTAGAGAAGTGGACAGCTGTTCAAAACGTCTGTATTTCTATTATTAAAAAAATGACGAATAAAAACCGGATATTTTATCTTCTCATCATTCGCTTTACATATAAAGTGACTTTTTGATAGCTTTTTATTTTTTTTTTAAGAACGTATAATTTTAAAGATATGGCAATATTTGGCAAAATAAAAAACTGAAATAAAAAAGAGGACACCAAAATGCCAAGTACAGGCCAGAGATACTAAAATCGAGCAGGTACAGAAATTTAAATACCTAGGAAGCGTTCTAACGGAGAACGAAAAGTGCGACACTGAGCTCGGAAGGCGTAACTGCATAACCAAGGATGCATTCCAAAACCTAAGTCGAGTATTAAGAAACAGAAAATTCCACTGGAAACAAAGAAGAGAATAACAACTTGTTATGTGATGTTTTTCTTCAATATGGCAACGAATGCTGGAAAACCTCATCAAAGACGAAGGAAAGACTTGAAGCCATTGAATTGTGGTTCTACAGAAGAATACTGTGGATATCATTGACAGAACATGTGAGCAACGACTAGGTTTTGAAGAGGATGAAAACGAAATGGAAACTGATACTTAACATCAGGAGACAGCTGAAGTTTCTCATGCATGTAATGAAGAAGGTGGGCATAGAGAATCTGATACACGCATGACAGAAGAAAAGAGAGGCATTAGTAAGCCACGCGTGATATAGTTTATGGGCTTGAGCAAATGGATTGCAGAGCAGGTTTTGGGAAGGGTAACAAGGGTGTTAAGAGCTACAATGGATAGGGAAATTATGGAAGGTCATGATCGCTTACGTCATGAAGGGACGTGGCACATAGAAGAAGATCCTAAAAGCTATAAATGCTAGAAATATTTCTTGAATTGTACCACCTTCAATGACACACAGATTAATGAGGCCTTCACTGAGGAACTAATTCATTAAATTCGAACTGTGAAACTACTACGCTTAAACAGCGCGCTACGGAAGTTGCTACAAGGACTTTAGCGAGAGTAAATAGCAAACTGTGGATTATTTACATTGTCATTTTTACTGCCATGCTTACAACATTTCGGCCGTTGTACGCTTTCACCTTCTTCAGGTGTTAGGAATTCTGAAGCGAACCCTTTATTTCAACCATGGGGTAAATTTGCAGATGCCATTTAGTTGAGTGATCGCAGTAAAAGATTTGGTTCCAAATTCCTAGCACCTGAATAAGGCCAGTGAGTTCAACGGCCGAAACGTAGTAAACCTGGCAGTAAAGTTGGGGACAATAGTCCGACCAATGTATATAATGTAAATACTACCTCATCTCGGAAGTTTAGACAAATTGCAAACTATGTGATTTGCAAAAATGTCAGCATAAAATCTATGCAAATCAAAAGCTATGAATGAAAGTATATAGTCTGCAAAAAGTGTTACTATTCGGCTAACTGTTCGCAAGTAAAGGCAAAATTGTTGACCACAACAATGGAGTCAAAATATCCCCGATATCAGACCTTCATCTTCTGTAACTTTAACTACCGCGAGTGAACAACTAACTATTGACAGAAAAAAACAGAGATACGAAACGTTAATAGACTCTCGCAACACTATTTCTATACTAGATGTTGATGTAGCTACATTCCTTAGTTCCACCAATTCAGAAATTAACAAGAAGGACTCACCAGCTATGGGCAAAATAGTTAACCCCCAAACTGGGTTTGACGGTAAAATGCATCCGGCAGCAAGGCCTGTGATTTTGAGGTTGCGATGAGCATGGTACCACCTCTTAATTGCTGTTGTTCTCGGGTCCATCCTAATCCAAGGTGGTAGCACCTGTTAGGGTCTCAGCTATGGGCAAACAGTTAACCCTTCAAACTAGGATCAAAATACTATGAAAGTATAAAAGCAGACTTTTATTAAATATATACATAAAAATAGCAAACTATCTTTTTTTTATTGTTTATTTTTATCTTTTTTAAGTAAACTAGTTTGCTTGTCAACTTAACTATATAAACAAAGACTTAGCCCACAGAAACAAAAGGAACCCGATATGTAAAACCACAAATTTATTCGCCTGAAGAAAGTCAATCTTAGACTCGAAACACGTGTAGCGTCACAAATATCATTATGGACACTTAAAAAATCATAACATTTTAAACAACAATAAATATATACTTTAAATAAAACGTTCACTGCCTTTTTATTATATATATATATATATATATATATATATATACACTTCTCATTGGTGCATGCTTGATTTTTGGTTTCCATTCATAGTCTGTGTTTGCGTGTGTGTGCATGCGCCCGAGCTAATGTGCCCGCCTGTACATATCTGCGTACGTGTACGCACACACACATACACACACACACACACACACACACACACACACATATATATATATATATATATATATATGAAAGTAATGGATTATTATTAATCCGACTGTTTATCACTTTAAAGGTTATTATGGATACATATATTTGAGTAGACACATTATTTTTTTAAAACAGTATATTTATTTATTTTCGTCTACTGTACTGAATGTTCGAGAAATTAAAAAAAAATTGTACAGTATCTAGATTCGAACCTACGTCTCCCACCCTGGGCAGTATGCTCTACCATTATAACTGTCACGCTCTAACGTCCTATGTTGCAGAGAACCAGTCAATCAAAAAAGTTCGAATTTGTATCTTTAATCGAAACTTCATAGGTCTCCCAATTTTTTTTCCATATCTGCGCAGTTTCTCATCCATCCGAACGTAAACAAAGCGATTTTTTCAAATTAAAGTAATGGAGTTTTATTAATGCGACAGATTGTTTACCGTTTTGATTAGTTATTTGTAGCGTAATCGGTTAGAGCGTGCGGGTGTAACGGCAGTTCCCACTGCCCAGATGGATGGAGGTGTGAATTCTGCCAAAAAGCGTAAATATTTTTTGAGAAGATTTCTTCAACATTCATGCTGGTAGACGAAATTAAATATATTATTACTGCAGCGTCTACTCAAATATGAATATCCACTAAAAACGACGTTTACACTGATAAAAAAAAACACAGATATATAAATATTGTTGAAAAATGACAAAGTGGAAAAGATTTTTGCGTGACGCGTTTCGTTCTTTAGGACATCAACATAATTATCACTTTAGACTCTAAAGTGATATTTACGTCGATGTAATTACACATCTTCATGAAGAGAAGATGCAGATTTTTTTTACTCATATGTGTTTTGGTATATAGTCTAGCCAATTTCATTTAGTTCCTTTTTTCTTCTTGCTTATATTTTTATCTGTTTTGTTATTAAATATCTACATTGCGATAATTGAAGATCTGCCAAAAGAGATTAAATGCTGTAAGAACCTGGAGGCAAATTTACTCTAGACAGATTAAGGCACATTTCATATGCTTTCGTCATAGTAAATTACATCCTCTTTTAATTAAACAGCTTCTTTAAATCGAAATTATGGTCAGGCTAATCACGATGAGCAACTATCGCATTGAGTGTGCTATTTTGAAAAAAATCCCTTTTGCATTCATGTAATCTTTTATTTAAGTTCCTCGCGGTTTCTCCTGTGTATTCCTTGTGGCAATCATTACAGAGGATAGAGTAAATTCCTCCTTCCATATTATGTTTTATATTAAGTAGTTGAAACAAATTTTATGTCAAATTTAGACAATTTTTTTTCAATTGTAGTTGTGATAAAGTCGATAGGTAGAATAATGTATGTTGATTCGTTGTGTTTGTCAGAATTGTCCGCTCTTCTATTATGTATATACTAGGAGTACCTGTAATAATTTCAAGTTTTTCCTAATTGCATTTTATGACGAATCTTAAATTAGTGATTACGCTCACGGTGAATTCTACGGCAATAAAAATATACACAGAAATTAATGGTATTGTTAAATATTTGAGCTTAACAACTTAAACAAAATATTGCAATAACATACATACATATAAATTCTGGTAACATCACTTGGAGTTTCATGCAATCTTCAGGTGCTGAGTAGAGGTTGGCCGTTACATAATTTAAATTGTAATAACAAATATCTGGTTATATATATATATATATATATATATATATATATATATATATATATATATATATAAAGGAGCCTGCATTTTCATCAAACTTGTTTTTATTAAGATTTGCTACTTAAATATACCGCGCACGTATGTAAGAGTGTGTGGGGGTGGGGGGGTCGGAACAAATGATTGTAGCGTTTTCAGGTATATTTCAAAGACAATACGATTCTCAGGCTTCATTATTATATCCTCCTAAAACTCGCCATTTTGTTGTTGTTGTTGTTTTTTTTTTGTTTTTTTTGTTTTTTTTTAGTGGGTGGGGGAGATGAATTGGTTTAAATATTTTTACAGGCTTCCGAAAAATTGAACTTCTTATAATTAAGTTAATTTTATAAGGATTGAAATAAGTGGACATCTGATAGTGCAAGTCCAGGTGAGTACGGAGAGTGTAGAATGTCATTCAATCCAATTCATTTCTGACGAGACTGCAAAAAGGCGTGTGATCTTGTCTGTCGTTGTCCCGATGGAAGACACCCTTCAGACTGGCCAGTTCTCAATACATAAATCTTTTCTGACAACAATGCATTCCGTCTTGTTACAGTTAATAGTCCCTTCTTCTAGCTTTCCTTTACTACTTATCTAAAAGTTTTATTTCTGTTTTCTTTCTGAGACTACCATCAACACAGTGTCTATAGGTATATTCTTATGTTGCCGAGGTTACCTTCGCTGATAGTAAATCCAGCTAAGCCTTTTAGTTCTCTTAGGGATTTCTCCCGTCTGTCAAGTAAATATAACTGACTCTAGATTTTTTTACACAAATCTTATCGATTAAACTCATACTAGACAATTTTGAAGTGCGCCTCCGTGTGTGATTCTAGTTAGCGAGCTAATATGGTGGTCTCGATCCTTACTGAGTGTCCCGTCAATATGCCAAAACAAAGTTAGAATTAGTAATTAATTACTAGACAAATTTTTATGTTACGTTCGATTGACGATCCCAGAAAGAAATAAACAATAGGGCATGAAATATTTTTAAATATTTTGCACAAATATCGGTAATGACCAAAAAATAATAGCAAATATTTTTTTTAATTTTATCTGAGAGGTTTTTTAACAGAAAACAGAAAGTGCGATACTGAAATAAGAAAACGAATTGGCATAGCGAAAGATGCCATCCAAAAGCTAAGTAAATTATTCAGAATCAAAAAGTGTTTGTTAGAAACAAAGAAAAGAGGTCTGAACTATTATACAACTATTATATATCAGTCCTCCTGTATAGCAGTGAATCTTCTCAAAGATGAAGAAGAGACTTGAAACAGAAAAAAAAACTTGGTTCTAGAGAAGGATGCTGAGAATATGGACTAACGATGAAATTTTAGAGAAAATGGAAATAAAAAGGCCACTTATATTTAACATCAGGAAGCAACAATTGAAATTTCTAGGGTATATAATGAGAAAACAGGACAGTTTGAAGACAAGCAGAACAGAGTTAAACAACGCATAAATGTTGTTCTACAGAAGAATGCTGAGAATACTGAAGAGTATACTGAATTTTCGAGAAAAATGAAACAAAATGGAAACTTACAGATAACACCAGGAAGAAACAGTTGAAATTTCTAGGTTAAATAATGAGGAAAAAAGGGTCGGAAAATTTGATACTTACAGGACAGACCTGAGGCAAGACGGATAAAGGAAAACAACATATAACCTACCTAGTAAATCAATGGCGGAGCAAGGTTTAGAAGAAATTATAAAACGACAAAATTTATTAAGAGCTACAACAGACAGAAAATTGAGGAGAGTCGTGATCGTCAATTTCCTGAAGGCGCACGGCTTATAGAAGAAGAAGCAGTGGCACAAGTCCCGACGAACCCTAATTACATTTCCTTCTGGATCCAGCGAAAAGGATGAGGCCAAAAATACATTCATCTTTTCTTATTTTTTTTTTTAATTGTTGGATGTCTTGTGATCTTTATCATCATCCAGTCAATGTCAGTCTCGAGAATTCAATACGTACACAAGATTCGTGCTCCGAAGTGAATCTATATTACAAAGTAAATGATGCTTTGCCACTACTTAATGACCAGTTTGAAATGTAGCCTTTATAATAGTGAACACAAAAAACTGAGCATTTTAGTTTTTTGCTAGAAAACGGACAACGCTGTTTCAAGTAAACATTGGGTGAACTTCTTTCTTTCTCTCTCTCCTTCTCTTTCTCTGTCTCTGTCTCTCTGTCTCTCTCTCTCTCTCTCTCTCTCTCTCTCTCTCTCTTTCTCCGTCTCATTCTCTTTCTTTCTTTCATTCTTTATTTCTTATGAGAATCAAGTATCATTTCACAAGAGGAATATCTTCGTAAACTGGCAAGCAAGTATTGTCCGACCGAGTTACATTCCCACCCACTGCAATGGAGTTACTTCCCTTGCCCTACATTGACCCTCAGGCAAATCTTAGAAGGCTTATTTCTATGCGAAGCGCATCGATTTTTGTCCTCCTTCACTGGATAAGATGGCCAGCATATTGCAAGCTAGGAGAAATAATGGACGAATATCGTATAGCAAGAACTAGAACATCGATTTTTTTCTTTTTTTTTTTTCTTTTTTACGGTTATGTATCATGAAATTCATTTCAGCGAAACATATATGCTACGATATCTGCTTTCGATTTGTGGAAGTATATATATTGGATATATTTTCATTCACTGCAATATTCGTTTCAGTATTTCATCACACACACACACACACACACACACACACACACATATATATATATATATATATTGGCTTAAATTTGGTATATTTAAGGCAAAATACCTCTCAATACTGGGGACAGAGTATATGCAGATATAGATAGCGTAAACAATAGGAATCAAAATTGCTTGGAAACCGTCAATATATCCCTCTTAAATGCAACCGTCAGAGGAAGCATGAAACTAGTATTCATCATGCAGTGTTAATTCTAAACAGTTACTCTCTGTATTCTTCCTTCTCTCTCTCTCTCTCTCTCTCTCTCTATATATATATATATATATATATATATATATATATATATAGGATGGATGGATGGATGGATGTGGAGAAGTTTGTCAAATAACTGAGCAAAATTATGCCTACTTCAAAATTTCGTGAAGGCACCATTACGATGTCCTCACTCCTCAGAGATTTTTTCAAAAGCATCACCACAATTCCTCTCTCTCTCTCTCTCTCTCTCTCTCTCTCTCTCTCTCTCTGTGTGTCTGTGTGTTTAGGCAACAAATTCATTTTAGGCATATCAAAATAAATAAATTGCAAACATATCTGCTTATTTTTAATAAAATCCATTCGTACCCACTTATAATCTTTAGTGTATTATAATTGAAAGATGTAAGAGATGCGCTGTAACTTTTACAGTTTATTTTACTTTCCGTTTCTCAAAGTTTTTTCGATCTCCTTCTGGTCTCATCTTCAGGGGTTTAAGTTGTAGTAACAAAAAATAACCGCAGAAATGTGTTCCTAAAAATTACTGTATTTTTTCTTTTTACTTCAAATGTAACGGCTGAATATTATGTAAAGTATAAAAATATGTCAGTTAATTCTATTTCGTAACTTTCTGTAACATTTCGTAAGGTATATATTGTTAGGGCGCCGCTCCTATTTGACTACAAATGGACTGTTCCCATTGCTATATATAGCAATGGTGGATTCACTAGAAGGGAATCGTAGAGAGTCACTTGAGAGTCTCTAATGAGTTATTGAAGAGTCAGTGCGAGTCAGTGAAGAGTTAGTCACACTTCCGGTGGCGTACCGCAAGTAATCACGTATACACACGTCTTATGACGGATTGGACTCTTGTATCTTTCTATTGTAAATATTACTAATCACTTCTGTACATACTAACCGTCTTTCCGCGGAATAGAACTTATATTTTGATTCTGTTGTTGAGTTATTCATTTATACTTGGCGACATAACATATATATAACTAAGAAAAGAGAAAAACTATATTTTCACCTACCCGTTTCCTCTGCTGACAAATTTTATTAAGTCAAGGAAATGAAATTAATTTTATTTTAAGTAAAGTATCTATAAACAAAAAGTTGTTGGTTACTGATTGTTGGTTACTAGAAAAATCGTTCATAAAATCTTCCGAAGATCAACTGAAATTATTAAGCATTTTAAAAAAATTTTGGTGGGAGAATTTTTTCATGTGCAGTATGTTGTTGTTATAAGATGAAGGAAACTAACCGTTTTTGTATTTTTTATTTTTTGTTTATTTTTATGTTTGATGTATATGTTGGCTTGAGAATATATTGGTTCTATTAGGAAAGGTGAGATTGAGGAAAAACCGGAACGCAGATTAATATTTCGATAATATTTGATGGCGGCACTCTCGAGGATTTTCCTTCTGAACTCAATTAATGACTGACCCAAAGAGTTTCGAGTTCAATATCTGGCTACAGCAGTGGAAATAAATAACCGAAACAGTTGAGTTAAAGAGAGATAACATGACATCCGGAAGTGACATGGCACATGGAACTAGAATGATATACCCCAGTGATCGAAATAAAGAGTTCGGTTCGAAATTTCGAGCAGCTGAAGAAGGCCGGGGCGTACAACAGCCAAAGCGCGTCCGTGGAATTGGGCACTAAGCTTGTCTATTCTTCTCAGCCGACTCCCAGTCCGTAGAATGAGCCCCGACTGAGTTGTTCTCGACCCGAAAACATAGAATTTGTCTGACAGTTTCAAGTTCGTCTAGAACTCTGTGTATTTTTCCGAATCCTCCACACAAAAGGCAGGATGTGACACAAAGTCTGATTTTAACGTGGGTAATTCTGAGCGCGTACACTCGTGCAAGAATTCCATGTAGACCGCGCATAAGCGGGATCTGATCTTGTCTGCTTTTCCCCAAAACGGTTTTTTTTTCTTCAGTATTTCATTTTATTTCTTAGTATTTCAACCCACCTCTTCTTTCTTGCGAGTTAGCCACGTACTGGATTTTGTATTTCTTTCGTTTTGGGTCAAGCACCAGTTTTCCGTACGTTTCCTTTATTCTGTTATTCATACTTGTACGTTCTTGGAGTGTTTGTGCGTCAAAGATATCATGCAGAACTTGCATAAATTCTTCCTTTCTTCAGTAAACCTTTTCTATAATTGATTCCAATGTCTTTGGTGTTCCAATTTTTTCCTTTCACCATATTTTTTCTTCTTTCTCTACCTTTTTTCTGTATTTCTTTCTTCATGACTATCGAAGAGGCTTCGCACAAAGGAATGAGAATGATATACCCCAGTGATCCTTCTGTATATAGAAGTCAATCTCTTCAACCCACAGCTTGAGGGAAAAGAGATGAATCCATACCCTTCCCAAAGTTATTTTTACATAAGTGAATGCAACGAATTCAACTAGAATTCGAACTCGGCTCTCTGATTTCAAATTCCGATGAGATATCCATTACAACGCGCATCGCTACAAACGTTACGACAAAAATGTGCCTTGCGTGCGCCTTGCCAGTGACTGGCTATCATGCGAAAGATATGAAATCGCCTCGACATTCGTCGATCACGTGACTAAGATATGATTTACTAAACCTGGCTTCGTTTAGAACAACACCATAAATGATAAATGAGAGGCGCCTATCTGAATTGGGCGTTCACTACATTAATAATGGCCTGAGATGCGCGCTTGCAAACAACTACTCTACAGTGAGGCGTCTGTTTTATATATGTGGATGGTGCGCGTGGGCATTAATCTTTATTCAAAAACTGCAATATATATATATATATATATGTGTGTGTGTGTGTGGTGCAGTGGCTATCGACTCGGAACGAGAAATCGAAGAGTCGAGTTCGAATTCTAGTTGAATTCGTTGCATTCACTTACTAGCAAATATTCTTGGGAAAGGCATTAATCTGTCACTTTTTCCTCTAGGTATGGATTAAATAGCTTGGACGATCATGTCTCTTTCCATAAAGAAACATGATCGCTCAAACGTGTATCACGTATGCCACTTAACTGATTGATACACACACACACACACACACACACACACATATATATATATATATAGAGAGAGAGAGACAGAGAGAGACAGAGAGAGAGAGACAGAGATGTAAAATTTCAGATATAATTAAATTATGTATCTCTAAAAGGTCAATATGAATGAAAACAAAAGAAAAGTTACCCCGCGTTTCGTCCCATAGTTTTGATCGACAATCTATATATAAAATTAGTCCGTCACACCTACTAATATAGCCATACGTTGACAAATTTTGGAAAGGAGTGCAGCTAGATAAAGAGTTACAAACTAAACTTAGTTTTACTACGATGGGCAGCTTACTACAAACAATTTTCATTTATTCTTTGAAACAAAACCTTTATTATTTAATATACAAAATACCTCCACTATCATAAAAACAATTTAATGTTTGAAACAACAAATACTTATTTAATAAAAGTACGATATTGTTTTTTAGATATCTTTCCTTTAAGAATTATATATACAAGAATCCAGTTCCTTGTTCACCTTGCGTTTGCGAGAACTAAAAACAAATCCCGAAGTCAAACGCTTGAAAAGTTGAAAACTGGCTCCAGAAATAAATATTTAGGCATGACCAGTTGTATGCTGCATCCTCAAGAGTAAAAAATCCTAAGAATATTTTATTCACTGTTAAAAAGGAAAAAAATAATTTTAAAAAACTATTATTATTTACCAAACAAATCAGCTTATTCAAATTTCATCCATTGTTTTGCAAAATTGACCGAAACGTAGAGTTTATAAATTTCGACAAAAAGACGTTAGTGATAAGATCAACAATAATAGAATAAAAGTTCTAAAACTTTTGCACAGCATTGTATATATGTATTTATGTATACACATACATAACTTTTTAATCAGTAAGATAATTCATATATGTTTTTAATTTTATCGCATTCATTTTGCATATACTAATGTAATTTTCACCAAATAAACGTATTTTGTGACGCACATGTACGATTGAACTTTAAATTACTGTAAATGTAAATTGTCAACACAATGATTTCATAATTCATATGTGAATATGTTAGAAATAGTCTTACTCAGTTAGCGAATCGACAGTTATCATCGTCTTTATTATAATAAATACCATTCTGTATATATATATATATATATATATATATATATATATATAATATTAACTATAGTAATTACAATACCAATAGTAACAGAACTAACTCTGCCAAAACTAGTACTAATTAAGCTATAATTTAGATCGTCTTGTAGAACCCACCGAGAAGAAACTCGGAGGGAAAAGAGGGGGAAGTAAAAAAAAAAGAAACAAACGAAGTACATGAACAAAAAGTCAAGTACCTGTAAGAAAGAAAAAAACCCAAGACGAAAACCCTAACACTAAAGCGCTCAATACGAAAGTAGAGCAACAAAGACAGAAAATCAAAGCAAGAGCCAACAAACCTACCTAGGTTTCACTCTACCCACTCGTCAGGGTAAATTGGCTGTAGGGTGAGAATTAGGTAGGTTTGTTGGCTCTTGCTTAGATTTTCTGTCTTTATATATATATATATATATATATATATATATATATATATATATATATATATATATTCCTCCTGACAGGCTCACGGAGAAAGAGAGACAATAGCAAAGCAGCTCCGGCTCAGTTCATTCTCTTTACTACGAGTTATTAAACTTTACTACCAGTTATGAAAGCTCTTGCCGCATGTTTACTCTTTGATATTGCCTTATCATTTTAATTTTTGCAATAATTATGTCGTTAAGTATAATCCTCTTAAATATTTTGCCGTCATCGGGGATACACTCGTATAAATACAAACACTATTAATCGAAATCAGAACACGGTTACACCGAGACTATTTTCACACACGCAATTAGCGTTTACAGGAAAATGTGTTCTGATTTCGATTGATACTTTTCCCTTAAGTCTTTGGGAAAGACAGGATTTTCATAGTTTCCGGTTACAAACTGCCTCGTCGTTGCTAACACACCACTGTGGTTTATAAAGTCCATAAGTAACTCCTGACCTCTAGACACCTGCTGAGGTAGTATTGTCATAAAGCTGTTACCTTTGTAATTCATATCGACAGATGTGATGCAATCAATCAATGAATATAAGATAAATTTTAAGGCAGATAGATAGAAATAGACACAATGCGTGGTTGTTCAGCTTTGTACCTCAATGATAGATTCAGACAAAATGTTGCTTTGATACCGTCTTCACATTATCTATAACTCCAATACTAAGTAATCATCTTGATCTGCAACCTTTGCCAAATATATACACATACAGACACCTCCACATACACACACACACAAATACACACACACACACACGTGTGTGTGCGTGTGTGTGTGTGAGAGAGAGAGAGAGAGAGATAGAATAAAGTAAAGAGCAAAGTAAAAAACCTGTTTCAAATTAACATATTTCACTTATATTGAAGCTTCTTCAGAGATCGAATTAAAATTTTAACTCCATCTATAAATCAGCTTTAATGAAAATGGAATATGTTGAATTTTGCTAATTGCTTAATCTATCATTTTGTCGGATTCCAATCCATACATTCAACTCACTCATATATATATATATATAAAAGATGTGCTAACAATTTCACAGCCATACCCACTGACCAAAGTTATCAGATTTAAAATTTAATAATGTTTCATTGAAACATGTTCCCTGCTTTGTTCTTTACTATATCTTGTCGGATTCTGATCCATAAATTCAACTCACTCATATATATATATATATATATATATATATATATATATATATATATAGTATGTGCTAAAAAAATTCTCAGCCCGACGCACTGACTAAAAATATCATATTTTTAAAGGCTTCCTGGTAATGCCGAGTACTTTTCATGAAAAATCTTTGTGTGTATGTGCGCGTGAGTTTCGAAAATCTTTGTGTGCATGTGCGCGTGAGTTCATGGAAGATTTTTAAAAGTTTTTCACTTCTTCTGGAAGATATTCTTGACAAATCGTAAACTACATAATAACCTTTTATAACTCGTTTTCTATATTAGGTTTTATTTAGGCTTCTCATCATGACGTCTCTTAGAAATACTCTTGACTGACTCAAACGGTCTTTTTTTTTACTTACTTACTTGGAGTTCTTTATATAAGGCGTCTATCCTAGTTCATTTGTGGGTGCATTATTTACTTCACAACATAACCGAATTTTCATTTTGCTGTCTTTGAAAATTTTGTCAAAAACATTGTCATTGTTGCTATCTTCCGAATAAACTTGTGCTGAAATAATTTCTGCTTTCCTACTTACGTAGCAGAAATGAGCGCTACCTAATTCATGTTTAATTAAATCAAAACATGCAGAACAACGTCTTCTATTTGATTAGAAAGGCAATATCTCGACGTAATAACGATATTAATGTAAATTACCTCAAACATTCGAATTAAAAACGCCGTAATTACTGTTTGTTTTTAAATAAAGCTTGTAACTTGTTTAAGTAAACGTATATTTGCTTCTGTTCCAGTGATTGGTTTTTCTCTATAATTTCGATCAATTAATCCAAGTGTAGTTACGTGATTTAATCACTTTGAAGTCCACTGGAAGTCTAATCGAGATGACGATCTCCCACTTTTACTAAATGGGAATCAGTCTGAATACATCTGGCATCAGATGCTCTACAATTTATTAATAAGAACAAATTATGGCAAATAGATGACACGCTTTTCACTTTCTTTCATATCTTCGCGAACACGCTGCAATTTCGACATGATTAATTTGCTGGTTGACTTTCATTTCAGCAGCAAGAAAAAGAGAATAAAATGAATGTCAGTGCAAATATGTACAGATGCATAAATTGTTTGCAGTGTAAAGAGTAATAAGTTTTTTTTAATGTTTATCAATAATTACGTGACCTAATGATGAAAGCAAGCCATTTATAAGGTACAAAAATATCTATTTTTCAATGTAACTTCTGATTTGTCAATGCACTTAAGCCAACGTTTCTCCGTAAATTATTTATAATATAGTGAAAATTTAAGAATCAATTTAGAGTATTGTTAATCCAAACATATTTATCCGTTTTTCTGTGTGACAAAGAATATGTGTGTGCATGAGAGAGAGAGAGAGAGAGAGAGAGAGAGAGAGAGTGTGTGTGTGTGTGTGTGTGTGTGTGTGTGTGTGTGTGTGTGATTATCATTATTATCTATAGAGTAACAGTTAAATGAGTATACACATTCATTTTAAAAAATTAAACAAACACCCATTTTCGATATATATATATATAAACTTCGTCTGATCAAGAGGCTACCCATGGTCGAGTGGTCAAGACGGTACCAGATCATATATATATATATATATATATATATATATATATACTACCGGACATAATTATTAGGCAACCCCATTTATTTTTAGTATTTTTTGCCAAGTGGATAATTCTAAATGAAAATAGAATGGTTCTTTTGTTATTATTACTTTGCAAAATTTTACAAGTTAAGATAGCGAAGATGAACTCGTCCGAATCACTCTAAATTTTCTTCATTTTTCATTGATGAAACTGCAATATTGGTAATTACTGAATATTTATAAATTAACTTGATGCACGTGTTATTGTGCAGTATTAACAAAAATCATATATATAGTGTATCAAAAATATTTTTACAAAATTTGGGAGCGAATTCCTCACACCAAGACAAGGATAAAAGTCTATATAAATATATGTCCGTAAATCCTTCGGTTTTTTTTTTTGGGGGGGGGGGGTTTACTGATTAGTCTTAAAGAAAGTTTCCAGTAGCTGGCGATGTGTTGCCATTTAGACTAGGTTATTGAATCCATAGCAAAATCTAATGCTAAGAAGATTGGGTCACTATGTCGATCCAGGATGTTTTTTCCACCTGAATCCATCCTGCATATATACAAGTCAACCATCCGTCCGTGCATGGAGTACTGCTGCCATTTATGGTCAGGTGCACCTGCCGTTCTCCTCAGTGTTCTTGACAAGCTCCAAAGGAGAGTCTGTAATGTGATAGGTACTGATCTGGCGACTCGACTGCAGCCACTTCCCCATCGTCGAAATGTGGCCTCCCTCTGTCTCTTCTATAAATACTTTCATGGCTTCTGCTCGGATGAGCTTAAGTCACTGATGCCTCCTCAACGGGTGTTTACCCGTGCAACCAGACTGGCAACTGGGTCCCACCCATTCACAGTCAGGTTAGCCAAATGCAGACGACAATTCTACTCCTGCAGCTTCCTCTCTCGCACTTCCCGCCTGTGGAACTCACTCTCGTATTCTTGCTTTCCTGACGGCTACAACCTCCAGAAATTTAAATGCAAAGTCAATAGTCATCTACTAACCACTGGCCTCTAGCTCTCTCCCCTCCCCTGTATAACCTTCCCTTTCTCTCCACCTATGTATCTGTCATCGCACCTGCTTTCTCAGCTTTCTATTGTTCCTTTCTAACTAGTTTGTACTCCTCACTCTTTTCTAATTAATCTTTTTACATTTACGTAACCTGCTGCACATCAGTGGCGTTTCCGCCTTGCTCGGGGTGAAATGATTAAAAAAATAAAAAAAAATATTTGTCATTTTTGTACATTAGTGGATAGTCTATCTTCAAAGTTTAACGTGTGTAATAGAACTGAGAAATATTTCGTTTAACAATGGCAAGATATTCATATTGCGAACAGCCAGATATTAGTGAGACAGACATATATATATATATATATATATATATATATATATATATATATATATATATATATGTCTGTCTCATATATGTAGTCAGACAGACCGCAGACAGTTCTGTTTCGCTGTATCTTCCAGCCAAGATTTAAACCCGAACGATTTGACACCAGTCTACGTCTAAGCTATTCAAGCAGGGTGGAGGAAGACAGATTTTAGCGTGTTATATACGAAATGTAAATGCACGCCAGTAGCCAAGAGTGTTCAATTTATTACTGAAGAATGACGCGTAAATAGCTACTGTTTTTAAAGTCTGCCATTTCTCCATAGTGCTCAATCGCTGGGTGAGAATGTATATATATATATATATATATATATATATATATATATATATTATTTCAAACATATGATTAGAAAGGTCAGTTACAAACCATGAAACCCAGGTTCGAATCACAACATGCCAGATATGTTAGGAAGGTGACTTCTTGATTTTATCGACCGAGGGAGGTGATCCCAGCATACAGTACCTTTAGAATGTGCCTGAAACCTGTACAGCAGGTGAGTGAAATTAGACAGAGAACTACTTGGGGGCCATCGATGGTCGTGCTTACATGAAGTCACAAGTCATCGTGGCCGAGTGTTTGGACGTACTGACCTTATTTATGTTGTTGATCATATCAAAATCAATAACTAAGGTTTAAACAGCATAGTTATTGAAAAAACTACAGAGCATGCATCTGCAATAAGGAATGGCTAGCCCTAACAGACAGGTATACTCGGATATAAGCGCCCAACTATTAAGACTACTTCAAACACTATTTTTAGTGAATACACGTATTTGAGATATTTTAATAATATATATATATATATATATATATATATATATACCTGGATGTGCGCTGTGGTGCAGTAGATATCGGCTCGGAACGAGAAATCAGTGAGCCTAGTTCGAATTCCAGTTGAATTCATTGTATTCACTTACGCGCAAATAACCTTGGGAAAGATATTAATCCATATCTTCCTTCCAGTTATGGCTTAAATAACAGGACAGATTGGGTTCTATAGCCTTGGCTGGCAACCAGTCTACCGCAGAAAGCAATGGCAACCTACTGCGGGATAATCTTCTGCCCAGTCAGTCATGTCTCTTTTGAGACATGTTCACCCAAGCGTGTTTTACGTATGGCACTTAACTGACTGATATACCTTGATAAGTCAATATGCCAAAGATAAAAAGGACATTTATTTTGCACAAAAAAATATTTATAAATCATTTAAAAACTAAGTGTCTGGACGCAAACATTTTGGGGTTAAATTTTTCTCTTATTATTTTTCAAGTAGATAGGTTTATGACAATTTGTTATATGATCGTTTCAAGAGATCATTAAAGCATTTACTGAAATTGGTGTTTTTATGCATGAAATATTGAAGTAGAAATTATTTTCTGCATATTAATATAGCAATAAAAATTTTAAAAATAATTTTTAAAAAATAGCATTTAATAAATTCTTGCATAAATTTTGAAGACTTTTTGTGCTTTTAGTTTCTGTAGAAAACGGAAATGTTATTAAGAATCCTTTGGTCATAATCGATAAAAAATTGTGTTTTTGTAATATTTCGGCCAGTTAGTTAAGTGACATTCGTGATAGATGCTTGGGTGGTCATGTCTCTTTCTATTCATGACTGACTAGGCAGATTTCCTACAATAGGTTGACGTTTCTTTCTTGCGGCAGACCTGTTGCTAACCCAAGCTATAGAACAATCAACCCATCGCTGAGAGGGAGAAGAGAAGAGATTAATACATTTCCAAAGTGGTATTTTCGCGAAAGTGAATGTAATGAATCCGACTGGAATTTAAACCGGGCTCACCGATTTTTTATTTCAAGCTGATATCTATTATACCACAACACACATTCCAAAATACAAAATTGCAATTCGTTCAGGCAAACTGGGTTTGTTTGTTTTTTTTTTTCAATTTAAACTTTTTCCGAAATTCTAAAAGAAAAAAATGATATTTTAATTCAACTCTAAATTTGTTCCCAATTTTATTTTATTAGGTTGAGTCATATGTAGTTTCTATTTTGGAGGTTCAGTTGCAATGAAAAATCTATCATCCTGACTATTAATATGTGACAGTTAAGAATAAATCACGAGTACACTTTAGTATACCTTAGTTCTTATAGCAGTAGCAGCGTACACAGTGGGTTAAAGGAAAAAATGGCTCTCCTTCATAACAATACAATACAGCCTACAATAAGAATAACACATAAAACGCTCTTGGAACTCGGTTGGTCTTTTCTACTCCACCCATTATATTCATCTGATCTAGTACTAACTTATTATTACCTTTTCCGGTGTCTGTCCTCTGGCAGAGTGCGACTCAGTTGTGTCTCTGTCCGAGGGCTGATACGCTTCTGAGAAAAATAAACACTGAGAGGTGCTTGGTCCCGGAGAAGAGATACCTGAGGCTGCACCAACCATTTGCACTAGAGGGTTGGATTGGTGGTCACTACCGATACCAGCGCAACTGACAGTTGCTGGGACCCGGCAATTTTTATCCCTAATCCGCGTGTACGCGCTCGGGTTCCCAACTTAAAAACCGATCTTGTGTCACAATTTATCCCAGGGAGTCTCTGCTAAATGCTTTGATCTGCAAAAAAAAAAAGCACGTCAGTTTTCAAGAGTTCGTCGGGACCTTTTTAACATTAAAACTTGCAGAATTTTATTCAAAAGTTATCGAAGAACTACCTAATAAGTCATTGCAAATTATGGTGAATATATAATTGAATAAAATGTAATTGTGCTTTTTAAGGATAAAGTTGATCAACAAAAATGGACATTACTTATGACTCTTCTTAACACATATTTGCTGAACGTGGCCAAATTCACCTTAAAACGATACCCATACTGAAAAACGAACATTGTTTCAATGACGATCACGTTGCACATCAGCGACCGACTACCATTTACAATAACGTCTTAGAATAAGCTCACTGTAGCTAGTAAGACATTTCTAGCTGGAAGTGTCCGCTATGGACCGCCTACTGTTCAAATTCTATCTGCGAGTAGACAGGTAATTTTTCACTTGCAAGTTACCTCGCCACTGTGGTTACCAACTGATCGCAATAACTCAATACATGGCACACCTTTTGACACAAGATACGTGGAGCAAAGTTGTCTCGTCTAAATCACGAATGATGAACGTTGTTTATATATATATATACTAGCAGTATAGCCCGGCGTTGCTCGGATGTAATGAAAGCTTTAAAACTAATCCATGGTCCTGGAGCTCAGACTCAGCCTAAAGAATATTTGTGTAAAGTTTGGTGAGAATCGGATAAAAATTGTGGATTTGTATAAAGGACATACAGACAGATAAACAGACACACACACAAACATCTTACCTTTTATATATATATATATATATTCTGCACGATTGTAAGAACTGCAACCTTGAAACTTCTGAATATCGTTTCTTATGTCTTTGTCTATGGGTGTATCAAATTTGATTAAAATCGAACCACTCCTTCTATAACCCGATTTTTCAATTATCGATTTTCGATATTTATCGAGGGCATCTCAACACAAAACCTAGCTAAGAACACTCGCAGACAGTTATAGTACAACTGTGTAAATTTTCAAGAAAATCGGTTCAGCCGTTTCGGAGTCTATAGGTAACGGACACACACACACACACACACACACACACACAAAGTTCCATTTATCATTTATAAATAAGTTTAGATAGATATATATATATAAATATATATATATATATATGAGTGTGTGTGTGTGTGTGTGTTTATCTGCGTTCTATAGTATAATCCACAACAAGTGCGCTAATTTTTATAACTGAAAAGTTTTCGTAAACATATTTTTATTTTACGTTTTATTCGGCAGAAAGAAGCTGTTAAAAGCCAATTCAGATCTAATTTTAAGACAGTGATAGCATAAACGCAAAATGGAGCCCAGATTTGCGTTGATAAAAATAACAAATGTATTGATAGTAAAACACCGCCAAAACGAAATTTTGCATAAGGAATAGAGAAAAAAACGTATTTTTTATTTAAATAAATCCGTTTATTTTTCAAATGTAGTGCATTGGTCTGTTAAATTAAATTACACGACTTAACAACACATCTTTCCTCTTCTATGATCCGTGTTCCTTCAGGATATAGGTTATCATGGCCTTCCATATCTCCCTGTTCTCTTTAGATCTCAACACTCCTGCTTTTATCCCACTTAACTCCCACTCTGCTATTCATCTGCCCAAGTCCATCAAGTATGTCCCTTGTCCCTGTTTCTTCTATCCGTTCCGTGAGCATCAGAATCTCCAAACCCTCATGATATGTCCTAGAAATTTCAGCTGTCTTTTCCTGACTGAGTTTCCTTTTCGTTTCTATCCTCTACAAAACCTCGTCGCTGCTCACATGTCACGCCCTTGATCCACCCAGCATCCTTCGGTTACTTCAAGCGTCATTAACTTTAGTCCACGCACATATTTTCTAGTGACCTTTACTTAAAAATGGCTTATTGGGATACTATGCCGGGTGCTCTTAAATATTTTTCGGTAGCTAGAGAAAATATTCTGTCTTGAGCCGGAGCAGCACTACCTTCTTAAGGCACTTAATGTAGGCCTACGTGTTGAGTCTGAGGCATTGTGGGAAGTTGATGGACACTAGTGACCACTGAAAAGACCTTCGTAGTCACCCATAGAATTATCAAACAAAATCAAAAACAAGCAACGCGCATGCGCAAAATAAAAAATATAAAATTTACCCATCACACACACATATATATATATATATATATATATAATTGAATAGCTATAGATCAGATTTCAATTAAATTATACCCGTAAAAAGGTATATATATATATATATATATATATATATATATATATATCTGCAATGACTATATATATATATATATATATATATATATATATATATATATATTGTTAAATATAACAGACAATGAATGTTTATTATGCTTAATCATGTGCTGTTCCAAACATCGTACTTTGGCTTTACTTTCAGGTGAAAATAGACAAATTTGTTCAACATTTGGATATTTTTATTATGCTGATTCTAAGCTTTCGGCTCGAATTTTTTTCGTTTAATTTGTGATTCCAACGATTTTCTCCTGATGAGATGTTGGACGAAAGAACACCAGACACTGTAAATAAATTCTTTGTTTTTAAAGTAGTGTATAAATTTTGTACCTCCAAACATTTGTTTATATATATCACAGGTAATCTCATTCGATGGTGACCTGGAATCCACTGTAATACAGATTTTTCTCTTACTTTTTATGAACACCACTTTTACGATCCTAAATCTGTGTGTACAAGTTGTGTATGTGAGTGTCGATGCGTGGATAATGCTACAAATATTTTGGTAATTGGATGTCAGAGCAAGCGAAAATTCTTCGAATAATTTGCAAATTGTTGCACACTGATAACAGTGCTTAACTATCTGGAAAATTCGTGAGTCGCTACTTCCTGGAATACCTTTGAGGCTAGTTGGGTGTTACTTTCCAACTTCCGGTTGTCTGACTGATATTATGCAATACGCATGCGCTCTATTGGTCCATCGGCGACACAGCTGTAAGCGTCTATTTTCTCATAGACATTATCGATCCTAATGCGGCATATTGAAAATTATATGCAAACGAAACAGCGACGAACTGACGGAAAAAAATCATCTATCCAAAAACATCAAGATACGTATGAGAAATTCATTTAAAGTTTTAATTGGATCTATAAATTACTAAATGTCAGATTTTAAACTATGAAATAAAGAGCAAATCACCTGCGATTTTATCTATGTATAAACACAAGCCATTTTTTTTACCTAATTTGATCACGAAACAAAGTTCTATTTGCAATATTGCAAAACAGAATGCCGTTAATTAGGAGAACAAGAACTGAACAATTCTACAGTGTCTATCGCTATCATCTGTCCTCTTGATTACACTTTTCTCTCCCCGATCATCATTAATGTTTCTGGATCTAATTCTTCCACATTCAGTAACCTCTTGTGTCTGAGTGGATTTCCTGTCTTGCTTGGGGTGAAACCGATTTTTAAAAAAAACAAGAACTAAGAAATACCCGCCTCTGTGGAGCGAAATTTATGTAACGTGCACCAAGAGTAGGTGTAAAAATGAAGAGATGGGACGCTAGTCCAAGGAATACGACAAATATAAGAGAATAGTCGCTGCATGGCACTGAATAAGTCAGCAAAAACAGATATAACAACATGAAATTTCCTCAGACATAGAAATATACCATAACATACATATTCAGAAATTATAACATGAATATATCATAATATCACTACAAAAGTAGCTATTTTGTTTCGACACTTCTTGTGTCTTATCAAGTGATGAGGTTTATTTCAAGTTGAAAGGTTTTAAAAGGTTAAAAACAAGCAAAGCCCCTTTAATCAGGGAGGTATTGTTGTATGTACAATGTGAACCAATCAAAATAAAGCAACTTCTAGAAGATGTGAGCAGATTTAAAAATAATTTTGGGGTGGGAATGAGTATTAATAATGAATTAAATTGAGATCATCATTATTAATTGACTATTAGATCTAATTTATTATTATTTCGAAATTTTAAAAATAATTTCTAAGTTTAACAATTTATTAGATTTAGAACGAGGAAGAGAAAGAACGCACACAAAAATAAGCCTACAAACATCCACACATGGAAAAATAGACGTGTATATACACATACACTGGCAAACAGACACACATGTGACACTATCTCCCACGGTGATACATTCCCTTCTCCCACGGTGATACATTCCCTTCTCCCGCGGGGATACTTTCCTTTAGTTGGTTTAAAACAACGGAGAGAGAAATTGATATTGGTGATATTATTAGCGTTTTATTGCGTCACGCGATGTGAGCTTAGGAAAAAAATAATAATTTTAGTACCATCAAGTGCTTCTAAAACCACGGGAGCATAAAATAAAGTTATTTTGGGAAAATAATCATTTCTCGTCTTTCATGATTGTATAAATTTCAAATCTTTCCTGTTCATATAAATTTCTCTTAGATTTGAAATGTTGGATTCGCTAATCTGAAAACGCGTAGACAAAACAAGTGTCAGAGTGATTTGATAAGGTCATCCGGAGGCCAAGGCCACTGTTTAGAACAACAGTCCGAAGTGACCCGAGCTGGATTCGGTTCGGTGTGAGTTGGCATGATCTCATTGGTCGTGCTAAGACATCCGCAAATCGAATGGGCGGAGACCGATTTTCATTTTTCGGCCGGATCCCCAGAAAGGATCGAAATCGGTTATAAAAATAGATGCTCAACACGAAAAGTTCAGTCTGTGGAAGTTTTTCGAGTTGGGCGACTGTTTTTGAGTTAGAGCTGCTATCAGTCGAAATGTGGCGACTGGGAGAAAAATGGCCCAGCCGGGGAGCCATGACCCACGGCTGGTCGTTCACCATGGAACTTATGGCTAAAAAGTTAATTTCGAATGAAGCCTGCCGCAAATTAACTCAAAGAAGTTAATTTTGAATAATGCGCCATCGACATGGAACTCGAAAGAACGTTATTGTTTTGTTTTTTTTTAATCACGGGAAAATCGAAAATTCTGAATCTTCGTTCGTTCAACCTCGGCAAACTCCGTTAAACTCCGATAAGGATCCGAAAGAACTTTACTGTTTTAGAAGTTACATAGGAAAATTGACAATCCTGATTATAGAGAATTAATGAAAAGACTTTTAATGAAATACAAGAGACTTTGGCGAATATTTGAAGAGATCTGTTTATTTCAACGCTAATGAAACTTAGACAAAACATTTCGTTTAACGATTAGAAGCTATGATGCTTTTGACGAACTTTCTCTCTCCGTTGTAAATATCATTTTCGACAACTGTATTCTTGGGAAAATAAAGACATTGTTTTTTCTTTATATAAAGACATTCTACGTAGCTCTCCAGGCGTGTTCGGCTTGTTCATTTATTTTATTAATTTTTTTTTTTTTTCAACCCACAAGTGTACACCAGTGTCCGAAACCGGCTAAAAGGGACGACTATTAAAATTGCACGACGTGACTTCTGGGATCTGATCACAACGCGGGACAGTGGTCTGTTGTTGCAAAAGACGTCCTGTAACCCAGCTTTTGTGGCGACATCATTGGACGGGATCGTCCCGACCAGTGACAGCGACCAAACCAACCGTACGACCGGGTGGCAGTGTCTCAACTGGGAATGTCACGACCGTCGGCGAGGACGAGTGTCACATTAGACAGACGACCAGCCAGGCTGAGGCGTCACATCTGATGCCGTTGCACGCATATATACAAATTTCAAAATTTTGTTTTTATCGACTTGTCAATTTGTCTGTTAAATTTTAAAACTCTATTTGGACTCAGACTGAATTGCCACAATAATGGATACAGTCAGAGTGGATTCGTAACATGACTAGCCTTGAATGAATGAGGTCATGGCAGACACAATCATATTTCAGTGCATGAACATATAAACATAATTAGATATATACTTACGCAAATACACAAGCTAAAAATAAAAGCTTATTAGCTCTACTTTATACTGAGTACTTTTTTAAGAATAGTGTTTCTTTAGATACGGAATATTATTCAATCTATACGTGCCCTATATATATGTGTGTGTGTGTGTGTGTGTGTGTGTGTGTGTGTGTGTGTGTGTGTGTGTGTGTGTGTGTGTCAGTATGTGTGTTTGTATGTCTCCACAATTCAACCAAAATCGAATCACTAGTAGATCAAGGCCATGATATGCGAACAAAAATTCCAATTGACATACAGGGTGCGGCAAATATTAATGGAAAATGTTGCTTTTTTTGCAATCGTTTATTTCTCTCGGGTCTTTTTTATAACTGCTACCTTATCATATGCCATAACAATTTCACGTTTTCTACAAAGTGCCAACCACTCCGACTTTGCAGGGACAATGCATCCACTTTTTCTCTGACACAGTGTCATCGCATCACATTATAGGCTCCTGTAACGCCTGTCCCCGTTTTTTTCCAATTGTACATACACCATTCCCGTTTATTGGGAAAATTGACCAAGCATGAATCCCTTTTTACAAATACAACAAAAATCAATACTTCGCATTTTTGACTTCCCCCTCACGTCAACCTCATACTGGAGCTATTTGAATAAGCACTTGACTTTACCATTTCAACATAACCACTAAAAAATCCCGAGTAACACCGGGCTGTACAGCTAGTTGATATATAAAGTTGAAATCGTTTACTTACAAATTGTAAACACACACACACACACACACACACACACACACACACACACACACATATATATATATATATATATATATATATAAATTAAAAAAGGATTAATTCAATGATGTTGGATGATCATTTCGATATGAAAATCCCCTATTTAAAAATTTTCCTTTTTAAATAGATTTGCAAAGAAATTAAAAAAGGAAAAGAAAAAGAAAAAGAAAAAGAAAAAACAAAATAAAATCAAATAAACAAGAAAAGAAAAAATTGACATCGTCTGGGTTCGCAAAAAAGGAAAGAGAATTGTAACTTAAAATTAACGGACGGCGTGTTGAATTGATGTAAGGTTAAGCAACACGGAAAAAAGGTGGGAGGTAAGAGAGATAAAGGAAGGGAGGGAAAAAGAAAAGAAAAGAAAGAAAAAATTTTTTATATATTACAGACGCTGGACATATTCAAAAACCTAACTTTCCAAAAACGTTGAAGTATTAGAAAAAGGCCTTTACTTAAAAAGGTATAAATTTTTTTTTTAATTAGGTCATTTGATTTAAAGTAAATAAAGACACCCCTAGGTAAAAAAAAAAAAAATTTCATTTACAATTATACATACATATAGAAGTACACACATACATACATACACACACACGCACAATTCTTCGATTATGAATACATATATACATACATATACACACACAATTCCATACACACTTATATACGTATATATATATATATATATATATATATATATATATATATATATATATATATTGTCATCCGCAGACAGATCTGTTTCGCCGTATCACAGCTCATCAGTACGGTTAGACTCCGATTGCTTTTTTACCCAGGATTGAAACCCGTCGAAATGGCGTCAGTCGGCGACTCTAACTCTGGGCTATGGGCGTTCGGTGGAAGGTAGGCAGAATTTTAGCGCATATCATTATACGCGCCCGATAGCTAGAGCGCTCTAATTCATTTCACTGAATGAGCGATGCGTATATATATATGTGTGTGTGTGTGTGTGTGTGTGTGTGTGTGTGTGTGTGTGTGTGTGTGTGTGTGTGTGTTAAATCTTATCTTCCACCAGTTAGAAGTGCTTCCAAAGTAAAATTTAACATCATTATCATTCGAATGAATTCGAACTCTATAATACTTTCGGATATACACTGGCCATTCAATGAACAGGTTTTATTTTTTCGGCAGTTGCAATTATATTTAGAAGGATTATTTTTGCTATTAGTTGTATGATGGATGTCGTTTATATCAAATATTTATTTGATATTATAGTATTATGTTGTGAAATATATTTATCTATGTTTTTAACGCAACTAGAACTGACTTTAATATTGTTTTTGTTGATTTTTATTAGTGTGGTTGAATAATAGAAATGCTTGGGAATTAAGTTAAGGAATAGTTTACCAATGTTAGTTTGGACGTTACGACTGAATGGCGGGTTAAATCAATTAATGTTACGTTTACGTGATTTCTGTTTATTTTTAACGGAGTATTCTAAACTACTGAGAGTTTACATTTTTCTAAAGCATTAACGAATATAATTTTTGAATTATCAAAATTTTCCTTATTGTTGGAGTTGGTACTTAAACGAAAATGGATAGATTTGTGTAAGTTGTTGGTGATTCTCTGATTGTGATTTGACTCCCTGTTGATGTATCTATGGTTACGCGACTCCTTAATGTACGATTCGTACAAACCATTGCTCCGGTCGAAGGTAACATCTAAAAAATTTACGACTTTAGCGTTAGTTATGGTGACATTGTTAAGATCGTGGTTTTTAATAATTTTATTAGATCCTTATTATTATTAATATTTGAATATTTAATTTTTTTGCGTTTCATGATTTACGCCCCTTTGATTTTTTCTCGCTGCATTTTATTTTCAATATTTTTTTTTTAAATCTTAAATTTTAATTTTAAATTTTACATTTTTATCTACATTTAAACTTAGAATATTTAATTTTTTAATCTTGTTATTTAAAAAAGCAGTAACTTAACTTCATAACATTCAATTCCCATGAACATCGAGTGAAATTAAATTCAAATCTATTAAACTCTCAGTTTAAAATATATGCACCTGATAATTGTGTAACGCATGAAACTCAGAGTCGTGTCATAGATGTAAGATAATATATATTTGTCCCAACTCTCTATCTTCACCCCGATATCGAGCACTTTACGATAAAAAGTCGTCTTGCCAATTTATCAGTAAAACCACTGAAAACACGCACGCACACACACACACACACACACACACACACACACACACACACACACATATATATATATATATATATATATAGGCAGAATAACCTCTTTCAAGTATGTTTTATTAAAAATATAGATAAAATATATCTGTATTATTTAATGAAAAATGTACACACACAAGCATATATATATATATATGAACAATTTATTCATATGGACCTTTTACAGATATATTTTAGTTAAATCTTAAATTATATATATATATATATATATATATATATATATATATATTATTATTATTATTATTATTATTATTATTATTATTATTATCTTTGATTTTTGTTGTATACCCATTTCCATCCGGTCCCAGCCACAGAAATTATTATTATTATGTTGTCATTTTTCATCGTATTTCGATTTTTGCTATGGTCGCACTACCTACCAAGTCTGCGGGAAGGTCATGGTGTGTTGTTATGGCTCCATTTCATGTTTTTTCTATCTTCTCTAAAATCCCTAGCGTTACATACACAAATTCTCCTTAGTGTGTGGGCTGTACTTAACAAGATAATTCTTTGTATATCTCTTAAGCTGTGGTTTTCAGGGATTCTTTCAATGTGTTGTTTTGTTACATTTTTTCTTATCATTCCAAGTGCACCTCCTATCAGTGGCACATTATTTTTATTATTATTAACTAGGACACGTTATGCTACGGAGTTCAATCGCCCTAATTTCCTTCGTATTTTAAATGGACGGAAAACGTTCTACTCTGCTTTTTCCTAATAGTTTATACTCTGTGAAACAGACTCGTGTGTGGATATTTCCTTGAACACTAGAATCTTAATCTTTTCAAGTCAAGGTTTAATATTTATCCATACCTCATCCATCATGACCATTTTAACTGTAATCTCTACTTTGAGTGGCTCTTGAGCTTTGTATTGGGTTAAATTTTAATATAATATGCATACGAGGTTGAAACAATTGCTTAGGTGAATGATAGTAGAGAATCACTATTTCTTTTTAACAACTACCTCCACCTTCTCTTTGTCTGAATGGAAGAGTCTGGCTAAATCTCAAAAAATGTTCTCTTTTCTTATTTAAGAATAATTGCGTTGTTCTTTTACGGCTTTTATTATTATTGTTATTAATTAAAGTTCATATTTATGATTTTTAAAATGTACAGCACGTTTTGCCCGTTGTCCCCATAAATCTGGTTTTATCCTCTTGCCTGTGACGCCCAAAAGACTGTATGGATTATAGTTTTCTCTTTCAAAAAACACATGAAATCATTATAAATGTTGTTCGCCTACAAGCTACCAGTGTCCATAAGTTACGAATATAATGTAAATTTCCAAATAAACCTCTGTTAAAATGAGACGAAACTGCTGAATGCACGTAAAATTTATATTAAATCTCCAGATAATTTCTAAATTACCAAGACATAATGACAACTGTCGGACATATTTATTTCCTATTTTGTTTTGTTTTATTTTTTAAATTATGCTCACTTTAGCCAAGCAAGAAGAAATAAGCAGTTTAACTGTTTCCGATGCTTGTAGTTGGTGTTTATGCTCAGAAAGGGACAAAATTCGAACAGAAATTTTGAATAAATAACATATTCTTTCGAAAAATTTATCGACGGTGACTTTTGGGGGATTCTGATTGGGCTTCTGAACTAAATGAAAATAAGAATAACTTTCCTGTACGCTGTCAGCATAGCTGATGCTAGTATAATATAAAAAGCTTACGGTTTGTTTGTTGTTGTTGTTGTTGTGTGTGTGTGTGTGTGTGTGTGTGTGTCAACACGAACCATTGAAAATAGATAAATATTTTTGTCTGTTCCGTTCTGGTATATTTCAGAACTTGGAGGATCATGGCTTTTCACAACTTCCTATACTTTGGAGCGCTTAGCAACGTCTGTCTTTTCGTTGTCTCTCTTCTTATTCTGCTATCCATTTTCATAAACTCACTGTTTTCCCTGACCTCCTAACTTCATTATTTTCTGTGAATATCAGATTCACCAGGCTCTCTTTCCTCGTGTTTTCTATAAATTTCAACACTCTTTCTGATTACAGGTGTCTTTTTTGTTTCTATTTTTCTTTAAACCTCCTAGTTAGACACATGTTCAGGCTACTGAATTTTTAGCATCCTTTTGTAAAACCGCATTTCTGTTGATTCAAGTCTCTTCTTTATCTTTAAAGAGATTGTTCACGGTCATAGAGGAGGGCTGATATTACCGTGGACAATCTCTTTAAAAATAAAGTGAACAATCTGCTCACAGGTGAAGAAGGGACCTGAAGCAACAGACATGTAGTTCTACAGAAGGATGCTGAGAATAGTATGGGCATAACATGAGCAACGATGAAGTTCTAGAGACAAAGGAAACAAAAAACGCACAATCTCCCCACAGCTAAAGAAGAGTCATCCTGGGTATGGTTATAAACAAAATCCAGCAGAAAAGAATCTGACCGGGTTGTTTTGAGGAACATGGAACAACCTCTTAATTGCTATTGTTCCCAAGTCCACCATAACCCAGATTGGAAGCATCTGTTGGGGTTCCACCTATAGATAAATAATGAAACCCCTTCCTAAAGTGGGATCAAAACATAAATATATAAAAATATATACCTAGGACGACTCTTCTTCACACACACACACGCGCACACACACACACACACACACACACTCAGCAGCAGCAGCAGCAGCATACAGCCAGCCAGGAACAGCCATTCTTTGAAAGGTCGTGAAGAGACCCGGACAGACAAAAGCTTCTCTGCCATTCTGAAGATGAGATTTTGATCTCGAAATATTAATGTATAATAAATAGGTAATACCCAAACACTTCTTTACCTTCCTTTATTTTACTCAACGCATTGTGACAGCCTTCGAGACATAACCCATATAACTATTTTACACAATGCTTCAAGCAAATTACAAAACTTTACTATATAAAAATATATTAGAAAAATTTTTTTTCATACTAAAAAACTTCAAAATTACTTACAATACATTAATAAAAGAAAAGAAATTAACAGCAATACATTTTTGAGAAAAAATACCAAAGTTAACAATAAAATAAAATTTTGGTATTAAATGACCCATAACATGCCGTTAAACAAATCAAACCAATGAAGAGGCTTTAAGCAAAATACATGTGGTTTTTCAGGAGTATGATAAGACTTCCATGGACCGAACATGTGAGCAACAATAAAGTTCTAGAGACAATTGAAAGAAAAACTATATATACTTATACTTAACGTCAGGAAGATACAGTTGAAATTTCTGGGGCATATTCTGAGAAAAAAAAGCTTAGAAAATTTGATACCCGCAGGAGAGATTACAGGTAAGAGAGACAAAAGAAACCAGCGCATTAAGTACCTGGTGAGCTTGAGTGAATGGTGAGCAGATCAGAGTTTGGGAGACATAAGAAAAGAACAAAAATTTATTAGGAGCTACAAAAAGTACAGGAAATTGTAGAGCAGTTAATAAATATCAAAATATTCATTTCAGAAACTAAGTAAAATTTGAAACGATTGAAAAATAACATTAGAAACAAAAAGAAAATGCTGGACTGCTATGGTTAATCTCCGCCATAACTGTGAATGCTGAACAATTTTTCTCCTAAAGAAATGAAACTTAAAGCAACGAAGACGTAGATATTCGTAGATAGAGACGAATGATATTCTAGCACCAACGAGTGCTAGAATATTATTGACAGAGCATACGACAAATGAGGAAGTGTTAAGAATAAGAACTACAAAGTAACTGTTACTAAAATCATAATTTTTGGATCATTTTATATGGAAAGAAACCGTGTCTCAAAGAGACACATCGAAGACAAGCAAACCATGGGGAAGTGTAGTAATATACTTGTCAGGTTTTAACAAAAAGTATAACAAGGGGGTTGTTTTTCTAATCATTCCACCCCCAAGTAAGGCGTTAAAGTCACTAAGATATAATGGATTACTGAGAGTGAAGGAAACTGAGGGAATGTTATTGAGTAGAGAGGTTTACAAAATAACAGATGATGATTAACATTGCATTTAATTTTTGTAAGATCCTAGTCGGCAGGAAAGCAAGAAGCAGGAAGAGAGATTCAGAGGTGTAAAGTGCAAGAGAAGAAACTATTAGAATAGAAATTAAGGTTAGATCAAGGCGTCTCAAAAAGGAAAAGAGGAGACCTAGCTACCAACCTAGTACTGCTTTTAAATTCATGAACTGGAAACACCAAAGAGGAAAGCATTTACATTATTCGGACTATTGTTCTCATCTTTGTTGCCATTTGTACGACGTTTCTTCAGATGCTAGGAATTTCGAACCGAACCCTTTATTACAATTACTGGGGCATATCATCCTTATTCCTTGCGAAAACCGTCGATTGGAAATCATGAGTTATCTCCCTCTATCCCTGCAAGTTATTTGTTCATCACTGCTGCAGCCTCGTATTGTACTCACAATTCTTACGGACACATGGCCCAGTGGATATAGACGTTGGTTAGTTCCTGTGACTTGACCCAAAGAGTTGTGACTTCAATACCAGGCTACAGCAGTGGTGAACAAGTAACTTGCAGGTTAAGAAGGAGATAACTAATGACATGACTTCCAATCGAGGCATTTTTTTAATCATTTCACTCCAAGCAAGGCATTTCATTGTCACTGTTGCGCAGGGCGTTACATAAGGGAAAGTGATGAGAAAGAGTGGTTAGGGGGTTACATAGGGGAAAGTGATGAGAAACAGTGGTTATTGTAATAAAGGGTTCGGTTCGAAATTCTTAGCACTTGAAGAAGGCCGGGGCGTAGAACGGCTGAAACGTCGTACAAATTGCAACAAAGATGAGGACAATAGTCCGAATAATGTAAATACTGTAAATACTGCATCGTCTCAGGAATATAGACAAATACCAAAGAAAAAAGCTTGTCGAAACAATTGCATTAAAAATATTTATAGAAAAGACACGGGGAAAATATGTTACGGCGGTGGGAAAATGATTAAAACCGAGATGCTAGGTCAGGACCGATAACATTGTAGATTCTTCTTTCGATTTTGTAAAAAAAAATTTCTAGATACATAGCAGAAGCACTTCGACGTGGTGTAATGGTTAGCACGCCTCGATAGATCAATCACGACTGAGTAGTGAGTTTGATCCTCACTGGGTGCTCCATGCTTTCAGCCTTGTACCACATCTAGGCTACGCTTAGAAAATCACCAGACCAGATGCAGTAGCAATATTCAATGTACGGACGAAAGACAAATATATAAAGGAGAGTTTGCTGCTGAGAGCATCAAAGGACAGAAAGGACAAGAAATAGTACATCTGGAGAGAGAGAGAGAGAGAGAAAGAAAGAAAAAGAGAGAGAGAGAGTGTGTGTGTGTGTGTGTGTGTGTGCGTGTGTGTGTGTGTGTGTGACAAGAAAAATTTCTTCAACATCTATGAATTTTCAGTGACTTCTTTTTTATGTGGTTTTATCTTGTCAGGTTTTTTTTTAATACGCCCTTTTTTTTTTTGTCAAAATGCGCCCCAGAGATCTCTTTAAGCGTCCGTTTTGTTTCTATTGTCTCTAGAACTTTGTCGTTGTTCCCGTTATGTCTATACTATTCTCAGCATCCTTTTGTAGAACTACATGTCTGTTGCTTCAAGTCTCTTCTTCATCTGTGAGAAGATTGTTTAGATCACTCAAGAAATTAATATGTTCTAGTAACTTTTGCTATAGAAAGTGATTGGTTTTAATAGTAACCAAAATAGGCGCATTCACAGTTACGAAAATATCGGTCCAGTAACTAATATAATTTTTTTTTTTTTTTTTTTTTGTCAACCGTTACCTATCCTAGACTAGCAGTATAGCCCGACGTTGCTCGGGTGTAATGAAAGCTTTAAAACTAATCCATGGTTCTGGAGCTCAGACTCTTTGGACGTTTGCACGAAACACTAAAATGTAATAGTTGTTTCCAGTTAAAGCGAAACCGTAGACTGAAAGAAAAATGAATGAATGTAAGTCAAATTTTGATTTCCTGGTATCGATATAAAATTTTCTGCACTATTGTAAGAACTGCAAACTTGAAACTTCTGAATATCGTTACTTATGTCTTTATCTATGAGTGTATCAAATTTGATTAAAATCGGACCCGATATTTTCGATTATCGATTTTCGATATTTATCGGGGGTACCTCGACACAAAACCTAGCTAAGAACACTCGCAGACACTTATAGTACAACTGCGTAAATTTTCAAGAAAATCGGTTCAGCCGTTTTGGAGTCTATAAGTAACGGACACAGACACACACACACAGAGACAAAATTCCATTTATAAATAAGTTTAGATAAATATCTTAATAAGACGGTGAAAAGTAGGTGTTAGAGTAAGTTATTTTCTACAATCAGATTAAACTAACATTCAATCTTTCGTTTTATTGATTTTTTAAAAATCACTATAATCATTGAAGGACCCATAGCGGCTGATATGTCATAAACAAAATCAACCAACCAACAAGTTATTTAAAGCCAGAATACATATTTTAGATTGCAAGAATTTTCTAAATAATAACTGTTTAATGATACAAGCCTTCTTATTTAAACTATAGCTGGTGTGGGGTGGATCCATAACTTTCCCAAGGGTATTGGCGTGTAAATGAATATAACGAAGCCAACGAAAATTGAAACCTAACTCTTCGATTAACAATTTCCAGCCATTACTCATTACACATCCCGTACATCCAACCTTACAACACCTGGTATTTCCCTATCGTACTGCTAAATATTTGAGCTTAACAACTTTAATATTGCAATAATAATCATAAATATGAATACTGGGCGTAATCTAAAAAGTAAGGGTGTACAAATTAAAAAAAAATTAAATTGACAACTTTTTTTCCATTTCACTGAAACAGACGATAAAAACTTCTATTTTACCTTCATTCTTTCTTTTTCTCACTCAAACCAAGTAGTGTTTCCAATATGTCATTTCCGTGTTTTAACATGGTCAAAACGGCAATTAACCATTATTTATTAGATATTGGCAGGGCGTAACAGTCCTGCGAACTACCTAAGGAACAAACTGAGGAAGGGAGGGACAAGAAGAATTATTATAGAATATTTTTTATTTAATATTCAGGTATTCGTTCAAATAGATGTAAATTCTGTATATTTAAGTTAACGATACGAACTGGAAATATGTAGTCAAATCGACATCAAAATGTTTCTTAAGTATATATATATATATATATATATATATATATATATAGAGAGAGAGAGAGAGAGAAGAAAACTCAACACATAATTAAACGGTCATAAATTTAGAATTTATTTTAGCAGTTGCAAAAATGATTTTTTCGGTCTGATGAAACAGCTTGTATTTTTACAACTGCCGAAATAAATTCTGGATTTATAACCGTTTAACTATATGCCGATTTTTCTTTTCTCTATATACTATTGTTCTGGATAATATTCATTGAGCTCTCTATTTTTATCTATTTAATATTTTAATATTTTATATTAAGTAGATATCTATTTTGGCTTATCATCTCCATTTTTTACGAGTTTGTCCTTATTTCCTCTCTCTCTCTCTCTCTCTCTCTCTATATATATATATATATATATAGAGAGAGAGAGAGAGAGAAACATATATATATATATATATATATATATATATATATTACGGAGTTATACAGAAATTTACGAAATTGGCATTAGCCGACATATTTGAATATTTTGTTTGTTATTTTTTAATGGATACCCGTATTCGAGTGGAAGATCTGTTTATTTTATATATATATATATATATATAGTTAAACGGTACATTACAATTTCCACTGGTCTCAATCGTTTGAGAAATTGTTTGGAAAATATTTATCTTCCGGCAGGAATCAAAACTGTATACTCCCAAAATCGGTGAGATGCCGTCGTGAGATCAAACGTGTCTTACCAATTGATCCCCGAAAGATTTCATGGTAGACAAAATTCAATACGAATATCCATAAAAAAATAATAATGCTAACCACATACAAACACACACACACACACACACACACACACACACACACACACAAACAGACACTCATAAACACGTACATATATATATATATATATATATATATATATATATATATATATATATTAAATAAAAAGGGAAACCGCAAATGTTCACAAAATATATTGTATTTTATTTTTTATATTCTGGCGCACGTGTTTCTGGTCTCGTGAACTTCATCAGGCAGAGAGTCGTTGTTTCCACATATGAAAAGGAATTAATTATCGCTATAGTCTCTGTTTTTAGTCATATATATATATATATATATATATATATATATATATATATAGTATATATAGTCTCTGTTTTCATCATATATATATATATATATATATATATAGTCTCTGTTTTCAGTCATATATATATATATATATATAGTCTCTGTTTTCAGTCATATATATATATATATATATATATAGTCTCTGTTTTCAGTCCTATATATATATATATATATAGTATCTGTTTTCAGTCATATATATATATATATATAGATAGATATAGATATATATAATCTCTGTTTTCAGTCATATATATATATATAGTCTCTGTTTTCAGTCCTATATATATATATAGATATATATATATATATATAGCCTCTGTTTTCAGTCATTCATATATATATATATATATATATATATATATAGTATCTGTTTTCAGTCATATATATACATATATATATATATACACACATAATTAAAACATTGTTCTTATTCTTTATGTGACATGCATTTCATGATGTGAGTGATTATAGCTCTCCACAATTTCCTGTCTTCTGTTTCTTTAAGTAACTTGTAACATCAGGAAGTATTGCAGATTAAATATTAAAAATAATTATCAAAAGTAAGAGCAAGCAAGGAAAACTGTGATGATTCACAGAAATGTGCGAATAGAAAAAAATTGTAGAACGCAGACGTAGCAGACATACGCAAAAGAAAGAACAGTGCACAAGCCCTTCAGCAGGATGCATAAACTCATAAATAACCCATGCGTAATGAGAGAAAGAAACTACAGAGATGGAATGAAGACTTAACAATAGGGAGAAAAAAACTAGAATATATTTAAACAAACATCAAACGAACAATCTATATACTAATACCGTAGTACCTACGTGTGTCACGATTTAGAATGAGATGAATGCACACACAGACACAAAAGATTAAACATAGGAACGCCGGACGACGTACACAAGCACGTATGATAAATGAAAGAAAACGTCGAACAGAAAATATAAATCGGAAAGAGAATTACTGTAAAATAGATATCATCTATTATAAGAAAAAAAAAGGGGGTAGAGAGAGATTATTATTTTACTTATATCGTTTTTGTATTTTAAATAATATTTTCAAAATTTTCTTTGCTGTCTTCATCTTGATTCTCCTTCAACTAAGAAAAATACTTTTTCGCTGTGAACAACATAGCAAGTCATAATCTTTATATTATAATACAGTAATACCTACCTAGTGTGTCACGCATTTACTGTAATGAATGAAATCATATGTATTTTTTTAATGCGCCATATTTTCGGAGAAAATCGTTGTTACGGAATAAAAACGATAAGACAACAAAGAAATGTAGCAAGAGAACTGCAGAGAAGAAGACGAGAACGATTGCAAGCAGAAAAGAGACGAACAGTCCGTAAACATAATAGAGAACAAATGCAAGCTAGGGGGAATGCTATTGATGAAGAAGAGAGAGAACTTTACCTATATGATTGTTATTGCAATATTTTGTTAACGTTGTTAAATTCAAATATTGAATGATTCAATAGGAGAAATTCTATTGTCATAGAATTTACCATGCGCTTATTCAACTGTTAACTCAAGAATTAAGATTCATCAGAATATTAAAATAGGAAAACCGTGAATTTTTCACAGGTTAAAACTAGTGAATATATAACTGAATAAAGTGTAATTTTACTTCATTTTCGGAAGAATAAATTTGATGAATCAAAAATTGAAATTATGACTTTAATCAAATATATTTATGATAACTCTCGGCGTGTAAGCGCGTGTTTTGTGCAGTCGTAAATTGATCCTACCGGTGTCATTTCTCTACTGAATTACCACATATGACATCATTGGATATAAATGTCAGTGAAAAAGATATTTGAAACGCCCACGTCGAAGATTTCCTGCCAAACTTTTTCAACTAATATATAAATCTGAATGTAGTTTAGTACTGGCCAAGATTAAAAGTAAAAAGCAACGGAATTAGATGAGATTGGAATTGAGATGCTGACAGATTTAAACAATTTGTAAATTGATAAGGGTACAGAAGGGATAAATAAAATTCCGACTGAGGCCAATAGATCTATATAATGCAGTAATACCTACCTAGTGTGTTACACTTTTACTGTAATGAATGAAATCATATGCATTTTTTTAATGCGCCATATTTTCGGATAAAATCGTTGTTACAGAATAAAAACGATAAGACAACAAAGAAATGTAGCAAGAGAACTGCAGAGAAGAAGACGAGAACGATTGCAAGCAGAAAAGAGACGAACAATCCGTAAACATAATAGAGAACAAATGCAAGCTAGGAGGAATGCTATTGATGAAGAAGAGAGACAACTTTACCTATATGATTGTTATTGCAATATTTTGTTAACGTTGTTAAATTCAAATATTGAATGATTCAATAGGAGAAATTCTATTGTCATAAAATTTACCATGCGCTTATTCAACTGTTAACTCAAGAATTAAGATTCATCCGAATATTAAAATAGGAAAATCGTGAAATTTTCACAGGTTAAAACTAATATATAAATCTGAATATAGGTAAGTACTGGCCAAGATTAAAAGTAAAAAGCAACGGAATTAGATGAGATTGGAATTGAGATGCTGACAGATTTAAACAATTTGTAAATTAATAAGGGTATAGAAGGGATAAATAAAATTCCGACTGAGGCCAATAGCTATTTGCATAGTTTTGCCAAAAATAAACAGTGCAAATAAATGCGAACTTCATCTGACAACCAGCTTGACGATCCACGTAACTAATCATTGGGCCTCTAGTGAATGACGTTCATTTGAGGATGAAACCCGAAATAAGGCAAATACGTTTTTTCATGCGTTTTATGTTGTCCAGGACAACGGAATGAGAACTGTTATTTTTATTATCAGAATGCTAATCACAGGGAACTGTGCAAATGCAAAAATATATATCTATATCCATGTTTAATAGTTTAAACAAACACGGAGTTCCTTCAAAATATTAAGAACGTTGAATTCACACAAAAAAGATATTCAAGTAATCCATACACCTTTTTTCAAACTAACTGAAACAAAATGAATAATGTCTTCCAAGGTCTTTCACACTTTCCCTAATCACGTATACGTCGTCTGTTGGCGTTGTTTTGCTTTTCCGACCGTATTTTCCTTTACGTTTCGGACTTATGAATCCTGTTTCTTTCTTCACCTTGATGACATAACTGACAGTTGAAAGCCTGATACTCACAACAGCCATGACCTCTTTATAAGGCTTGCCAGTGTGTTCCTGCAGCGTTTCAAATTTCGTGCGCTTCCTTGGAGTAACCTCTATCGCAGAAAATGGCTGTAGGACAACTACAAATAAAAAAAATAAAATTACATCATTTAATCGCTAACAAAATTAATCTCGGTGTAGCCGACCGTGTCATTCAACAATTACCTCCATAACAAAACGTTGCAAAGCACTTTTGATGTTTAACTATATTTCTAGAAAAATGTCCGTTCAGAACGTAGATGATCATTGCTCTCCACAACTTCCCTTCCTTTAATATCAGTAATTTCTAAATTCCCATGATTGCTATTGCCTTATCCGTTGTTTTGAATTCCGAATTATCCTTCTCAAAAACTGGTTGGCAATCAAGGCTAAATGTCCTAATCTGTCCTTCTACTTCCATAATAGCTAAGATTATTTACGTGATATTTTTCAATTGCTCCCCAAACTGTGAGATTACTCCCACCGTGCACACACTTCCCTCCAGTTCCCTTGAGATACATCCTACTTTTCGTTTTTGGTGAATGAAATTGACTGCAGACTTCTCACAAGATATTATATGTCCAGCGTTTGACAGTATTCTTTTTCTTTTCTTTTCGTTTTATTCGGCGCGCTTCAACCAAAGCCTAATGCAATTTTCATAACAAATGCACCCTTTTTTTATTGCCGAGGAGTGAATGTGTAATCTTATCTAAAGCAAGACAAGACTTTATAAGAACGACAATTCTATTTTCTGCAAGATATCATTGCTAATAATTCAGAGATGTATACCATAGAAAACTTTGTGTCCTCAGCATTATAGACAGTGGGATTTTGCTTGCATTTTACGAGTGAAATTCCCATAAATTAGTGATGGTGAACAGCCACTGAAAGTAAATTTACCTCGTAGGCGGTAGTCGTCAACTGATGTCTATAAATATGCTAATACTTTGCATGCATTATATAAATGCACCTTATTCGCGATGATCGCAGTCACTATAAAATAAAAATGGCTTCGTAAAAATGAATAACATTTCCGTAATTTGACGGCTTCATATGTACATGTGGAGAAAGATGTGTTTATAGACATAATTCGTATTAGTTCATAAAAGTTCGAACGTCATATCGAAAGAAAAGGATGGCAGAGGCAAATCAATTTCTTCTATCTATCTATCTATCTATCTATCTATCTATCTATCTATCTATCTATCTATCACTCTTTTCACATCTATCTATCTATCTATCTATCTATCTATCTATCAGTCTTTTAATATCTATCTACCGACCTATCTATAAGTCTTTTAATATCTATATATCTACCGACCTAGCTATCTATCAGGCTTTCACATCTATCTCTTTATTTCATATTTGTCTATATATCTAACAGTCTGTTCAAATCTATCTATCTAGCTAGCTAGCTATCTATCTATCTATCTCTCTATCTATCTATCTATTTCTCAGTCTTTTCATAACTATTAAGATATCTATCTATCTCTCAGTCCATTTATATCTATCAATATATTTATCTGTGTACCTCTCCTTCTTTTAATGTCTATCTATCTATCTATCTATCTATCTATCTATCTATCTATCTATCTATCTATCTATCTATCTCAGTCTGTTCATATCTATCTATCTCAGTCTGTTCATATCTATCTATCTATCTATCTATCTATCTATCTCAGTCTGTTCATATCTATCTATCTATCTATCTATCTATCTATCTCAGTCTGTTCATATCTATCTATCTATCTATCTATCTATCTATCTATCTATCTCAGTCTGTTCATATCTATCTATCTATCTATCTATCTCAGTCTGTTCATATCTATCTATCTATCTATCTATCTATCTCAGTCTGTTCATATCTATCTATCTATCTATCTATCTATCTATCTATCTATCTCAGTCTGTTCATATCTATCTATCTATCTATCTATCTATCTATCTATCTATCTCAGTCTGTTCATATCTATCTATCTATCTATCTATCTATCTATCTATCAGGCTTTTTATATCTATCTCTCAGTTTTTCATATCTGTCTATCTGCCTGTTCATATCTATCTATCTATCTATCTATCTATCTATCTATCTATCAGCCGATAAAAATCTACCCACTTACGAAAATGAAAAATAGCTAACATTGAAATGAATTCAAACTTCTATATAAACTCTATAAAAATATATGAATAAAGAAACATATACGAGTACACTATTATCTTCAGACCAAGAAGATAGCGTTTAAGCATAAAACAGACTATCGCCTCTAGTTGTTGACCTCACTTCCCACTTGTATATATATTTTTATGTGTGTGTGTGTGTGTGTGTGTGTGTGTGTGTGTTGATTGATTCGTTTTCTACGGCTTATCAACCCTTTGGAAGCTATCAAAAGTCTGAAAATATTTTTAGATTGTAAGTAAGTTTTCTTGAGGGTGAAATAATTGTTTAGTGATACAATTCTAACTAATTAGCACAAGATGAAGAAGTAAAGAAGTGGATTTATTCCTTTCCTAAAGGGTATTGGCGAGTAACGGAATATAACGAGCCCAACCGGAATTGAAAGTCGGCTCCCCGATCAACAATTCCACGGCATTATACATGACACCTCCCGCATATCCAAGTTTGCATCATTTGGTATTCCCAAGGAGTCAACCATCTAGATACTGACTAGACTCGACATTACTTAACTTCGATGATCGTACGAGAACCAGTGTTTCAGCCTGATGTGACTGTAATCTTGTGTGTGTGTGTGGTTGTGTGTGCCTGTGTATGTTCGTGTATGTGTCATGCATGTGTTTCAGAGGGTTGTCCTTACAACTGTATAAATCAGGCCAATTGTCTGCACCAAGTTCCCGTATATAATTAAGGCACATATCGATCTTGTACGTTTCGATACACTTTGCCTCATAAAGCAGACATTGTGTGTTTTAATTCGTATGTAATATGTGCACTAATTGTTCATTCGGCGATATCGAATAAATATTAATCAGAAAAAAATCAATCTTAGTAAAATTAATAATTGCTGAAGACACACTTAATCATACGAAAAGCAAATGAGAATATGAAGCGATCAAAGAAAAACGCAGACTCCATTAAAAACGAATATCGGTAAGCAGGTAATTTTGAAGAATGAATTAAAAGACAGGAATCGCCAAGTAGAAAAAACCATACAGGAAGAACAAAACAATAATGGCAGAATTTTAAAGACAGTAGAACGTGACTTTCCGTAGAGGATAATATGGAATTACTAAAACCCTTTTAGACTGTTCTATCTGCTTTGTACTTGTATTCCATGTTTGTTTTGGGGTTTGTTTGTTTGGGGTTTTTTTGTTTTGTTTTGTTTTGTTTTGTTTGTTTTCTTGTTTTGTTTGTTTTATCAAAAAGACTTTTGGTTGACATTGTCTTTAGCTATCAAGTTAGGGAAAGTATGACAACTGGAAACTTTGGTTTAGAAATCCGCAACGAACGAGGAGAAAAATGGGGGCAATGGTGCATAGCAAATGACCAGGTAATAACTAACACCTGGTTTCAAGAACACCCACGACGCTTATGGACATGGAGAAGCCCAGGAGGTGACACAAAAAAATCAGATAGACTACAAAACCATTAACAGCAGATTCAGAAATGCAGTGATTCAAAGCAAAGCCTATCCAGGTGCTGACTGTGGAAGCGACCTCGTCCCAGTCATCTGCAAACTAAAAGTGAAACTCCGGAGACTGAAGAAGCCTAATAAGAACCAAAACTGATATACAACGCGCTCGTGAATGACCTCAGACTACAGAAAGAATACACTAACAGCGTGAAAACCAAATACGAATAACAAACTAGGAAAGGACACTCAAAATGGGACTCGCTAAAGGAAAAAATACTGACATAAGCAAACAACATTTCCCCAAAGGAAAATAGGTGCAGAAAGAAGAACGAGTGGGTGACGGAAGAGATTCTGGACATGATGCAAAGGAGACAGAAAATTATATTAAGATATGGACTGGAGTACAGGGAACTACACAAGGAAATGAGAAGAAAATGTAGACAGGCTAAAGAGAAATGGCTCAATGACAAATGTGCAGAAGTAGAGAAATTGAGTAGTATTAATAAAGCAGATATGCATAAGGAAATAAAAGAACTGACAGGACAAAAAAACTGCTCTTCAACAGGATGTATAAAATCTAAGGATGGGACAATCATTTTGGAGAAAGAGGAAATACTCTAACGACGGGAAGAGTATATAAAAGATCTTTTCCACGGCAAGAGAGAGCAACCAATAATACGCAAAGATGAGGACGAACCGGAAATATTAAAGTCTGAAGTGGAATCTGCAGTAGCCAAACTGAATATAAACAAAGCAGCGAGACCAGACGGCATAGTCATAGAGCTGCTGATAGCTCTGGAAGAATTTGGTATAGAAAGAATTACTGAAATAATAAATAAAATTTATAATAGTGGGGTTATACCAGGTGACGTGAGCAAGCCTATCTTCATAGCACTACCTAAGAAGCCAGGAGCAAACGAGTGCGAACTCCACAGAACCATCAGTTTAATGAGCCATATAACAAAACTGATCGTCCGAATCCTGATGAATAGAGCAAGAAGCAGAATCAGGCCAGAGATAGGACAAGAACAGTGTGATTTCGTTAAAGATACGGGAACAAGAAATGCCATATTTATGATTAGGATGCTCTCCGAAAGTGCAATACAAATGAAGAAGGACTTATACCTGTGCTTTATTGATTGTGCGAAGGCGTTTGACAAAATGCACCACAAAGAACTGATGGAGATGCTCGGCAGCCGAGACATATTTGGGAAAGACTTGAGAGTAATCAAGAATCTTTACTGGCAGCAAACCGCTTGCATACGGACAGGTAATGAATTGAGTAGATATACAAAGATAGAAAGAGGCGTAAGACAAAGATGTGTCTTTCCTAGAAGTTATGCCTGGATTCGTAATCGGAGGCCACAATTTAAACAACCTAAGGTACGCAGATGATACAGTGCTGATGGCAGACACAGGAAGGAAACTACAAGACCTCCTACAGAAGAACAAGAAAGGACTAGAAATAAACTGCACGAAAACCGAATGCATGGTCATCAGTAAAAAGGGCAGCCCAAAATGCCAAATACAGGTCGGGAATACTAGAATTAAGCACGTACAAACATTTAAAAACCTGGGAGCGTTATAACAGAAGACGGAAAGTGCGACACCGAGTTCCGAAGGCGAATTGGCATGGCGAAGGAAGCATTCCAGAAGTTGAGTAAGGTATTAAAAAACAGGACAATCACGCTAGAAACAAGGAAGAGAGTACTGGATTGCTACGTGTTGTCCATTCTTCAATATGGCAGTAAATGCTGGACAATACCATCAAAGATGAAGGAAAAACTTGAAGCAATTGAAATGTGGTTCTACAGAAGGATGCTGCAAATATCATGGATCGAGCATGTGAGCAATGATGAGGTCTTGGAAATGATGGAAACAAAAAGGAAATTAATACTGAGCATCAGGAAGAAACAGCTGAAGTTCCTGGGACACGCAATGAGGAAGGAGGGCTTGGAGAATCTGATACTAACAGGCCAGATAGAGGGGAAAAGAGACAGAGGAAAGGATAGAGAAACGTGGAAAGCCATGATTGCCTACGTCCCGAAGGGACAGGGCACATAGAAGAAGAGGATATCACAAGAATTTGCTATGTCATTTAGCAAAAATTGGCTTCAAACAATTGACATCCAAGAGTATCATAATAGCGTTGATTTCATTCCTACTTTCTCTACATTACTTCTTTATAAATAATAAAAAGTCTGTTATCCAACAGAGGAGTAGTGTTTTGTTCGAATAATTTAAGATTCGTTCATAAAAATTAAACAATAATGAACATGTGAAAAGGCATATTTAAAATGTTTGTTTTCATAAAATAGGCATTTTCAAGCGAATCTTAGATGCCACTCAAGGCCGAACGTATGGAGCACACAACGAAGATCGAACTCACTACCCACTTGTAACTGATCTAGCGAAACAACCTTGCTAACCATTAAATCACGCTGAAGTTCCAAAATAATTATCTAAGCATAGTTTAGATGTGGCACAAGGCCGAAAGTATAGAGCACCCACTGAGCATTGAAGTCACACAGTCAATTAAATGCTAAACCTGATACACGCTTGGGCGATCATGTCTCGAAAGAGACAAGTCTGATTGGGCAGATTTTCCGCCATTACTTTCTATGGTAATAAAACTTTTGCCAACAAAGACTATAGAACCTAATCTGTCCTGCTATTTGACCCATAGCTAATGGGAGAAGCGACGGATTAATACTTTTCCCTAGGGTATTTGCGCGAAAGTGAATGCAACGAATTCAATTTGAATTGGAACTCGATTTCTCGTTCCCAGCCGATATCCACTGCAACAACGTGCACATCCACTACTCGAAATCACTACTCAGATGTAATTGATCTCGTAAGACAAGCTTGTTATCTATTACACCAGGTCAAAGTGTCCACATTCTCTTGATAAAACGAATGAAAAATAAAAAAACAGAATAAAAAAATAAAAAACACAGAATATTTCTTTAAAAGTTATGATATTTTATTTTCCAAATGAAATCTCATTATCTCTCGTTTAAATAACGAAACTATGGAACTAAAATTTTAAGAAATCCTGACGCTAAATTAATATATATATATATATATATATATATATATATATATATATATATATATATACACGTACACTAGATGCACACTGAGTATTTAGATCAGTTGATTTGCTTTTTACAAATTATCAACCTTTTTCAGGTTACTTAAAACCAGAATATATCTTTAGATTGAAATAATTTTTTTGAGATAATAAGGCTTTATTTAAACAAGTTTTACTAATTAACCCATAGCTGGGATGGAGAAGAGGTAGCGTCATACCTTTCCGAATGGTTTTTGCTCCTAAGTTAATATAACGAACACGACTAGTACTAGAACTCAACTCTCTGATTTTTAATTCCAACCCGTTATCCATTGCACCACCTGCACATCCAAGCTTACAGTATCTAATATTCTAAAGCGGTCACCTATCTAGGCACTGATCAGGTTCGATGTTGCTTAACTTCAGCGATTGTACGAGAACTGGTGCTTTAATATGATATGGCAGCAATACGCCAAGTTCATGTAAATGAGGTTAATTGAGATGGTGATTGATGATTGTTTTGCATTGAAATTATCTAGTCGCTGTTTCTTGAGGTTCTTGTTTCTTTGTTTTTTGACAGCTGCAGCGTTTGACGGAGATGTGTCAACTTAACAGCATTGACTTTGTCTTATGTTTCATACAATTCTTTGATGGCTTCGTTAATGTGAAATGGAGAAGAAGTCAAAATCCGTCTTTCCTTTCCATCTGTGTTAAAATTATTTCAACTTTGTTTAAAATGGTCGACTTTAATCAAGTCGATCGATCGCTTTCCTAGATATCATTATCAATTATGTGCCGTGTCCTTTCAAGATGTGAGCGATCCTGACACCCCATAAATTCCTGACGCTTGTACTTCTAAGCAACGTGTGTCTATTTACAATCTCTCCTTGTCACTGCTCTGCCATCCATTCACACAAACATTAAACAAGGTTTGATGTTTCCCTCTACTCATCCTTCTGTCAATACGTCATGTGAATATTAAGTTTTCCAAACCATCTTTCCTTTCAAGGTGCTCCAGAATTTTTCAGTGTCACTTTATGATTTTAAGTATGTGTCTTTCTAGTTATAATTTTCTATAGAACTTCTTCATTGCTCTCGTGTTCTGTCTAGGGTATTCTCGGTACCTGTTTTCAGTTGTAATCTCGTCTTGTCCTAGGTATGAGGATAAATTACATCCGGCAGGAAGGCATCTATCTGGGAGATTAGAGGTTTTGAGACGCGTGGAACCACCTCTTAATTGCTGTTGTTCCCAGCTCTACCCTAAACGGGAGTGGTAGCGCCTGTTAGGTTCCCAGCTATGGGCTAATAGTGACCCCCACCAAACAAAACACTATGAAAGCATAAAATACATTTTTTAATAAAAATACGAGCAATACATTGTTATAATAAATATTACCAACAATACATTGTTATTATAAAGATTACCAACAATAAGCACATGCTAATAAAGTGTAGTGTCTTCAGCCAAACACGCTTAAAATACTACTAATCAACCAATACAGAAGAACTTTCACGGCATTAAGCTATATAATATCCTACATTTTTTAGATAAAATTGTATTCCAAAATATAACTTAAACAACAGCATAAAACACACATTACCGCCTCTAGTAAATATGTCCACACAAACAAGTATAGGCCAAAAAAAGCTGAGTATTATCTACCATGCTCGGATGAGCTTAAGTCACTGATGCCTCCTCAACAGGTGTTTACTCGTGCAACCAGACTGTCAACTGGGTCCCACACATCCACAGTCAGGTTAGCCAAATGCAGACGACAATTCTACTCCTGCAGCTTCCTCTCTCGCACTTCCCGCCTGTGGAACTCACTCCCGTATTCTTGCTTTCCTGACGGCTACAACCTCCAGAAATTTAAATGCAAAGTCAATACTCATCTACTAACCACTGGCCTCTAGCTCTCTCCCCTCCCCTGTATAACCTTCCCTTTCTCTCCACCTATGTATCTGTCATCGCACCTGCATTCTCAGCTTTCTATTGTTCCTTTCTAACTAGTTTGTACTCCTCACTCTTTTCTAATTAATCTTTTTACATTTATGTAACCCCCTGCACATCAGTGGCGTTTCCGCCTTGCTCGGAGTGAAATGATTCAAAAAAATATATATATTCAATTGTGAAAGCTGAATAACATATTCTCATTACTTTCAAGCTACCAAGTAAATTAAATGTCGCCATTAAATAACTCATAAGGATGTCGATATGACGTTAAACAGACAAATTAATCAAATTCGTCTCTGAAAATATTGTTCAGAATTTAGTGTCATACAGGAGTATGACACTAAATTCTTAACAATTTTTTCAGAGACGAATTTGATTCATATCAATAGATATGACATATCCTTACGAAACTGCTTTCTTTGTTTCTAACGAAATATTCCTGTCTTAATATTTTGCTTAGTTTCTGCAAAGCCACTTTCGATATTCTCATTGATCTTCAGATCTCTGTGTTACAGGTTCTGTCCTACCAGCATTAAAACAACAAATTCCATCATATGTAACAGATTTGTACTCAGAACAAACTCATAAAATTAAATAATCATAGGAACTTAAAATTTTTATTTGGATAACCGGGTATTTGGATATCAAATATTCCATCGCACATATTAACAGTATTAAATATTAATAGTAGTAAAATTTTATCTTGCTCAAGATTCATAAAAAATTATAGAATTAGAGTAAAAACTATTGGACGTTAACGACTTCATCTAAGAATATTAGAATATAAGGGTTAACTAAAAATACTTACTACTCTTTAGATAGAAGATTTCTCAAATAATAATTTAAAAAATGGACATATTTGACATTTCGTCAAGTAACAGAACTCATTTAAAGCTAATCTGACGAGGCCATCTTAACTAAATAAACTAACCTGACGTAAATGTCATCACGCACCATCGTTTAAAAAATTCCAGGTTTTATTTATTGGTAATTTTTTTGAAGAAAAATACATAACCAATAAAAAAAATAAAAACAAATAAAAAATATAAACAAATAATTTAATCAGAAAGTTTACTGTTTCATTATTTATTTATTTTACAATTTTTTCTTTCTTTTTTACTTTTTCTTCATTGAAATTGAACAAATTCGTTGTATGATATTGTTTTACGATACAATAGTCAACTTTCTCTTTGAGATTAAACATTTTTAAAATGCTTTGTTTGTTTGTTTTGTTTTTTGTTTTTGTTTTGTTTTTCTTTTCTTTTTTTCTTGATTTTATGAGTACTCTTTTTAAAACCTCAAACTCTAAATCCTGTCCTTGAGCCCGTCTAAATTCACTATTCGTTTTACGCAGTTCAACAGTGTTAAATTGTCGAAGCTGGGATGACAGACTTAACTACTTTTAAAAATTTCTTTCTATTTCCCTACAGATATTTAGCAAATTTAATTTAGTTCTAGCCATATCGGTGACACAATAGCAGGGCACTTAACAAGGATCGAAACCACAAGAAATATGTTTATGAAAACTAAATAATAGCATTACGGTTACGAAGAAGTGGAACCTTAATGTTTTTTTTCCGAAATTATAGGCAATATTATTGCTCAATATTTGTTTTGTTAAAATAAACACGAAAAAGAAGAGTTTGAATTGTCTTCTCTATTAAAAAATCATTTTTTTCTTTCTGCAAAGTTATATTTGCGTAGTCTATACAACAGAAGTACACGTCCTTATGCATTTGTATTGCCTTTTCTGATAACATTTTGAACATAAATATCGCTTCCCTTGTTCTTGTGTCCAGATGAACCCGGATTGATCTTGTTCTATCTCTGGACTAATTCTGCTGCTCGCTCTATTCACCAGAATCCGAATGATGTGTTTTGTTATGCGGCTTATTAATTTGATTGTTCGTAGGAGTTCACATTCGTTTGCGCCTGGTTCCTGAAGAAGTTCTATGAAAATCGTTCTGTTTAGGTCTTCCGATATATCGCCACTTTTGTAGATCTAATTTATTATTTTTGTAATCGTGTCTACGTTGAAATTGTCTAAGGCTGTCAGCATCTTTATTACAATACCGTGTAGTTCTGCTGCCTTGTTTTTATTCAATTTGGCCAGTGCAGCTTCTACTTCGGATTTTAATATTTCCGGCTCGTCGACGCTTCTCTGTGTTGCCGGTTGTTCTCTTTCGGCGTGGAAGATGTATCAGATATATTCGCCCCATCGATAAAGTATTTTTCTTTTTCTAATACGAGCGCTCCGTTCTTTGGATTTTATGCATCCTGTTGATGAGCATGTCTTTTGTTCTGTTAGTTTCCTTATTTTTTATGCATATCTCCTTTATTTGTGAGACTCAATCTCTCTATTTCTGCACATTTGTCGTTGTATCGCTTAACCAAATCTGGTAATATTTACAAGCACGTTGCTCAGTGGTTCCAGAAAACTTCTGGTTACTTGATCCATAACTTCATTTTAGTTTACTGTGTCACGCCGAGTGACTTTGTTTTTTGACAGCTGCAGCGTTTGACGGAGATGTGTCAACTTAACAGCATTGACTTTGTCTTATGTTTCATATAATTCTTTGATGGCTTCATTAATGTGAACCACTCCTTAATTGTTGTTCCCAGTTCCACCTTAAAAATTTACCAACAATACATTTTTGTCATGGACCACTGCTTCAGGGTAAGAGAATGTGCTAGGTGGCGTAGTTGTACGAGTAACCAACAATTTGCCCCCACCTCTCTCTCTCTCTCTCTCTCTCTCTCTCTCTCTCTCTCTCTCTCTGTAGGGGTGGGTGGGTGGTTGTCTTTAATTTTGTAAAATTGCTCAATATCCAAGATAGAGAGTGTGAAAATATAAGAATGAACACTGAGATCGACACCAAGTGTCTACGGTCTGTTTTATGCATGGACGCAATCCATATATGTTTATTTAGAAATAGGAACCCAGACAGGGCTATGCCAGTGGGCAGAGTTTTGTCGGGTGTAAATAGCGGGAGTCTACTGGGAATTTTTACTTGAGCATATGCACTTAGAAATGCCCCACATAGAAACGGGCCTTGTGCCACATACCACCTTTGTGGGAAGGCCTGGGTAAATATAGGTTTGATCAAGCAACTTCATGGATGGAAAAATGGACAGACAGGCAAATGAATGAAAGAGGAAGAATGAAAGAAAGCAAGAACCATATGGTAAAGGAAAGAAGAACAAATTGTTTTGTCCCCTAAAACAATGCAGACTGGCCAAATTATCAACCAATTTTTCTAATTGGATAGAGAAGATATGTCTTCAAGATGGCACAGATGTGGTTTCTGTAATGTGTGTACTGTTATAACCTTCACTATGGTTGTAAAGGAAAGAAAAACAAGGATTAAAATTTCAACAGTGTGTATTGAACAATTTTCAGAATATATATCAAATACCAGCATATGTCAGTCAGTCAGTTACGCTTGGTTGATCATATCTCGAAAGATTGGGCAGAAGGATTTCCCACAGTAGGTTGCCATTATTTTCTGCAACCAAGGCTATAGAACCCAACATGTTCTGCTATTTAACCTTTAGCTGGAGGGAGAAGCAATTGATTCATATCTTTCCTAAGAGTATTTCAATGTAAGTGAACGCACCAAATTTGACTGGAATTCAAACTCTGCTCTCTGATTTCTCATTCTGAGCCAATATCCACTTTACCCAAAAACGCACATCTATCATACGTAATTGTGTGAAATGGACTTATCTGGTGTGGATTTACTAGTATGAGTTCACAAGGTATACACAGTTGGTAGCAAGAATGGGACGTTGTTAGCAGAGTTCTTCCATGATTAGGTCTGGTAAAGAGTTATCAGGTCAGTTGGACAAGATCACAGTGTTACATCTCTTCAGAACATGGGAGATCATAGCTCTCTACAGCTTCCTGTCTGTTGATGCTTAACACTTTATTATTATTCTTTGACCTTGTCCTGCTGTTCATTGACATAAACTAATTAGGTTGCTTATTCACTATTTCTATTTGCACCTCATTTATTTCAGTATTCCTTAAGAGTGTTCAATTTTACAAAGCTTTTTTCCTTATACTGTGTCGCAGAAATTACATCCATATATATATATATATATATATATATATATATATATGTAGAGGACGATATGTCCGTTACTAATTTATATTTACGAGACGACTCGGCGTAACTTGCATCATGGAATAACACGGGAAATAAGGAAACACGAAAAGGCGAAAGTAACCAGAACAACAATATATTAACAAAGGTTATATGGAGTTGAAAGCATGCAAATCAAATAAGGAAAGAAAAGTTATTTCCCTTTGTCTGGAGAGAATCGTAAATGTTTGATAGGAGATTAAATTGAATAAAGTTCAGTTTGAATAAAGTACATACTGTTAATGTCTGTTTCCAATTGAAGTTTTTTTTGTGTTATGTGTGCATGCTGGTAAGAAATAAAAATTTGCGCCACTAATTGCTACCCGCAATTAGTGCACGTGTGTATGTGTGAGTTAGGGAATAAACATGTTTGCTCTTGCCCGGGACGAAACCCTGACTGCCTAACATGTGACGCTCCTGACTTTTATTTGGCATGCCGGAATGCGGGAAACTAAGGTTATCACATGAACGCTGAATGACCATGTGTGTGTGGGAGTGAATGTATCAAACCCTACATATATATATAAACCTATAAGAAATGCCTGGTAATTCATATAGAAAAGCTAATATTAATACTGCTAATTTTGAATTTTTTTCTACAGTAATTGGCAGAAATACCTCCCATATAATGATAAGATATTGGTGGCAATGGTGTCTTTATCTAGCTAATGTCTTACCATTATGTAGGGGGTATTTTTTCTCTACTTTGTATAAGACATATAATTGGAGTAGATAGGCTAAACTATCGCCCCGTTCACACTCCACCCACGTCTATTGAACAGGTGTAGAGGCTCATCCCTTGTTCCCTGTTTAGGATGTGGTTTCCGGCTTTCTCTTTTCCAATCTTTTCACTTTTCTTTTTTTTTTTTCAATTGGAGTAGATAGACTAAACTATTGCCCGGTTCACACTCCACCCACATCTATTGAACAGGTGTAGAGGCTCATCGTTTGTTCCCTGTTTAGGATGTGGTTTCCGGCTTTCTCTTTTCCAATATTTTCACTCTTACGTAGCCCCCTGCACATCAGTGGCATTACCGCTTTGCTCGGGGTGATATGATTAAAAAAAAAAAAAAGATAGACATTGGGAGTTGTGGAATTTTCTCGGCTTGGCCAAGAAGAGAATATTCTCTAACTATAGTAGGCTATACTACATTAGTTCTAAGTTTGCAGCTGTAACTTTGTAAGATCTTATTTAGTGTTACTTAATTTTCAGCTTTCATTATTTATATATCATTCACTAGATAATGAGTTGCAAAACAAATCATTCGTAAATTACATTTCAGATTTCCTTTAAAAATTCTCCTCGGCGCATAAAAGCTTGCTATTTTGTAATGTAGTAACTCTTCGAAAAAGCTTCTTTTTTCCTAATCGTAGCAAATAAATAACCGAGAAATTTGTTGTTGGTTTTTTTTTCGTTTTTTTGTTTGTTTGTTTTTTGTTTTTTTTTTTTGTTTTTTGTGAAACGCTATGCAAACCTAAGAACCAACATCTATTTCGTTGAAAATAAATCTCTTCTATACAGAAAAGAAAATGATACCATACTGAAGAATCGCATTAGCTTGTGACCACTCGGTGACTTTCGCGTCGTATTCTGCTAGAGAAAAAAAACAACGTATAGTTCATTCTGTAAAATAGAATGTCAACAACTATTAAGCCAGATTCGTTGGTTGAGTTAATCATGTGGCTAACAAATGACACGTGCTCGCTCAGAGTGGACAAAAAGATGCTTTCTTTAAATATTCTACGGCACAAGTAAAACGATTGGCAAGTAAAAGCTTTTTGCCACTCAGAGACTAATATAAAAACAATGGCGCCAATCCTGCCTTATTTTCGGTTCTTTTTTAATCTTCTACAATTCTTTTAACTGTCTCTCTTTTTCATTTCTTCCTCTTTGAATGATGATCTTTCGTGTTTCTTCCTGTACATGTCTTTCAACCACCATGATTTTTTTTGTTTGTTTGTTTGTTTGTTTGCTTGTTTTTTTTTGTTTTGTTTTTTTTTGTTGTTGTTGTTAATTTTTTGTTCTTCCTTTTGCTCTGTCGCTTCTTTCCTTCGTTTTGTTTATTTTTTTACTTTTTTTATTTTTTTATTTTTTTTATTTTTAACTTTTTGTTTTTACCTTCTGTCTTTCTCTCCTTCTAGGCTAGTCCTAGTCATAACGACAAACTAACTTTGGCAGTAGTATCTCCGACCGGGAGGTTGGAGGTCTGGAGGAGCATGGAACCACCCCTTAACTGTTGTTCCCAAGTCCACCCTGACCCAAGGTGGTAGCACCTGTTATGTTCTCAGTCTTGGCCAATTAGTTAACCTCTAAACAAAAACAAAAGGTTATGAAAGTATAGAAATATATTTTTATATTAAAATTACAAGCAATACACTTTTATATAAAAAATTACTAACCATACATTTTTTGAAAATTACCAACAATACATATTTATAGCAAAATTAACCGCAATAAACTCTTATATAAAAATTACCAACAGTACATTATTAAAAATTTTATCAAAGTAAATATTTATAATAAAATTACCAACAATAAACTTTTATATAAAAATACCAGCAATACATTCTTACATTATTCGGACTATTGTCCTCATCTTTTTTGCCATGTTATCGCCCTCTGACCCTGTAAGTTGCTTGTTCACCTCTGCTGTAGCCTGGTATTGAACTCACAACTCTTTGGGTCAAGTCACAGGAACCAACCAACGTCTATATCCACTGGGCCAGTGATTGTAATAAAGGGTTCGGTTCGAAATTCCTAGCACCTGAAGAAAGCCGGGGTGTACAACGACCGAAACGTCGTACAAATGGTAACAAAGATGAGGACAATAGTCAGAATAATGTAAATACTGTAAATACTACTTCATCTTAGAAATATAGACAAATACAATACATTATTTTATTAAAAAATTACCAACAATATATATTTATATTAAAATTACTAATAATACATTTTTAAAGCAACATGACCAGAAATACATTTTATCTGTAGTAAAAGGTATCGAATTATGCTTAGAATATTTAGAATTTGGAATTAACTGACCAATAAAGGTTGGTATACCTTTAACCCTCTAGGGCCATTCGTATCATACTACTAGGGTCATTTAACCCTCTAGGGCCGTTCGTATCATATTTGATACAGTATGAAAACAAGCCTTGAAAGAAATATTTTCCTGAAAAATTTTTTAAGAGAAATATTTTATAAATTTCAAATGAAAGCAGTACTGATTGCTCAGTCAATGAATACCAAATGTTTCCTTATAGGGAAATACTGTATCAAATATGATACGAATGGCCCTAGAGGGTTAAACAAAAACAGCCAACTCCACCCAGCCATCCCTGCCATCTTTTTTCTCCTTCCTTTTTTTTTTAATCGTATCACCCCGAGCAAGGCGGTAACGCCACTAATGTGCAGGGGCTACATAAGAGTAAAAAAATTAAGTAGAAGAGAGTGAAGAGAAAGACGAACCAGTTAGAAAGAAGCAAGAGAAGGATGGGAATACAGGTGGGATGACAGTTGCAAAGGTGGAGAGAAAGGAAAGGATATACAGGGTGGTGAAGAAAGAACTAGAGTCAAGTGGTTAAGAGATGAGTATTGACATTGCATTTAAATTCATGGAGGTTGTAGCCGTCAGGAATGCAAGAATAAGGAAGCAAGTTCCACGGGCGGGAAGTGCGAGAGAAGATGCAGGGGTAGAATTGTCGTCTGCATTTGGTTAATCTAACTATGAATGGTGGGGCCAAGTTGCCAATCTGATTGCACGAGTAAACACCTGTTGCAGAGGCACCAGTGATTTAAGTTCGTTGGAGCAGAAGTCATGAAAGTATTTATAGAACAGACAAAGGGAGGCCACATCTCGTCGGTGGGAAAGTGGCTGTAGTCGAGCCGCCAAGTCGGTCCTCTAACTACCTATATATATATATATATATATATATATATATATATATATATATATATATATATATATATTGCTCTTAACTCAACCCTCCTATTTTCAGTGAGTTTTGTTTAGCCTTTTCACCAAGCCAAAATCTGCTTACAAGAATCTGGTGTCCTTCAGACAGTTACTCTTCTAAGTAAACATCAGGACTGACGCGGCTTAACTTTACCTTGTGATCAGAAGATAAATAGTGCTTTCAGCCTCACTTATCCATAAGACTTTATTGCGCCAATCATTCATCTGTATGTGTTTCGAAAATCAGCATTCGAAATCCTGGCTTCTCATCTATGATCGATATCAACCACTAACATCAGAAATAAATATTCAAATAATACCAACCTCGAAGCTAACCATTTCTTCGAAACGTAACCTAGTGCAAAAGAACAAGTTACATCGTGAGGATCGACCTTAACGACAATTTATCTGCATAAATCTTCGCTCGAGGCCATATGTCCTTCCTTCTAGCTTACTGCTTTTTACTTAAATGATTTTGTTTTGTTCTTTTCCCTTTTCACTGGTTTTTACATAAATTTATTTAACTTTTTATGTGATGGGAGCTAGTTTGGCCTTGTTTTTAACTTTTTGCTTAATAAAAGATACGCACTACAGTCTTCTTTGTCTTCTGTGTGCCGTGTCCCTTCAGAACGTGGGCAATCATGGCCTTCTACATCTACCTATTCATAGCATCTTTTTCTCCTGTTACCGCTTTCAAATCCTGCTCTGCCATCCATTTTCTCCAGTCATTAAGTATGTTACACGTTGATTTCTCCTGTCTCTTTTTTCCTCTATCTGACCTGTGAGTATCAGATTCTCCACCCCCCGCTTCATCATTGCATGTCACAGGAACTTCACTTGTCTTTTCCTGGTGTTAAATATTTTTTCGTTTCCATGCTCTCCAAAACCTCGTCGTTCCTCACATATTCCGTCCATGGTAACCTCAGCATCCTTCTGTAGAACCACATTTCGGTTGCTTTAAGTCTTCCCTTTATTTTGAGGGAGATTGTCTAGCATTCACTGCCATATTGAAGGACAGACATCACATGACAATCCAGTAATCTCTTCTTTGTTTCCAGTGAGATTTTCCTGTCTCTTAATACTCTACTCAGTTTCTGGAATGCATCCTTGGCCATTCCAATTAGCCTGCAGATCTCAGTGTCGCACTTTCGGTCCCCTACCTACATCAACTGATAGATGTTCTATAACCACGCATTTCATTCTCTAGTGTGTAACTGTCGCTAGCACTCATTTTTCCTTTTCTTTTCCTCTTTCCTTTTGCATGGAATTTCACTGTGTACTGTTATTATCACAGAAAACGCCTTAATCAATATCGCTCTTACTCTTTCACTCCCTCAGTCTCTATCTTTGTTATCATTTCAACATTTGTTTTGTAGTCTTAGTCTTTTTCGCTTTACCTTCTGTCCCTCTCTCTCTCTCTCTCTCTCTCTCTCTCCCGCTCTCTCTTTCTCTTTCCCCCTCTCTCTCTCTCTCTCTCTCTCTCTCTCTCTCTCTCTCTCTAGCTATGTAATATTTTTCTTTTTTCTTTTTCTTTGCTTTATTGTCCTTCCTTTTTTTCATTCTTCTCTTTTTTCTTTTTCCTTTCATTGTTTTATTTTCCTCTTTCTCTCTTTTCTTATTTTGTTCTTTCTTATCCTTTTTTCTTTTCTTTTTTTTATTCTTGTTCTTTCTTTTTTTATCTCATTCTTTTTCTTGTTCTTTCTATTTTTCTTTTCTTTTCCTTTTCTTTCTTCCTCTTTTCATTTCTTTCTTTCTTTATTTCTTTTTCTTTATTTATTTAATATTCTTTCATTTTGGTTGTTTCCAGACTTTCTGTTTTTACCCTAACCATATCTACTGGTTTCTCTTTCTTTTTCTTTTATTAAAATTCATTCTTCTTACTCGTTTTTCTGTGTGCTTTTCTTTCTTTCTTTATTTATTTATTTATTAATTTATTTATTTACTTACTTATTTATTTGTTTGTTTTTCCTTGATCTACCATAATCTTATTTTACGTTAACTTTTGTTTTATTTTATTGCTGGCATCTTTTTAACTTTATTCGCTTACCTGTAATTTATTTTCTTCTGTTACTACTACCGTCAATAACATTTCTCGAATATTTTTTCAGACACACTCTCTCTCTCTCTCTCTCTCTCTCCCTCTCCCTCTCTCTCTCTCTCTCTCTCTCTCTCTCTCTCTCTCTCTCTCTCTCTCTCTCGTTACTTTTTCTATCTTATTCTTACTTTTTGTCTTTCTTGAACCTGCTTTTTCTCTCTTTCTTTCTTTGGTCAAAGTACAATCCTTTCTTTCTCCACTTTCTTTTTCTCTACGCCTCTTCCTCTTTATTCACTTCTCTTCACTTTTTTCCGTTCACTTCTATCCTCCTCATCTCTCTTTCTTTTATTTCACTTTCCTTCTCCTCTTCTTTCTTCTTCTCCAATTAAATATTTTCTTGTCTTTTTATTTCCATTATTCCGAACTTAACAATAAACCTTGTCCTAGTTGGCATTTCTCCCTTTGTGCTTTGCCACAAATCCATATTTTTCATCTCTTAATGCCCATCACTTCTGACGACTGACTAACAGAACCAGACAATCTGCCGAGTACATCTCTGTTCCCTTCATATTTCTTCCATCTTCAAAATAAGTATCTTTGACGCCATATTGATGAGCCGAGAGACTTTAGATGCTCCTGGCCGTCTATACATCCATCCAGACGTCTAATAACGTCTGCCTGTAATATCCATTACATGTTACTTGAAACAGAGATGTGATTATATATTTAAGCGAAGTCCTTCTCATTCCACTAAGTCAGAAGCAAAATATAAGAAAGCAGCCTTACCGCTTTCTTTATTAAATGGCCAGTATAAACGCTGCAGTATGCAATTACCTGATGACTGTGTTCAATCTCTAGATGAGGTAGTGAAATTCATATATTCTGCTTCAGTGAGACGAACAAAAGTGGCATCACAAGAGTAAAGTAATTAAGTGCTTTAAAACAGGGGGGATGGAAAATGTGACACTGAAATCCGAAGGCGTTTTGAAATAGACAAAGATGCATTTCAAAAACTAAGCAGTTTATTAAGGGATAGAAAAACTTTGCTAGAAACAAGGAAATGAGCCCTAAACTGTTACGTAATACCTGTCCTCCTGTATGGAAGGTGAATAATCTCCTCTGAGTTAATTCTTGTTAATGGAGTAAAACTTTCTAATACTTTAAGATGTAAATTAAGACAACTGCATTGTTTGTTTAGAAGAGATAGCCAAAAAAGAAAATTTATTAACAGTTACAAAGGACATGAAAATGTTGAAAGCTATAATTGTCAACGTCCTGAAAAGACATAGCATATAGAAAAAAAGAAAAACCCGTCAAAAATCTTCGTTCCTGGTGATCTTCAGAAAGTTAGTCATACAGTTATTTAATTTCAAATAGATCAGTTTGGCGGCGTCTTGTTCACAGAGAGGGGTGAACATTTTCAGGTCGCTCGGATGGGGCACAAAACATCAGAAGTGACGCCATAAAATAAGGAACGTTTCTGACCCCGAATATACTCCAAGACATACCTGCCCAATGTGCTGTCTGGTTTTCTCTAGAGCAGATTTTGTTAGTGAAAGCACTGTAGCCAGAATGAATAAGTGAGATTTCTTGTAATTGCCAAATCATTGCTGCCACATATTATCGGATGCTCTTGCTATTTATTTCGAACTCCTTGATAAAATCCAAAGAAGAATCAGCAATATTATTGGTTCTGATCTGGTGACTCGGCTTTAGTCACTTTCTTAAAGTTGCCTCTATGTGTCTTTTATAAAAAAAACAAAAAAAACTAGCAGTATAGCCCGTCGTTGCTCGGGTGTAATGAAAGCTTTAAATCTAATCCATGGTCCTGGATTTCAGACTCAGCCTAAAGAATATTTGTGCGAAGTTTGGTGAGAATCGGATAAAAATTGTGGATTTGCATAAAGGACATACAGACAGATAAACAGACACACACACAAACATCTTGCCTTATATATATATATATATATATATATATATATATATATATATATATATTATCGATTTTCTGCACTATTGTAAGAACTGCATCCTTGAAACTTCTGAATATCGTTTCTTATGTCTTTGTCTATGAGTGTATCAAATTTGATTAAAATCTGACTACTCCTTCTATAAGCCGATTTTTTCGATTATCGATTTTCGATATTTATCGGGGGTACCTCAATACAAAACCTAGCTAAGAACACTCGCAGACGCTCATAGTACAACTGTGTAAATTTTCAAGAAAATCGGTTCAGCCGTTTCGGAGTCTATAGGTAACAGACACAGAGAGAGAGAGAGAGACAAAGTTCCATTTATAAATAAGTTTATATACTTGCGTGGTAATTGTTCGGTTGAACTCTTCGCTTTGGTACCTAGATTTTATGAATTTAAGCGCAGGACTGGACTGGCGTCGAGATCTCACAATTTACAGCTGAGTTGGCTAGATGTAGCCGTATGTTCTATGCCAACAGTTTCTTTTCTCGCATTTCTCGCCTGTGGAACTCCGTTACAGATCCATGATTTTCAGCCAGCTGTAATCGCTGTCTGCTGTCTTCCTGTTTACTCTTTCCGCTAGTTAATAATGATTCTATGCCCAATTCTTCCACCCTCTGTAACCCCTTGTGTCTTAGTGGCTTTACTGCCTTCAATATGGTGAAATCGATTTAAAACAAGACAACTGTATTGTTAAGTTATACTGTTATATTAATTTTACAATGACTCGTACGTGTGCAACACAAAAATACATTTCATTAAATTTATCTGAAAAATAAGTTACCTTGTAAAAATTGAAATCTAAACTTATTTATAAATGAAATTTTGTCTGTGTGTGTATGTGTCTGTGTGTGTGCGTGTCCGTTACCTATAGACTCCGAAACGACTGAACCGATTTTCTTAAAAATTTACAGTTGTACTATAAGCGTCTGCGAGTGTTCTTAGCTAGGTCTTGTGTCGAGGTATCCCCGATAAATATCGAAAATCGATAATCGAAAAATTGGATTATAGAAGGAGTGGTCCGATTTTAATCAAATTTGATACACTCATAAGAAACGATATTCATATGTTTCAAGGTTGCAGTTCTTACAATAGTGCAAAAAATCGATAATATATATATATATAAAAGGCAAGATGTTTGTGTGTGTCTGTTTATCCGTCTGTATGTCCTTTATACAAATCCACAATTTTTATCCGATTCTCACCAAACTTCACACAAATATTCTTTGGGTTGAGTCTGAGCTCCAGGACCATGGATTAGTTTTAAATCTTTTATTACACCCGAGCAACGCCGGGTTATACTGCTAGTATACTATAAAATGAAAAATTAATATGAATTATTATGATACTGACTACAAAAAAAATTAATAAATTTAGTGAAATCAGTGACAACATCTAAAAGTGATTTAAGTAACAGAAAAAAAATCACTAGAAACAAGAAAAAATACTGAGCTGATACATGATATCAGTCCTCCTGTATGGCAGTGAGTGCTGGACAATTTCTTCAAAGATGAAGAAGAAACTTGCAACAGAAATGTGGTTTTACAGAAGGATGCTGATTATACCATGGACCGGACATGTGAGCAACGACAAAATTTTAGAGAAAATTCTAATAAGAAGGAAATTTATATTTAACCTCAGAAAGAGACAGTTGAAATTCTAGGGCTCATAATGAGGAAAGAAGGCTTGAAAAATACTATACTCAGAGGACAGATTAAAGAGGAAAACAACGTAAAGCATACTCAGTGAACTTCAGTAAATGGATGGCGGAAGAGTGTTTGGGAGAAATAACAAAAAGAAAATAACATTAAGAGCTACAAAGGAAAGAAAGTTGTGGAACGCCATGATCGTCTACGTTTTGTGGCGACCCGGCACATAAATGAGGAAAATGCGAGATAGCGTTTAATATGGACAGCAAAATGAGAAGAATGCACCTCTGTTGAGTGAATAAAAGGATTAGGCTCAAAATTTCCAGATTACCAGATATGATAGACACTCGAAGAAGGCTGGGGGTTATACCAGTAGTCTATTGTAACTATAACAACCAAGATGAATAACCTAATTTGAATAAATCGGTGTATATAACTCGTTTATAATTACTCGGTGACAAGAAACGTAATGCATTGTTTTAATGAGCTAATTTTCAAAACACACCTACGATATATCAGTGTCAGCCTTAATTATGTCCCAGCTTCCGTCTTTTTAAGTGCAAAATAATGGGCGGATTGTTTTGCGATTCTCACCTAAAAATGTTAACCAAAGTTCACCAATAAAGTGAAAGGGTAAAAATATTTTCTGATATTTAATTTTATAACAATACATATATGTATTCATATTATACGTATTTATATATGCAATATATGTTTGTATTTATATCGTTTCCTTATCGAAACATGTAAATAACAAGCTGCTAATTCTATTAAGTGGAGACTATATTAAGTTAGAATAAAATAAATAGCCGTTTTGAACGACAAACTTTAAAACATCGGCTCAAGCTGAACTTTCTTTTATGCGCTATGTCCCTTCAGGACGTAGTCGATTATGGCCCTCCACATCTTCCTGTCTCTTATAGCTCTTTAATATATTTTGTTTTGTTATACACCCCAAACTCTGTCGTCAATTTGTTTATGCCCTTCAAGTATGTTATGTGATGTTTTCCCTGTCTTTCTTTCGTCCTATGAGTATCAGGTTCACCAAGCCCTCTTTTCTCATTACAAAACTTTAAAACTTTATTAACCAAAATCTATGTCATTAGGATCCAACCAACGTTACTGACAATCGCGCATTGAATTTATTCAATCGTGATAAAATTAGGGTCACGGGGAATAAAAAAAAACTTGTTGATATGGTTCACATGGGTATACACCTGCTGATGTCCTAAAAATCTAAGGTCCTAAAAAGTGATAAATGGTAGAGATCGAGACAAGATCTTGATAACTAACTGCATCAGCTTTTGCCAGGTGGTTTGGAAGACATAAGGTCTTACGTTACCTTACAGCCGTATAGATCCTTTTCTTCTAATCAATGCCGAACAAGATGTATCAATTCCAAATTGCAATAGAACTCTGTCACGGTGGTTTTTCTGGATCTGATTACTTCATTGCAACAACTTCAAATGATCAGGAGAGCACTTTCTTTGGGCGGTTTGGGAAAAGTTGAGGAGAACAAGTTCATCGACCCATTGTACGATTATTAATATTATGTCATTTTTTCATCATATTTCGATTTCTGCTTTGGTCTCACTACCAACCAAGTCTGCGGGGAGACCTAAGGCAGATCGTGGCGTGTTGTTATGACTCCATTTCATGTTTTTCTATCTTCCCTATCATCCCTAGCATTACATAGATAAAGTTTTCCTTAGTGTGTGGGCTGTACTTAATAAGACAATTTTTTGTATATCTCTTAAGCTGGGGTTTCCAGGGATTCTTTCAATGTGTTGCTTTGTTCCATTTTTTATCATTCCAAGTGCACCTACTATCACTGGCACAACTCTTGTTTTCAATTTCCACATTTTTTCTATTTGAATTTCCAGGTCTTTATATTTTGACAATTTTTCAAATTCCTTGATTGCTATGTTACAATCCGCTGGACAAGCCATATCAATTAATAGACAAGTTTTCTCCTTCTGGTTTTTAACAATAATGTCTGGCCTGTTTACTTCAATTTTTCTGTCTGTGTAGATGGTGTAATCCCATAGAATGGTTACATCTTCTATTTCTGTAACCGGTGCTGGGTGATGTTCATACCAGTGTTTGTTTACAGCTTTTCCATAATGTTTGCACATTGCCCAATGTAAATATTGCCCAACTCTATCGTGGCGATTTTTATATTCATTTGGGGCAAGCACAGAACAGCCTGAGATTAGGTGGTCTATTGTTTCTTGGTGTTTATCACAAAACCTGCATTTTGGATCCATATTATTATGCATAATATTTGCCTGAAAGTTTCTAGTGAAAAGACTTATTATTATTATTATTATTTCTAGTGAAAAGACTTATTATTATTATTATTATTAATATATAAATAAGAACTCTTTTCATCAACAGTAAGCCAGGAATTTTTTTTTTTGTATAATCGTCTCGCCCCAAGAAAAACAATACTGCTACTGGTGCGCAAGGGGTTACATGGAGAGAGAGAAGAACATATCACTGTAGGTGTCGGAGAATGGGTAAGAGAAGGACGGGAACATTGGTGTAAAGAGAGCTGCATGAGAGGAAAGTGTAAAGTGAGAAGAAGGATGAGAGTCAAGGAGATAAGAGATGACAGTTGACGTTGCATATAAACTCTTGGAGACTGAAGCAAGAATACGGAAGGGAGTTCCATAGACGGGAAGTGCGAGAAAAGAAGCTGTAGAGAAGAAATTGTGGTTAGACTTGATTGTTTTCACAGTAAAAAGGTGAGACCTTGCTGCTAGCCTAGTAGCTCGAGTAAATTTGCGCAGAGAGGGCACCAAGAAGCTCAACTCGTCGGAGCAGAATCCATGAAAGTAATTGTAGAAGAGACAGAGGGAAGCCATATATCGTCGTTGAGAGAGAGGAAGACTGGAGTAGGGCTGCCAAATTAGGATCGACTACATTGCAGATTCTCCTTTGAAATTTTTCGAGAACGGCAGAGGCGCGCGTCCAGATATGACAGCAATATTCAATGCACGGGCGGATGGCAGATTTGTATATGTGCATCATGGATTCAGAAGAGAAAAACTTCCTGGCCCAACACAGGAAAATAAGTGCATTTTTAATCTAACAAACAAATTGTAGCAAATGTTTACCCGAGCAAACTCTTGGCTATCTGTCAAATAATTCAGTATTTTCTTCACTTTTTCTACTTCTGCCAAATGTCTCCGACTGTTGTCTGGGTTACTCTCATCTTTGGTTCTAACGCGTGTGTGTTTGTTCCGAGACAAGTTTCTACGGATGCCTTCAATTATTACTTCGTGAATAACAACTTGCAGCCACAACCAAGTTCGTTTTGGTGATCAAGGTCACCAGGAGCGAATTTTAGGAACCAACAACACTTAGCCTGTTCTGAAGTTCTGAAGACACCAGCCCCTAAGTAATGTTGATGAGGCAGGTAGCTTCGAGATTCACTTGAGCATGATGGTAGGGACATCGCAGTTATTCACCTGTGAGTCGATATAGTGCAAAAACATTTTTTTAAAATAATTAAAGCGTTTAAACCACATCCAGGAGAAGAGATGTACCGCTTATAAATCACATATAGATGTATGCATAAACAGAAAGAAACGCTGAAAAAAACAATCGTAATAACAGCCATTTTTTCACTCTAACCTAAGTGCTGCTATTCATTATTGATATTCATTTTGTTTGTCTCAACTTTTCAGAAAATTTGAGGCATTCCAGCCCAAAAGCATTGTTTTTTGTTTTTGTTTTTGTAAAATGTTCACTGTTTCACACTTGGAAAATATAAATCATTATATCCAATTTTAATTTTGCTCTCGACTAATAAAAGAAATTCAACATTTATCGTCACCTCACCCAATACGGCGTTTTTTTCTTTAAGTATTATCCCAACTTGGTATCATTGATATATAAAGCTGAAATCGACTACTTACAAATTGTAAACACTTATATATATATATCAGCTCTATAACTGATATAAAGCCCTTTCAAATAAGTACCACGCATATATAATATATAAATAATGTAATATATAACAAATTGCATATATATATTGATATTTATAATTATATATATACACTTTTTACATATACTTCGCTCCCTCACAGGTTGAGCACTCGCGTTGTTCTTCTTTTTAAGATGGATAAGTTTGACCTAAGATACTCACTGAAGAACATCTCTATACCCATCCAAGCTTCTTATAAACTTCAACTAACGGAGAAAATTGAAAGCCTCATAAGAAGAATGATATGGAAGACACATTTCTTCCTCAACGAACAAAAAACAAAACAACTGGAACATTTAACTTCAACACAAGGAAATGCCTACCAATATGTAAAGAAATGATAAAATTCGAAGATGACATGACAAATATAGTAAGAAATTTAAAGTTCAAAAGACACTTGGACAATTTTCAGAAGAAAATTATAGAGGATAAGAATAAAATAATGAACTTCAATAAGGTATTCATATTGACTGACAAAACTACAAACATATACACAACGGATCCCACCGCCTACAATAAACTCATAATTAACAAAATCACACAACCCTACAAGAAGACAACCACGAACACAATTAACACGATAAACCAAGAAGCTAAACATATAGCCGTCAAATTAATGATAGATAAAAGAATAAACCGATTAGCCGAACATCAAGCTTTCATAACAGCAAAAGACTACAAAACCAACTTCGTGGGAAAACCTGCATTCCGACTAATCAACCGTACAAAAAGCGAGATAGGAAAAATCAGCAAAAAAATATTAGAAACTATCAACTTAAGGAAAACATTAGGTCTTAACCAATGGAAAAACACCAAAGCTCTCATAGAGTGGTTTACAACAATAAAAAACAAAGACAGAGCCACTTTCATCTAATTCGACATAGTGGATTTCTACCCATCTATCACGGAAAACATATTAAATGAGGCTATACAACTAGCACAAATACATCTAAAAATTACAGACAAAGATATTAAAATAATCAAGCAATGCTGCAAATCTCTACTATTCCACAATAATGAACCATGGACAAAAAACAAAACCACGACTTATTCGATGTAACAATGGGTAGCTACGATGGAGCAAGACATGCGAATTTGTAGGCATACTCATTCTCTCACACCTAGCCAGAATCCTAGAGAAAAGGGACATGGGACTATACAGAGATGAGGACTTATCCTGATAAGAGAACCCAATGATCCCAAATTAGATAAATTCAGGAAAAAAATAGTAAACGCTCTAAAATCCATTGGATTCAAAATAGAAATAAAAGCAGGTATAAAAACAGTAAACTTCCTAGACGTCACCCTTAACTTGGACAACAATACATACGAACCATACAGAAAAGATACTGACAATCCAACTTACATACACGCATCCTCCAACCACCCACCTTCAATCATCAAACAAATACTCATATCAATCAGTCGCAGACTATCTGAAAACTCATCTAACATACACATTTTCAATAACAAAAGAACACCATACGACGAAGCACTAAAAGAATGTGGATACAAACAATAACAACTACTATATACACCTCCTCAACGAAAAAGCAAAAACAGAAAAAGAAATATTATCTTGTTTAATCCACCATACAACAAAGCCGTCAAAACAAACATAGGTAAGACATTCCTGAACTCAACAGAAAAACACTTTCCGGTGACAAACCTATTAGCAAAGATATTCAACAAAAACAGCGTCAAAATTAGTTGCAGCTGCACAAAAAATATTACACAAATAATAAAAAGCCACAACAAAAAATTAACAACCTACAATAATGCAACCGAAGAACCTCAATGCAACTGCAGAAACAGAACTACATGCCCACTCTAGAGAAATTGCCAGCAAACAAACATAGTATATAAAGCCAAGGTAAGTGCAAACAACAACACAATATACTACATCGGTGCCACTGAGGGACCATTTAAGAAAAGAAAAAACAACCACAATCTTTCATTCTCCAACAGAAAATACTTGAACAGCACTATCCACATACGTATGGCGTCTAAAAGACAGAAATATTTCACCAACAATAAGCTGGAAAATACTGAAAAAAGCACCTGCATACAACAACATTACAATAAAATGCCTACTTTGCCTACATGAAAAAGTAGCAATTATATCTCATACCCCACAAAAGAACTTACTAATCATAAGATCAGAACTAATTTCCAAATGCAGACATGAAAATAAATACCTATTATCACAATTTATACCAAACGGATAAAAAAATGGAACCGCTGATACCATAATCCTATCAACTATTTTCTAGTTCAAACTACCACCATAATAAATGCATTTATTGATTGTTATCATTACATCACCATTACAAATCACTACTACCGCTTTACAATAATTACTTGCTACCATAACTGCTATTATCATCAAATATTTCTATCACGGTATTAGTCCGCAATCATCATTAACGTAAATTACTCATCTCTGCCGAAGTAAAATTAATACCACCACACATAAATACTAATAAGCATTACAAATTAAAATTTCTACCATTTGAATATACGCAACCACAAAAAAACAAGTTAATAACCGACTTTAAAATAAAAAATAACAATACAGTCTTAAATAAAATAATAGGAAATTTACCTATCATAGTTTCACACAGACCCCCAACATACGTATATATGTACGTGCGAGAAATCGACAACTGTTTGCGCGTTGACATCGCTACACTATTCGAATACACCAACCGAATGCGTATGTATGTGCGCAACGGCACACATATACATATATATGCCGAGCTCCGCAAAATTCGCATATATATTTATGTAAGCCCCAGTGGGCGGACGCGCGTGCGCGCGTGTGTGTGCGCGTGCGCGCGCGCGCACGTCAATGGGTGTACAAATATATATATATGTCTGCGTCTGTCATGACGACAGATCCCCCCACTTCCACAAAAATACACGAATATACGCAGCCCTACATATAGCCAATTTAAAAAAAAAATAATCAGTTTGTCTGACGATCGCAAGAGCGTGAAACCCAGGGTTACAAACTCACACCTATCTAAATGAATATGTCTGCTCTATCACTGATATTGAGCGCTTTTAAATAAGTACCACGCATATATAATATATAAATAATATAATAGTAAAGTTTTGTAATTTGCTTGTAGCATTGTGTAAAATAGGTATCTGGTTATGTCTTGAAGGCTATCACAATGCGTTGAGTAAAATAAAGGAAGGTAAAGAAGTTTTTGGTTATTACCTATTTATTATACATTAATATTTCGAGATCAAAATCTCATCTTCAGAATGGCAGAGAAGCGTGTGTCTGTCCGAGTGTGTTCCCGGCCTTTCAAAGAATGGTCATTCCTGGCTGGCTGTCAGCTGCTGCTGCTGCTGTCATTAATTTTTTTTACTTTGTTTGTGTGTGTGTGTGTGTGTGTGTGTGTGTGTGTGTGTGTGTGTGTGTGTGTGTGTGTGTGTGTGTGATTTATAGTCGGGGCCTTTTTGGTCTGATGATATCAGTCTGCTTATATGTGTGGTTTGTCTAAGTGTGACCTGACCGTTGGTTTGATTTTTGCCCGGGTAGAAGAGGACCTATTTCATTACTGTTGTTTTCTCTATCTGCCTTATTTGGTGGTGTGTGCGTGTCCGTGACTGTGTCATGTGTGCGTGCTTATGTGCGCGTAGTTCTTGTAATTTATTCTACTTTATTTTGTATGTGTGCGTGTGTGCGTATCGGTGTGCAGTGTGTTATAGTCACCTCCACTACTTTGCCGAGCATAGCATAGAGTAAAATTATTTGTTTATTTTTTTATTTTTATCCTATAGGATTGTTATTATTATTATTCATTATGCTCTCTAATAAACAGTATAATGAAAAAAGGCTTTATGAATGTTTTTGACAATTTTTAAATATTCAGCGTAGACATCAAGTCTCTATGCCGAAATATTGGAGGTACCCAAATACGTGCATGTTTTTAGTGTACGCACATACACATACACACATATATACACACACACACATATATATATATGCATATATATATACTCATACACACACACACACACACACACACACACACATATATATATATATATATATATATATATATATATATGAATGGAAGAGTCTGGCTACATCTCAAAAAATGTTCTCTTATTTAAGAATAATTGCGTTGTTCTTTTACCCCTTTTATTATTATTGTTATTAACTAAAGTTCATATTTATGCTTTTTAAAATGTACAGCACGTTTTGCCCGTTGTCCCCATAAATCTGGTTTTATCCTCTTGCCTGTGACGCCTAAAAGACTGTATGGATTATAGTTTTCTCTTTCAAAAAACACATGAAATCATTATAAATGTTGTTCGCCTACAAGCTCCCAGTGTCCATAAGTTACGAATATAATGTAAATTTCCAAATAAACCTCTGTTAAAATGAGACGAAACTGCTGAATGCACGTAAAATTTATATTAAATTTCCAAATAATTTCTAAATTACCAAGACATAATGACAACTGTCGGACATATTTATTTCCTGTTTTGTTTTGTTTTATTTTTTAAATTATGCTCACTTTAGCCAAGCAAGAAGAAATAAGCAGTTTAACTGTTTCCAGTGTTTGTAATTGGTGTTTATGCTCAGAAAAGGACAAAATTCGAATAGAAATTTTGAATAAATAACATTCTTTCGAAAAATTTATCGACGGTGACATTTGGGGGATTCTGATTGGGCTTCTGAACTAAATGAAAATAAGAATAACTTTCCTGCCCTCCATTAGTCCCCTGGAGAGCATCACATTGCGCTTTCTTGGCTTAACTTTCTCAAATAATCTAAAGTAGAACGATAACATCGAATCTGTAGCCGCATCTGTTACTAGGAAGGTTGGGTCACTGCGTTGGAGCAGAATGTTTTTTTTTTCATCAGAAGCCACCTGGCACATTTATAAATCTACTGTTCGTCCTTGCATTGACTACTGTTGCCATATCTGGTCGAATGCTCTTGCTGTTTATCTCAAGGTTCGCGACAAAATCCAAACAAGTCTCTGCAATATAATCGATTGTCACTTGGCATCTCAACTTCAGTTACTTTATCATCGGCGTGATATGGCTTACATCTTTTTTTCTACAAGTTTTATGACAACTGCTCTAACGAGCTTTTTTTCCCTGATGCTCTGACCACATGAATTTAAGCGTGGTACTAGATTGGAATTGAAACCTCACACTTTAACCGTTGAAATAGTTAAAGATAACTTTCACTTCTAGCCGAATGGTTTCTTTTCTCGTGCTTCCCGCCTGTGGAACTTCCTTCCGTTTGCATAAAATGTTCCAAAATTTAAATGCAACATCAATTGCAATCTTCTGTCTTCTTGAACCCCGTTCATCCTTTATCCTTTCTTCAATAGTTTCAGAACTCAATCTTTTATCTCACTATAACCCCTTGCGCAATAGTGGTGGTTCCGCCTTGCTTGGAGGTGAAATGATTAAAATAACAAAAGATAAAATAAATCACATATCCCGAAGTTTAGACAATGAATGTCGAGGGGAGGTTACTTGCAAGACGGCTAGGAAATTTCATGTTCACAGTAGCAAACCATCCCCATTCCCTCCATGTTCCTTTGATAAAAAACAAGTTCCACTCAGACAGCTTCTTCTCCAGAAGTGTTGCTTTGTGGAACAAACTCCTAAGAGAATGCTTCTCCGACAACTGCAATCTTTTAAGTCAAGGAACAACTGATGTCTACTAGATTGGAATCTAGGTCCCACCCTTTTACCACTGAAATAGCTAAAGATAACCATCACTTCTACTCCAACAGTTACTTTAATTACCCTATTGCTAATATCCCACTAACTGACACTTTCACAGCTAGGGCCCACCATGTCATGTTCACAGTGGCAAACCATCCCCATTCCCTTCATGTTCCTTTGATAAAATACAAGTTCCACTCAGACAGCTTCTTCCCAAAAAGTATTACTTTGTGGAACAAACTCCCGAGAGAATGCTTCTCCGATAACTACAATCTTTTAAGTTCAGGCTCAACTGATGTCTACTAGATTGGAATCTAGGTCCCGCCTGTTTACCGTTGAAATAACTAAAGATAACCGCCACTTTTACTTCAACAGATATTTTCATTACTTTCTTACTTACACAAGAACCGGTGTTAGATAGTGTTGTGGTGGACCTACCTATTAATATAGTAATGGACTAACTCAACCTGAATAAATACCATGTGACTAGTAGTCACCGGGGAGCACCAGTCTGGTACGAGCCAGACACTCGTAGAGTGACTTACCGAACAGAGGCTTTTGATATCCAACACCGCTTGCTCGTCAGCTAGACGAACAAGCTGGCATATTGTACTGTGGCTGTTATTTTGTTAATAGAATCATTTACACTAATCCCGTGTTCCTGTTTTTATTTATGACCTCTTAAACAGGGTTACAATAGATAGATAGATAGATAGATAGATAGATATGAAGAGACTGAGATAGGTATGAAAAGGCTGAGATAGATAGATATGAAGAGACTGAAACATGAAGAGATTGAAAAATGAAGACACTGAAATAGATATGAAGAGACTGGGATCGATATGAAACACTCAGATAGATATGAAGAGACTGAAATATGAAGAGACTGACATAGATAGATAGATAGATAGATAGATAGATAGATAGATACTGCATTGATATAGCTAAATTGATAGATATTGAATTGGCATCGATAGATAGATTAAAAAGGACACTTTTCTTTAACATTCTCAATATGCCTATGAAGAAGCTTTACTGTGAATAACAATTGATCTTTTGAAATCTGAAACAAAGAATTCAATTTTACCAAAGTAAAACGAAGTGAACATCCTAGCTTTAAAAGGAAATGAGAATTCTACAAGCCATGCGATTTTGATTCAGCGATGGTTGTAGTCGTCGTATCTGGACATTTCATTCACTAAAATCTGGCTTCATTATCTGAAAACTTTTGCTGATTGTTTATAACAAAGACATTAATTAGCATTGTGTTACTTAAAGCATACAAATTCCTGTCCTCTGCTTAAATATCGTAGTCAAATGTCTGGCAAATTCCCCACTGAACAATAATGAGTATAACGGCATCGGAAGAAAAATTGATTCATAAATGACTAAATGAAATGTAAGAGAAGAAACTGTGGTTCATCGTCAATAATTGTTTGGACTCGAACCTTAGAGCTGTTTTATCTTACGAGGAATTCCTACTGAAGATAGTAACGGGAAGCGAGAAAAAAGACAAAATATGAGTTGTAGAAGATCGAATGTATGGTCTTCAACAAAAGAAAAAGTCTAAGATATGAACCACAAATTAGTAACACCAAAATCAAGAACAAAAATATTGATATCTAAGAAGTATTTTAAAAGAAGACGGAATATGCAACACTGAAATAAGAAAATGCATTGGAAAAGTTACGCAAAGTATTAAGAAACAGGAAAATTTCTGTGGTTTCATATGCCAATTATCTGAGTTGTATTTAAGTGCTAAGCCGATAACTGTCAAAACTCCATTACGTCACGCATAACAGTATATCACGAATCGAGTACTGAAATAGCGAGATATACTAGACATAACTATTTCGTTAAACACAAAGAAAAAAAAGAGTAACGAACTGTTATGTAATATCGGCCGTCTTATATGGTAGTGAATACTGGACATTCATTTTATCGATAAAGAAAAATATTGAGGTAACTCAAACAAAGAAAATAGTGATGAACTGTGATATAAAATGATCTACTTATATTGCAGTGAATTCTGGACAATCTCCTTACTAATAAAGAGAAGACTTGAGTTAACAGAAACGAAGAAAAGAGTGATGAACTGTTATGTAATACCGGTTTTATATCACAGTGAATGTCCGACAATCTCCCGACAGATGAAAAGGAAGCTTGGTGCAACAGACATGCAGTTCAGCTAGAATTATTCTGAGAATACCATAGACTAAACATGTCAATATCTAATTGAAAAATGTCAATATTTATGTGAATATTTACTCAGTCGAGGTTACTCGGGCATATGGCAACAATAGTGTGCTCCTTGGTATTGACCGAAATCACAAACAAATCATCCGTTGTCTTCATCCTGGTATTCTTTGTAAAGCTGAAAGTTTGAAATAGTCTCCCGTAACGTCATGTTGCAAGTTACAGTCATTGGAAGCGGGGACACACGAAATAGATGCTTTTATATACATATATAATAAATACTTGCTACCTAAATACACCATAGATAGATAGATAGATAGATCAGGATATCATGAACTACTAAAATGTAAGTATCAACATAAAACAAATATTAGTAGATAACAGAAAATACTCTACAGCATCCAATAAAAGAGAAAACTTAAAACTCTAGAAGCTTTTATCATGCAAAATAAACACATTAAATAAAATATAATTCAAAACAGATGATATTTTGAAGAGCATATGATAAATTTTTATGCACAAATATTTGTATTATGAAAAAGCCGAATTAATTGTTTAATTAAATAAATAAATCAAACGCATTCTTTTGAGGCGACCTCGTTTTCAATCGCCGTTACACGTAACACTACACCATTTCAAACGTCTAATTTGCCAAAGAATACTAGGTTACAGACAAAGAAATTCTAACACATATCGGTTCTTGAAAATGACTGCTTAAAAGTACTTGAACGAAAATAACAAAATATGATTTTTGGGCAGTTTATCCATAACTTCAAGCACAGTCCTCAACGCCTTATCCGAAAATAACAAAATATGATTTTTGGGCAGTTTATCCATAACTTCAAGCACAGTCCTCAACGCCTTATCCGAAAATAACAAAATATGATTTTTGGGCAGTTTATCCATAACTTCAAGCACAGTCCTCAACGCCTTATCCGAAAATAACAAAATATGATTTTTGGGCAGTTTATCCATAACTTCAAGCACAGTCCTTAACGCCTTATCCGAAAATAACAAAATATGATTTTTGGGCAGTTTATCCATAACTTCAAACACAGTCCTCAACGCCTTATCCGAAAATAACAAAATATGATTTTTGGGCAGTTTATCCATAACTTCAAACACAGTCCTCAACGCCTTATCCGAAAATAACAAAATATGATTTTTGGGTAGTTTATCCATAACTTCAAACACAGTCCTCAACGCCTTATCCGAAAATAACAAAATATGATTTTTGGGCAGTTTATCCATAACTTCAAGCACAGTCCTCAACGCCTTATCCGAAAATAACAAAATATGATTTTTGGGCAGTTTATCCATAACTTCAAGCACAGTCCTCAACGCCTTATCCAAAAATAACAAGATATGATTTTTGGGCAGTTTATCCATAACTTCAAGCACAGTCCTTAACGCCTTATCCGAAAATAACAAAATATGATTTTTGGGCAGTTTATCCATAACTTCAAACACAGTCCTCAACGCCTTATCCGAAAATAACAAAATATGATTTTGGGGCAGTTTATCCATAACTTCAAGCACAGTCCTTAACGCCTTATCCGAAAATAACAAAATATGATTTTTTGCATAGCTTTATCCAACTTCAAGCACAGTCCCCAACGCCTTATCCGAAAATAAAAAATATGATTTTTGGGCAGTTTATCCATAACTTCAAACACAGTCCCCAACGCCTTATCCGCAACAAATATGATTTGGGCAGTTTATCCATAACTTCAAACACAGTCCTCAACGCCTTATCCGAAAATAACAAAATACATTTTGGGCAGTTTATCCATAACTTCAAAATACAGTCCTACGCCTTATCCGAAAATAACAAACATGATTTTTGGGCAGCTTATCCATAACTTCAAACATAGTCCCCAACGCCTTTTATCCGAAAATAACAAAATATTTTGGAAGGTTTATCCAAAACTTCAAACACAGTTCTCAACGCCTTATCCGAAAATAAATAAAATATGATTATTGGGCAGTTTATCCATAACTTCAAACACAGTCCTCAACGCCTTATCCGAAAATAAGATATGATTTTTGGGCAGTTTATCCCATAACTTCAAGCACAGTCCTTAACGCCTTATCCGAAAATAACAAAATATGATTTTTGGGCAGTTTATCCATAACTTCAAACACAGTCCAACGCCTTATCCGAAAAATAACAAAATATGATTTTTGGGCAGTTTATCCATAACGTTCACGTCCTCAACGCCTTATCCGAAAATAACAACATATGATTTTTGGGCAGTTTAATTTTACAACTTCAAACACAGTACTTAACGCCTTATCCGAAAATAACAAAATATGATTTTTGGGCAGTTTATCCATAACTTCAAACACAGTCCCCAACGCCTTATCCGAAAATAACAAATATGATTTTGGGCAGTTTATCCATAACTTCAAACACAGTCCTTAACGCCTTATCCGAGAATAAACAAAACAAGGATTTTTGGGCAGTTTATCCATAACTTCAAACACATCTCAACGCCTTATCCGGAAAATAAAATATGATTTTTGGGCAGTTTATCCATAACCTCCAAACACAGTCCTCAACGCCTATCCGAAAAATAAATAAAAATACATTTTTGGGCAGTTTATCCACAACTTCAAACACAGTACTTAACGCCTTATCCGAAAATAACAAAAATATGATTTTCGGGCAGTTTATCCATAACTTCAAACACAGTCCCTAACGCCTTATCCGAAAATAACAAAATATGATTTTTGGCAGTTTATCCATAACTTCAAACACAGTCCTTAACGCCTTATCCGAGAATAACAAAATATGATTTTTGGGCAGTTTATCCATAACTTCAAACACAGTCCTCAACGCCTTATCCGAAAACAATAAAATATGATTTTTGGGCAGTTTATCCATAACTTCAAACACAGTCCCAACGCCTTATCCGATAATAACAAAATATGATTTTTGGGCAGTTTATCCATAACTTCGAACACAGTCCTCAACGCCTTATCCGAAAATAACAAAATATGATTTTTGGGCAGTTTATCCATAACTTCAAACACAGTCCTCAACGCCTTATCCGAAAATAACAAAATATGATTTTTGGGCAGTTTATCCATAACTTCAAACACAGTCCTTAACGCCTTATCCGAAAATAACAAAATATGATTTTTGGGCAGTTTATCCATAACTTCAAACACAGTCCTCAACGCCTTATCCGAAAATAACAAAATATGATTTTTGGGTAGTTTATCCATAACTTCAAACACAGTCCTCAACGCCTTATCCGAAAATAACAAAATATGATTTTTGGGCAGTTTATCCATAACTTCAAGCACAGTCCTCAACGCCTTATCCGAAAATAACAAAATATGATTTTTGGGCAGTTTATCCATAACTTCAAGCACAGTCCTCAACGCCTTATCCAAAAATAACAAGATATGATTTTTGAGCGGTTTATCCATAACTTCAAGCACAGTCCTTAACGCCTTATCCGAAAATAACAAAATATGATTTTTGGGCAGTTTATCCTTAACTTCAAACACAGTCCTCAACTTATCCGAAAATAACAAAATATGATTTTAGAACGGTTTATCCGCTAACTTCAAGCACAGTCCTTAACGCCTTGTCAAAAATAACAAAATATGATTTTTGGGCAGTTTATCCATAACTTCAAGCACAGTCCTCAACGCCTTATCCGAAAATAAAAAAATATGATTTTTGGGCAGTTTATCCATAACTTCAAACACAGTCCTCAACGCCTTATCCGAAAATAACAAAATATGATTTTTGGGCAGTTTATCATAACTTCAAACACAGTCCTCAACGCCTTATCCGAAAATAACAAAATATGATTTTCGGCGGGTTATCCCATAACTTCAAACACAGTCCTTAACGCCTTATCCGAAAATAACAAAATATGATTTTTGGGCAGTTTATCATAACTTCAAACATAGTCCCCAACGCCTTATCCGAAAATAACAAAATATGATTTTTGGGCAGTTTATCCAAAACTTCAAACACAGTTCTCAACGCCTTATCCGAAAATAACAAAATATGATTATTGGGCAGTTTATCCATAACTTCAAACACAGTCCTCGGCACTGTATCCGAAAATAACAAGATATGATTTTTGGGCAGTTTATCCATAACTAAAACTTGGTCCTTAACCTTATCCGAAAATAACAAAATATGATTTTTGGGCAGTTTATCTTAACTTCAAACACAGTCCTCGGCACCTTATCCGAAAATAACAAATATGATTTTTGGCGGATTTTATCCATAACTTCAAACTGATCCTCAACGCCTTATCCAAAAATAACAACATATGATTTTTGGGCAGTTTTTATCCATAACTTCAAACACAGTACTTAACGCCTTATCCGAAAATAACAAAGAGAAATATGATTTTGGGCAGGTTTTATCATAACTTCAAACACAGTCCTCAACGCCTTATCAAATAACAAAATATGATTTTTGGGCAGTTTATCCATAACTTCAAACACAGTCCTTAACGCCTTATCCGAGAATAACAAAATATGATTTTTGGGCAGTTTATCCATAACTTCAAACGGTCCTCAACGCCTTGTCGAAAATAACAAATAGGGGATTTTGGGCAGTTTATCCATAACTTCAAACACAGTCCTCAACGCCTTATCCGAAAATAACAAAATATGATTTTTTGGGCAGTTTATCCATAACTTCATGCAATACTTAACGCCTTGTCAAAAATAACAAAAAATATGATTTTTGGGCAGTTTATCCATAACTTCAAACACAGTCCTCAACGCCTTATCCGAAAATAACAAAATATGATTTTGGGCGGTTTGTCCTCAACTTCAAACACAGTCCTTAACGCCTTATCCGAGAATAACAAAATATGATTTTTGGGCAGTTTATCCATAACTTCAAACACAGTCCTCAACGCCTTATCCGAAAATAACAAAATATGATTTTTGGGCAGTTTATCCATAACTTCAAACACAGTCCTCAACGCCTTATCCGAAAACTAACAAAATATGGTTTGGGCAGTTTATCCATAACTTCAAACACAGTACTTAACGCCTTATCCGAAAATAACAAAATATGATTTTTGGGCAGTTTATCCATAACTTCAAACACAGTCCTCAACGCCTTATCCGAAAATAACAAAATATGATTTTTGAGTTTAATACCGCTTCAAACACAGTCCTTAACGCCTTATCCGAGAATAACAAAATATGATTTTGGAGCGTTTTATCCACGCTTCAAACACGGTCATCAACGCCTTATCCGAAAATAACAAAAAATATGATTTTTGGGCAGTTTATCCATAACCAAACACAGTCTCAACGCCTTATCCGATAATAACAAAATACAGTTTTAGCGGTTTAGCCATAACTTCGAACACAGTCCTCAACGCCTTATCCGAAAATAACAAAATATGATTTTTGGGCAGTTTATCCATAACTTCAAACACAGTCCTCAACGCCTTATCCGAAAATAACAAAATATGATTTTTGGGCAGTTTATCCATAACTTCAAACACAGTCCTTAACGCCTTATCCGAAAATAACAAAATATGATTTTTGGGCAGTTTATCCATAACTTCAAACACAGTCCTCAACGCCTTATCCGAAAATAACAAAATATGATTTTTGGGCAATTTATCCATAACTTCAAACACAGTCCTTAACGCCTTATCCGAAAATAACAAAATATGATTTTTGGGCAGTTTATCCATAACTTCAAACACAGTCCTTAACGCCTTATCCGAAAATAAGAAAATATGATTTTTGGGCAGTTTATCCATAACTTCAAACACAGTCCTTAAAAAATTTTTTTTCCGAAAATAGGAAAATATAATAAAATATTAAACAAACAAACCTTGTCATTTCTTTTTGATAAAACTTAGTTGGATTAATAATTTGTGCCTAAACATGCTTTATATATATATATATACATTTCTCCGACGTCTTAGTACACCGGATTGTAATGGATTTAGGTTCTGTTTGTTAATGGTTTTTTCGGAGGTTTATTTTAGTATAAATTTACGGCCTGCATACTTACAGAGTCTATTTAGTTATTATATATATATATATATATATATATATATATATATATATATATATATATATATAATAATAATACATCCCCAATCCAAACAAACGGAGATATTTCGAGAAATTTGTTTATAAAACGGAGGAATTAATTAGAAGAATGGAAAGCTTATTTTTCCTTCATAATTATAAGTTTTCTAAAGAACCTAAACCTCATGGATTCAAGAGCTTAAAAACTGCATCAGTAAGTGAAACATTGCCTGGTTCGGAAAATGATTTATTTGAAAGAATCAATAACATCTCTTTTCCACAAACGAAAAGATAATTTTCAAAGACACCTTGACTATGTCGTTTTAGATATTAATACATCAGACAAAGTGTCGGTTAAGTCTGACAAAACATCAACTTTCTATATAATTAGAACTAAGGTTTATACCACTTTAATTAAAAAATTTTGAATAAAAATTATAAAAAGCGAATAATAAACGACTTAATTTATCTGATACAATAAATACAACAAGCAAAAGATTCGTAATAAATTCAAAATTACTGATAAATTTAGTAAACTATGTACAAAAGTAGCATACATAACTATAAAAGACCATAAACTGAATTTTGAAACCAACCCTCCCACCAGAATCCTTAATTCTACCAAGCCTGAAATTGGAAAAATTAGCAAAATTATTCTGAAAAGGATCAATAAACAAATCAAACAGAGCCTTGGATTACTACAATAGATCAATATAACTGATGTCATCAATTGGTTTTACAAGATAAAATTAATTCTTCTTTAATCCAGTTTGACATAGTTGATAACTACACATCAACTTCCAAGGATTTGTTTACATTGGCATTAGAATTCGCCACACAATATTCTGACTTAACAAAGGATGAATATGAAAATAAAACGAACACCAAAAGATTCGTCCATATCCACAACTAAGAACAATGGTTAAAGAATAATTCAAGTGACCAATATGACATTACAATGGGATTGTTAGACTCTGCGTTCTTCCGACTTTGTAGTTTTATTTGCGTTATATAACCTCACCGCCACTATGACATTGACACACATGACATTGAGTTATATAGAAATAATGGCCTTACGGTTGCAAAAACTTCAACACATTATAAAACTGATAAGATTAGAAAATTAATCCATAGAGAATTTAAATGTCTAAACCTAAAAATAATAATCAACACGAATATAAATATAGTAAGCTTCCTCGATGTAACACTAGACTTAGTAAATATACTTACTAACCTTACATGAAATCTAACGCATTTCCAGTATACATCCACCCGAAGTCTAATTACCCTCCATCTTTAATGAAACATTTACCCTCCTACATTGAATACAAAATTAATAATAACTCATTTAGTCAAGATGTATTTTATAAACATAGCGACTTTTATAATGGTGTCCTATAAAAGCCATGACATCAAATAAATAAAACAATGTGCGTACTCTTGAGAAATTATTTTAATTCCAAGAAATTAAACTACTGAACTCGCTATTATTTATTATTTTTATATTAGATTTTGTGTTTTGCTGTCACCACAACATTTTGGCTGATTTATTGTACTGTTTTCGTCATTCTGACAGGACGGTGCTATACACAATAAGAGCGGATCGCCCCACTCTACCCAGTTTGAATCTAAATAAATGATACAAAGCTTCGATAGAAGCGTTAGTAGATTTCATGAACCAACGTATAGACAGTACTGGTCAAAATCTTAAACCAGATACAAAAGATTAAAAAAATATATAATAGAAGAACGCTGTCACTCACAAGGCTTGGATCAACGCGTGATATGGTTTTCAGGCACTTTACCGCATGTTGGAATCGCCTCCTCCAGCGATAATATCAAGAAGTCACCTTCCTAACAAATCGGCTGCATGGTCAGAAAGCGAATATTATAGCCACTCGGCTACACGCCCATCTCAGCCACGCGCCCATCTCAGCCACGCGCCCATAGATAGATAGATAGATAGATAGATAGATATTAACACTTATGAGGAAAGAAACACACTTTTATGCTTTTCTTTGATGGGAATGACTCGCTGCAGTAAGGAGTGGTCTGCAATATTAGGTACAAAGTTAAACCGGATTCACGTATAGCACCAAACTCTTTGAAGAGTAATCATTTCCTTGGAGCATCAGTTGTTTCTGATGAAGCTGAATCTGTTCTTGCATGACCCACATGCCGAGATCTATCGATCTACTTCCGGTTCTCTTTGCATCGATTTCTTTATTACAGATTCTGTAAATCTCGAATTAGTGATGTTCTCAGTTGGTACGGAATACGTGATTATCGTTTTGTGTAATCTTCTAGCTATTACCATAACTTCATACTCTCAGTGACGTACCAGCTAGAGCGTCAGCTTGCCCGATGGCAATTTGTACCTTCATGGAGTGGGTCCCCTATATCAAATAAAAATGTAATAAAGAAACAAACGCAGACAACTGTTTCGGTAATAAAAAGAAATAAGAACTTTGTAAAGTCATCTTCACACTATCAGTTACTCAATTCCAATGTGAGAGGCTTACGGCCTATCACGTTGAATACACCGGTTCTCGCTCGATCGCCGAAGTTAAGCAACGTTGAGCCTGGTCAGTACTTAGATGGGTGACCGCTTGGGAATACCAAGTGCTGTAAGCGTTTAGTGACGGATGTGCGTTGTGGTGCAGTGAATATCGGCTCGGAAAGAGAAATCGGTGAGCCGAGTTCGAATTCCAGTTGAATACCCTGCATTCACTTAAGCACTGGTACCCGTGGGAAAGGTATTAATCCGTCCCTTCCCTCCAGTTATGAGTTAAATAACAAGGGTAGGACGTGGGGACCCTGCCCTTAAAAACAAATCCCAATAAATCTTGATACTCGAAAAGAAAAATGTATTACTAGACACAAAAACTTATATAAACAACAATAAATTGTTGAAAGAAAAAGGTATTACTAGCAATAAATAAAGTTTAGTTAGCAATAAATGACCCGCCGAAGTTGATTTGCTATAAAAACAAACCAACCAACCAATGTGAGGGGAGATTTTCAAAGTTAAAGAACATAAAAAATTGCTGTCTGATGAGAATTTTGAATCATACATGTTGCCATCCATTGACAATGAAAGGTTAGATGAATTGGATACAGAAATTATTGGTAGATCATCTCAGTCAGTTAATTGCCATACGTGATACACTCTTGGACGATCATGTCTCTTTCGATCCATAACTGACAAGTATGCTACCATTAGGTTGTTAACCAAGGCTATAGAACCCAATCTGTCAACCGATACCAGTATGGAGAAGACGTGGATTAATAATTTTTTGTGTGTCAGTCAGTCAGTTAAGTGCCATATGTGATACACGCTTGGGCGATCATGTTTCGAAAGAAACATGACTGACTGGGCAGAAGATTATCCCGCAGTAGGTTGCCATTGCTTTCTGCGGTAGACTGATTGCCGACCAAGGCTATAGAACCCAATCTGTCCTGTTTTTTAACCCATAACTGGAAGGAAGAGACGGATTAATACCTTTCTCAAGGGTATTTGCGCGTAAGTGAATGCAATGAATTCAGCTGGAATTCGAACTCAGCTCCCCGATTTCTCGTTCCGAGCCTATATCCAATGCACTACAACGCACATCCTTTTGTGCGTAAGTGAATGAAACTAATTCGACTGGAATTCGAACTCAGCTCTCAGATTTCTCATTCCGAACCGATATGCATTATACCACAACTAGTGAAATCAAATGATTGCTCTTAATATAGTGGACAGAATGCAATCCTTTATTGGGCTTTTCAATTATCTGTTAATGCGTAAATTGCGCAGTAAACTATTTTAAAATATCAACCAAATACTTAAAAATAAATAAAACATTCAATTATAACATTCTGTATTTACATTTAGTACTGCCAGTAATATGTACAGTACTTATACACTGTTATTATTTAGAAATTCACATTTTTCCACCAAAAGGATTATTGTACCTTCTTTTATGTATTTTTGACAATTTTTTTACAGATAAATTACAAAAGCATCGACGACCCCTTCGTTGATATCGAGAGGTCGTCGATGGCTTATGCTCTACTGCGAACGATGGGTTTAAGAAATGTATCGCCTACATCCTGAAGCGATATGGCAACATGGAAGAAGAAGAATTCGCTGTAGAAAAAGCAAAATGAAAAAAGAATTCATTATGAAGGAGAAAGAACGATAAAATAACAGGAATTAAGGAAACAGGATTTCTTACGCATTATTTTTGTATTGATTTCAAGCGAATATTCAAATTAACAGTGAAGACCATTTTCTTTGACAATAGGAACAAATTAAACGCAATACGAACATATTGCGGGAAAATACCAATAAATCGATTATAAGACGTTGTATTGTTACAGTCAATTCAATATTAAAAATGCCATGTTTGTTAAGTTAATTAATTTTAGCTAAATACTAACAGTAATAAGTTGTTGATGTCTTAATATTTACTAAGTGCTACTAAGGAAATTGTAGAGACCCGCGATCACTAAAATCTTGAAAGAACAAAGCACACAAAGGGATTTTAGATAAAATGGAAACAAAAAGGCCACTCATACGTAATATGTAAAAGAGACAGTGGAAATTTCTGAGACACATAATGAGGAAAGACAATTTGGAAAATTTGACACTCACAAGATAGAGAATGTAGCACATAACTTACCTAACGACGTCATGTAAGTGGTTGGCAGAACAGGGATTAGGAGATATAGCAAAATGACAAACTTTACTAATGGCTTCAAAGGGCCGGAAGTTGTGAAGAGCCACAATCGACTATATCATGAACAAACAAGGAAGAAATTGTTTGTAAAAAGGATCCTATTTTCATTTTCCCTTTCTTTTCTTATTTTTAGGTGTGCAGAGGGATTTGGTAGATTTTACTTTAAAATGCTACTTTTGCGTGCCTTTCTTCCCTTTATTAACCTATTAGACTAAATACTATGAGAACAAAAATATCTAAAATAAAATTGATCATTAAAACTACATAAAGCACTCTTTGGGGGAATTTTATTTTATTTTCTGCATAGATAAAAAAAGTCAGTAATGTTTTAAAATTTTAAATTTTTGCTGTCATCCGCTGTAATGGTGGTATTTTCCATTTTTCATCAAATATAAACCGTCTGCTTTTCGATAAAATGTTTGTTCTTTTTATCTTACAGACATTATCAATTAATTTCAAATGATTTAATCTATGGCTATATTGATTTACCACAACAGTTTAACGTCCGGGTCTCTACGTCTTATTTCGATCACACTAAAAACGGAATGCTCTAATTTCTATATAAAAATAGTTACTTAAGGCCTTTGTGCCATTATCAGAAAAGCAAAATGAACCGAATGTGCTAAAAAAATACAGAGCGAATGAGTAAAAGTGTGTTTACTTTTATTTTGGAATCACTAGGGAATCAAAACTCATCCGAAACGGTTCGATTTTATGACCCATTATTTTTTAACATTTTTCTTTTAATGATTGTTCATTGTTTACCTTTATTGCTCCCAGTTTTTTTTCTTTCTATTCTTTCTTTTGATCTGTTTGTTTTTAATTCTTTTTATCTTCCTTTCTTTACTTCTTTTATTCTTCTGATTTATTTTTCTCTTCTTTTCTCTCTTTTTCGTTTTTTTTTATTTCTTAATTTCTTTCCTCTATTTTTATTTCCTGCTCTTCACTGCTCCATTTTTCTTATTTCTCCTCTTTTTCTACTCCTTATATTGAAAATATCACGTTTCTATGTAAAACTAGCAGTATAGCCCGGCGTTGCTCGGGTGTAATGAAAGCTTTAAAACTAATCCATGGTACTGGAGCTCAGACTCAGAATATTTGTGTGAAGTTTGGTGAGAATCGGATAAAAATTGTGGATTTGTATAAAGGACATACAGACGGATAAACAGACACACACACAAACATCTTGCCTTTTATATATATATATATATATATATATATATATATATATATTATCGATTTTCTGCACTATTTTAAGAACTGCAATCTTGAAACTTCTGAATATCGTTTCTTATGTCTTTGTCTATGAGTGTATCAAATTTTATTAAAATTGGACCACTCCTTCTATAACCTGATTTTTTCAATTATCGATTTTCGATATTTATCGGGGATACCTCGACACAAAACCTAGCTAAGAACACTCGCAGACGCTTATAGTACAACTGTGAAAATTTTCAAGAAAATCGGTTCAGCCGTTTTGGAGTCTATAGTTAACGGACACACACACAGAGACAAAGTTCCATTTATAAATAAGTTTAGATAAATAATGATAATATACTAGAATATAAATTAGAGGCTAGAAAATAAAACTTGTTACAAATATTTAACAATTTCCACCATGTAAAAAAAATTAAAAATAATGCTACCCAAAATAAAATATTGCCATGTCTTGTATCAATGAATTTGCTTCAGTTTGTGGTATATACGGTATTAAAATTAACTCTTTTCACTTTTACAAAAAATCACAATTCCGTGGGAAATTTAATTTTGACGAATAGGAAAAGGATTGACCCCGTACTGAAAGAAAAATACTAAGTCAAATTTCGCGATCCGATGTTAAATTAATTTTCTAACCAATGAAAGGAAGCGATTTGCAAAATGAACTCTTAAAAATTAACGTGATAAGTACCATTTTCTTTATTGCTTTACCTTCCTTTTCCCCTTCTCGTCAGCCATAAAAAAGAAGGAACATAGACTTTATTAGTACTCTGTTAATTCTGCATAAACACATTCTGCCATCTACAACTACAAGCTCTGGATTCACTTAACTACGTACATTTTCTCTTTAAACATTTCACTCCTACAATTGATGTAATTCTGTTCTGTAAATAAAATTCTACTTTAAACATACAAACGAAATACTTTCATTCTTCCTACGTTCAATTTTCTTATGATATTGATAAACCTAAGTTGTAGGGAATTTGGTTATGTTTAACACAAGGCCAATTTAATGAGCATTCAACTTTCTCCCTACTTCAAGTTTTTACACGTATTTTTGTAATCCTGATAATAGTTTTACAGGTTTAGGATTCTATAGTATCTATTCCAGTCTCCATTTCATTCTTACTCTTTTACTGTCTCTCTGTCATTCTTTACTATTATTTTATAACTCTCTTTAATTCTTTAATCTTAATCTTTTATCTCTCTTATATTCTTCATTTATATTCTTGTCACTCTTTCATTCTTTCTTCTTATTTTTTGTTTTTCTTTCATTCTTTACCCATTTTTCTGTCACTCTTATGTCATTCATTCGTATTTTAATGTCACTCTTTCATTCTTTCTTACTTTTTGTTTCTCTTTTATTCTTATTTTTCTTCACTTTCATTTTTTAATCTTTTTTCTGTCTCTCATACATTCACTATTATTTTTCTCTTTCATTCTTTCCTCCTAATCTTCTATCTCTATTATACTTTCTTCTTATTCACGTCTCTCTTTCTTCTTCTTCTCGCTTGTCATTCATTTTTTTTCTCCTATTTTTCTCTCTCCATTATAATCTTCCTTCTTTTTCTTGTCTCTCTTTTATTCTTTCTTCCTATTTTTCTATCTCCATTTTCCTCTTTCTTCTTATTCTCGTCTCTCTTTCATTCTTTCCTTCTATTTTTCTATCTCCATTATAATCTTCCTTCTTTTTCTTGTCTCTCTTTTATTCTTTCTTTTTATTTTTCTATCTCCATTTTCCTCTTTCTTCTTATTCTCGTCTCTCTTTCATTCTTTCCTTCTAGTTTTCTATCTTCATTATAATCTTCCTTCTTTTTCTTGTCTCTCTTTTATTCTTTCTTCCTATTTTTCTATCTCCATTTTCCTCTTTCTTCTTATTCTCGTCTCTCTTTCATTCTTTCCTTCTAGTTTTCTATCTTCATTATAATCTTCCTTCTTATTCTTGTCTCTTATTCATTCTTTAATCGTATTGTTTTTTGTCTCTCTGATTCTTTACTCTTATTTTTCCGTTTCTCTTTCATTCTTCATTAATTTCTGCTTTTTATTCTTATTTTTGTCTCTTTTTTCTTTATTCTCATTTTTCTTTGTTATTCATTTTTTCTCTTATTTTCACATATAGCTTAACAGTTAATATTTTTTGTTTCCTTGAAAATAATAATAATAATAATAATAATAATAGTAATAATAATAATAATAATTCCTATTTTATAAAGACCTGGAAATTGAAATAGAAAAAATGTGGAAATCGAAAACAAAAATCGTGTCAGAGATAGTAGGTGCACTTGGAATGATAAAAAATGGAACAAAACAACACATTGAAAGAATCCCTGGAAACCCCAGCTTAAGAGATATACAAAAATGGTTTTGTTAAGTACAGCCCACACACTAAGGAGAATTTTGTCGATATAACGCTAGGGATGATAGGGGAGATAGAAAAAACATGAAATAGAGCCATAACGACACACCACGACCTGCCTTATGTCTTCCCGCAGACTTGGTAGTTAGTGCGACCATAACAGAAATCGAAATATGATGAAAAATGACAACATAATAATAATAATAATAATAATAATAATAATAATAAGATGATGATGATGATGATGATGATATATTAAAAGGAATAATTACATCAATAAAATATAAGCATATATACTCGTGATGCTACATATATTACTAAAATATCAATTGTAAATAATAGTAATAAGAAATAATAAGAATAACTGCAATAATCAAAATAATATTACTGAGAATAGGGCTAATATTAATAATAACAAAAGGAGAAAAATAATCATAAAAATATGGATGATAAAAGACAACGTTTTCTGTAATATGCCAGAGACTTTCTGATCAAGAAAAAAATTTTGAAGAAAGGCTTCTTTTCAGATCTGGAATTCATGGCGACAGGCTCTTTCAGTTCGGTCATTAGCACTATCTTTTTTAGCACATTCTAAATGGAGAAATCAGCAGGGAAAAAGAAACATCCACAAACTGAATCATTACAACCATCAACAGAAATTATAGGTGAAGAAACAAATTGAGATATGGCGCTCTGTACTCAAGGAGAGATGACGCGTTTTTTCGAAGCTCAAAAAATTGACAGGTTTCAAGTTTAATTGCAAAAACGTAAATAATGCTTAAAAGTAATATAATAATTTAATATAATTTCCAAATTTTATTTTTTTTATTTCATTTATTACATATATATTACGATTATTATACTTATTTGAACCAAATATGTATTGTTCATTATTATTTCTTTTCTTTTTTTTATTCAGAATTACTAGGTTTTTATATATTTAATTGGTATTTATTTGTTTTTTGTACAGTTAACCTGAAGATCGTTTGACTTATTTTTACTTTCTTATTTTGCTTATCTAGATTTATATTTATCAATTTTGCATTTCCTACTCTTGTTCAATCTTTTATTAATTGATAGTTTAGGTGTTAGTACGATCAGAAAGTTATTTATCTATATTTCTAAGATGAGGTCCTCAAGGATCCACTGGGTCATGTGTTACTGATGTCCTCAAGGGCACATGACCAAGTGGATATAAACGTTGGTTAGTTCTAGTGACTTGGCCCAAAGAGTTGTGAGTTCAATACCAGACTACAGCAGCGGTGAACAAATAACTTAAAGTGTTAAAGTAAAGGGAGATAACTACATGGCTACCAGTGTGGCATCGCACATGGAATGAGAATGATATACCCCAGTGATCGAAATAAATGATTCGGTTCGAAATTCCTAGCGGCTGCAGAAGACCGAAGCGTATATCAGCCGAAACGTTCTAAATATGGCAATAAAGATATGGACACTAGTTTTTATTTTTGTGTTGTATAACCTGGTTCTCCAACGATGACGATCGGTTAGAGTACTGGACAGCCGGAGAGATATCGTGCACATACCAGGGAGCCGACAGTGAATCGTTAACCAGCCGGAGTTTTCTCTCTCTCTCTCTCTCTCTCTCTCTCTCTCTCTCTCTCTCTCTGTGTATGTGTGTGTGTGTGTGCACGCGCGTGTATGTGTGTGTGTGTGCACGCGCGTGTGTGCGTGTGTATGTGTTCTCACCTATTTTATTTCTGTTTTCGACTTATATAACCAAACATTCCCACGCATACCTACCCCGGGCTGTCGTTCAATTAACGTCAATCATATCTTTGTCATCCAGTGCTTTTCAAGCCTTTTGTTGTCGCCTTGTGTTTTTTGTCTTTTATGTCGATCATATCTCTGTCGCCCACTGTCTGTGCTTTCTGCCTTTGATGTCGATCATATTTTTTTTATTGGTCATTGCCTGTGTTCTCTGCCTTTGATGTCAATCATGTTTTTGTCGGACACCACATGTGCTCTCTGTCTTTGATGTCGATCATATCTTTGTAGGCCATTGCCTATGTTTTCTACCTTTGATGCCAATCATATTTTTGCCGGGTCAAGGTAATATATTACATTTGCACAACTAACTTAAAGATCGTTTGTCTTATTTTTACCTTTTATTTTTGCTTTTTAACTATAAAAATATAACCATCGCTTCTTCTTCTTCTAAATATTTACCGAAAATTTAACTGAATAATAAAGAAATCTTTCAAGAATCAAGTAGATAAAAGATGACAATTGACATTGCATCTAAACTTTTAGAGATGAACAAAAACTCTGTAAGTTGAGTTAAAGGAAGATAATTGATACTGAATCATTTGAAAGAGGCATGGCTCATAAAACTAAAATAATTTATCTACCTGAACGAAATAAAGTACGAAATTCCTTTCATCTGAAGAAGACTGGGACGTACAACGTCCGAAACGTCGTGAATATAGCAATAGAGATTAAGACAACAGTCCGAACAATGTAAATAGTGTAAATAATATGAACGAAGTAGGAGTTTTAGTTTTTTCTATTGGTGGAGGTGATGGGATTAGTGTGGAGGTAGTAGTAGTAGTAGTAGTAGTAGTAGTAGTAGTAGTAGTAGTATCTGATGTTGTTGTCTTACAAAAACTAGGAAAAAGAAAACTAATTCCAAGTCAATAATTAGAAAGTATGTTGCGATATACATCAGACCTTTCTAGGTCAGCAAATGCTTTAGAAATTTCTTAGTTCTTATCAAAATTTCTCTTTCTAATTGAAACCTTCAACTTCAAAAATTGATTAATAGAAATAACAGACAGCTTAATTTCGTTGGAAACAAAGAAAGTACTGGATTGTTATGTGATGTCTGTCATTCAACATAACAGCGAATGCTAGACAATCTTATCAAAAATGAAAGAAAGACTTGAAGTAACGAAAATATGGTTCTACAGAAGGATGCTAGGGATTCCATGGACCGAATATGTGAGCAAATACGAGGTTTTGGAGAAGATGGAAACGAAAAGGAAACTGATACTTAACATCGGGAAGAAACAGTTGAAAATTCTAATAAGAAAGGAGGGCTTGGAAAAATTGACACTCACAAGACGAATAGAGTAAACGAAGAATAGGGAAAGCAACGTGTGACATACTTGATATGCTTGAGCAAATGGATGAAGAACAAGGTTTAAGATGGGTAACAAGAGAAAAGGCGTTAAGAACTACAAGAGATAGGGAGATGTGGAAAGCCATGATCGCCTACGTCCCGAAAGAGCACGGCATATAGAAGAAAAAGATAAAGTTTAAATAGCAACTGCTCAAAAGCATATTGGCAGCCACTGTGTTGCAAATTTCAGCCGACAATATTCCTGTCAATAGCGCAGGAGGAAGTTGAGTAGATGTGATGGAAAAAATAGCAGAAAAGAATTATATATTTATTAAGAAAATACAAAGTGAACTTTTGTCAACTTTTTTTTTCTGTCTCCATTTTTATTAAAATTCTTCAGTTCTGTGATTCTGAAGTTTGCAACAATGCATTACATGCGAAAGAATTAGCAGATCTCGCACCCCATTGAGATAAGATGAAACGTTTCCAAAATATTCCGTTTAGCGAACAATCATGTAGTGCGTCCGATAACAAACTTTGCTGAAAAAAATTTGACACTCGAAAATTTATTTCCTGTCATTGTCATTTATGCTTTTATATTATTTTATTTTTACCTGACTTTTTTTTTATATTTTTATTTCTATTTTTCACTCAATCTGTCCCATTATAATTGATACATTGGAATGCACATTTCTAAACTTATTTATAAATGGAACTTTGTCTCTGTGTGTGTATGTGTCTGTGTGTCTGTGTCCGTTACCTATAAACTCCGAAACGGCTGAACCGATTTTCTTGAAAATTTTCACAGTTGTACTATAAGCGTCTGCGAGTGTTCTTAGCTTGGCTTTGTATTGAGGTATCCCCGATAAATAGCGAAAATCGATAATCGAAAAAATAAGGTTATAGAAGGAGTTGTACTATTTTAATAAAATTTGATACACTCATAGACAAAGACATAAGAAACGATATTCAGAAGTTTCAAGGTTGCAGTTCTTACAATAGCGCAGAAAATCGATAATATATATATATATATAAGGCAAGATGTGTGTGTGTGTGTGTGTGTGTGTGTGTGTGTGTGTGTGTGTGTGTGTGTGTTTATCTGCCTGTATGCCTATAAGCGTCTGCGAGTCTTCTTAACTAGGTTTTGTATCGAGGTACCCCCAATAAATATCGATAATCGAAAAAATCGGGTTATAGGAGTGGTTCGATTTTACTCAAATTTGATACACTCATAGACAAAGACATAAGAAACGATATTCAGAAGTTTCAAGATTGCAATTCTTACAATAGTGCAGAAAATCGATAATATATATATATATATATATATATATAAAGGCAAGATGTTTGTGTGTGTGTGTCTATTTATCTGCCTGTATGTCTGTATTTTTCAGCCCTTTTATTTTAGTTTTTGCTTCGGGAATTATAGTTCTTAGTCTCAACCATGATACCATTTACTCAGAGGACTTATTTAGCCTTCAAAATTCAGTTTACAACGAAAAAACCTATTTGATATCGATACTAGTAAATCAAAATTTGACTTACATCCATTCATTTTTCTTTCAGTCTATGGTTTCGCTTTAACTGGAAACAACTATTGCTTTTTAGTCTTTCGTGCCAACGTCAAAAGAGTCTGAGCTCCAGGACCATGGGTTAGTTTTAAAGTTTTCATTACACCCGAGAAATGCCGGGCTATACTGCTAGTCATATCCTAAACGTAACAAATCTTCTTGTTGTTCTTTTATGTGCCCTGTGCCTTCAGGACGTAGGTGATCATGGTTCTCCACGTCTCCCTATCCCTGGTTTCTCTTAGTATCTTTTTTCCTGTTACACCTGGCAACCCTCGTTCCGTCATCCACCTGATCAGGCCCTGCAAATATGTTATCTGCTGCCTTCCTCTGTCTCTTTTTCCTTCTATCTAACCTGTCAGTATCAGGTTCTCCAAGCCCTCCTTCCTCATTGCATGTCCCAGGAACTTCAGTTGTCTCTTCCTGATGCTCACTATTAATTTTCTTTTCGTTGCCATTCTTTCCAACACCTCATCGATACCCGCAGCATCCTTCTGTAGAACCATATTTCCGCTGCTTCAAGTTTTTTTCCTCATTTTCGATGATATTGTCCAGCATTCCCTGCTGTATTTAAGAACTGACATCATATAGCAATCTAGCATTCTTTTCTTTGTTTCTAGTGAAATTTTCTTGTGTCTTAGTACTTTACTCAGCTTCTGGAACGCGTCCTTCGCCATGCCAATTCGCCTTTGGATCTCTGTGTTGCACTTTCCATCTGTTAGAACATTTCCTAGGTATTTAAATTTTTGTACTTGCTTGATTATGGTATCTCCCATCTGTATTTGGCATTTTGGGTTGCACCTTTTGCTGATGTACTTGTTTGATTCTTGTAATTACCCTTATTTAATTATTTACTTGCTTACGTATTTACTTATATAATTGCCTGCAAATCTTCATTTTTTCTTTTCTTGTTTACCTTTTTTCTCTTTTTTACTTTTTCTCCTTCAATGTTTATCTCGTTTTATCTTCGTCCTTCCAATCTAATATTTATCCTTCTTCTTTTTTCTTTTTTGCTTATGTTTTATATTCCTCTTTTTTATTTATTTTCTTCACTTCCTGTTTTATATCTGACATTTTTTGCTGTGCTTTCTTTTTTCGTCTTCCTTTTTGCCTTAATTTTTATCTTACAATTTCTACCTTCGATTCTTTCGTTCTTTTTTCTTCCACCCTGGAACTAAATCATGACATCGCATTCCCTCGTATATGTTTTATACGCTAAATACGTTGGATAGTTTGTCAGTTTCATTTCGTTTAATTATCCTGTCGCTAGGAGGCGCAACAGGATTGTAATGGACAAGGTTGCTGTAGGTGACCAGTTTGTAAAGGAAGAAGTCACAATATTTTAAAGGCTGAGATGGAAAACTTTCGAAGTAAATAAATTCCAATTTTTTAAAAGAAAAAAAATTAACATGAGTTTGCTTTTTGAAAATATGTGATGCCCGACATGGTTGGACTAAATTAAGATGGCCTGCCAACGGAAAAAAAAGTTAAAACACTCAATTGTTGCATCTTAACTGAATTTGTCGCCGAGCCGAGAGCTGCTACAGGTTCTTGTAATGAACAAGGTTGCATAGGTAACCAATTTGTAGTAGAATAAATGACAACCTGTTAAATTAAGTAAATAAATTCAACATTTTCAAAATAAACAAATTCAATACGTGGGTGATTTTATTCATGATTTCTTAGCGAAAAATCAAAGATCGATCTACAGTACGATCGATTTAAATACTAGGATATACGGAAAGTGCTATGTTTTCAGTAAAGACAGCTTGCTCATTCACTAAGTCTTCCCGTAGTTTCGTATTTGTTGATCTTTTTACTGGTCCTACTTGATGGATGAATCAGTTTCGTATTTCAAACATCAATAGTCGTGTTGTTGATCTTCGTCGCCAAGTTGTTGTGGTGATGTAGCTAAACTTTGCCGCAAAGTTGTAGTGACCAGTTTGTGCCGAAAGTAAGACACGAAACAAGAAGGTAGATTCAAAACTGTGTATTAGCATAACAAGAAACAAGATATCCAAAGAAGTGTTAATAATAAGTAATATAGAAATAAATAATGTAATAATAGTAAGTTCGAAGGTATTATTACGCTGCCTGACTAGTAACTGTCGTTAACAGCTCTCATTAACTGATGTACTTGACTGCATGTAACTGCCCGTTAAACTGCACTTCCCTGCTCCTTAGAAGTTACGCAGGTATATAACAAGAGGAAGGGTTCATTCCTCGTAGGAGGGTACCATAACAGTTCGAGCTTATATAAAAGACAAGATTTCAAATATTGATTTTTAAAGCAGGCAAACTCTTTCGCTTTTTTAAGATTGATGCAATTTTCCCCATTTCCCCTCCTCCTTTGTCAGGATAAACTTACTTAAGAAATATTATGAATAAATTGTCTTCTTACGCTGTGTTTGTTTTTTGTTTTCCCTTTAAGAACATAACAAACAAAAGGCATTAATAGAAGAAAATAAAATAACTTTATCACATAAATACGTTTATAGGGGAAAAGCTTTTAACCAGGCTTCACTTAATCTTTATGATAATCTCGGACGAAATTGAGAAAAGATAATGATTGTTCGAAAAAGCTGATTAATATCACTTTTTTCTTTTTTTATAATAGTTTCACCCCAAGCAAGGCAGCATTGGTGCGCAGGGGTTACATGGGAGGAGAGCGATAAAAACAAGACACAAACGAAGAAAGTATAAGAGAAAGATGGGAATGAAGGAGATAAAATATGGCAGTTGACGTTTCATTTAAACTCTTGGAGATTGTAGCTATCAGGAAGCAAGTATACAGAAGAGTGAGAAAACAGGCGGGAAGTGCGAGAAAAGAAACTGATAGAAGAGAGGGTTTCAGTTGAAAGTTTTGACTATAAAAGGGTGGGGCCTAGTTTTCAATCTAGTAGCTCGATTAAACTCGTGTAGACAGAACACCAGGGAGATAAGCTCGTCAGAAGCCGTGAAAATATTTGTAAAAAAGACAGAGAGAAATTGTCTGAAGTCGAGCTGCTAAACTAGAATTGATTACATTGCAGATCCTTCTTTTAATTTTGTCGAGAACCTCGTAGCGCACGAATAGCAGGAGCACCAAACCAGATATGGCAACAGTATTCAATTCACGGACGAATGGCAGATTTGTACGTGTGTAAAATGGATTCTGACGAGAAAAACTTCCTAACTCGAAACAGTAACCCGATGTTGTAGATGAGCTGGTGAATAATTTCCTGAAGATTTGTATTTTTATAAAACTGTAAAAATATGCAAACTGCGAGCAAAAGAAAAATAAACATTGTTTTGATAAATATTTGATTGTTGTTAAAATTAAGATTGTGTGTAAAATTCTCCGTGTCAGGAAAATATTTAATTGTCCTGAAACTAGCGTAGCCAAGGCCAGATAATGTGGGCTTTGGAATTATGTACACAATGTATCAGGATATGACGTGATCGCTTATTTAACAGACAGAAAGTATTAGTAATAAGCAGCCGGTCGAGAATCGGGATTTGAACTAAGACCACGAAAGACCAGAGAAAACCGCGGACGAGTGCGGCCATCTGGGCCCTCGATGCCTGTGCGCTATCACCCTTTGACCATATTTTCACTCGACGACACGTTACTTGATGAGAGAATAAATTAAGTGGATATATATTTTATATACACGTTGTCCGTCGTTACATTTCAAGCCGATCATCATTCTTAGCTCAAGGTATACCATATATATCACCGATATATAGCATCAACATTCTGAGCAGTAGATCTAGCTATTGATTCGATGTAGTTGTTCCACTTGAGGTCGTCTTAGAGAGCGAGGCCGAGGATGTGCAGTGTATTGCTTTCTGGGAGACTAACGTGATCCATACTGATAGAAGGTAGGAAAGTTTCTCTACAGTAATTAGAAGAGAGCAGCTTCGATTTAGATGCATGAATATTTACCAGCTACACTACCACAGATTAGAGGTCCTTTTCAAGAGCAGCAGCGAAATTTACTTTGTCAGTTCTGGCAGATATCTTATTGAGACGGGAATAAGTTGTGGTTTTATCTGCATAGATGTCTACTTGTGAACTGATTACATCAAGAAGATCACCGATGAAGATCAGGAAAAGCATAGGACGTAGGATGGAGCCTTGAGAGACGCCCGCGTTCGTATAATATGATTTGGAAGCACGTCCGTTCAATACGACCGCCACTACGCGATTTTGCTAAGAACGATTAGATTAAATCGAACAAACGATTATACCATAGCCCTGTAGCTTGCGCAGAAGACCAGCATGCCAAAACTTGTCAAACGGTTTCGGAATCTCGAGTTTTACTGTTCATATCAAGAGCCTAGTATAATCGATGATTATCTTTATCAGAGAATAGGTTGTGTGATATAATTAACTATTTCATTCTTGATAATAGCCTCGAACACATTGCCAAATATTGTTAAGAGTCTGATAGGGCGATAATTAGAAGGGACAGAGGGCTCACCAGAGTTTTAAAAAAAAGAAACTACAGAGAAGGACTTCCAAAAAGCAGGAAAGCAAGAAGCAGCGAGCGAATAGTTGTAGAGTTTAAAGAGGACAGGGAAGAACTCAGGGGCATACTTCTTTAGGACGATGACTGGAATGGCGTTGCCTCCGCTTACCTTATGGGTGTCGAGTTACAAATTATATTAGAGATCAGAGAAAGGCTTATGTATACTTCACTCAGTTGACCTTCAGTTCTAAGTGGGAAGTCGGGTGTGGTTACTCCAGAGGAATCAAACCTTAAAGTTGGAGGAGAATTTGTGAGCAAAGCACTTAACTTGTTCGCTGTGTCTGTGAGGACCTTAAATTTAAATAATCGAGGGATCGTGTGTTTGGTTTTGCAGAGCCGCCAGTAGTCTTTGGAGCTAAACTTGCGTGATGTTATACGCTGCTTCATTCTATCAACAAACATTTTAGCATCATTTAGGATCAGCTTGCATTCATAACGAGCAAAAAAACAAAAAGGCGCCTATTGTAGTGAGGCGCGTCGCTCCGGTAAAGCTGAAAGAAGTGATTCCTGTGAGCAATGGTGGCCGAGCATGCAGGAGAGAACCAAACGAATGAATGAGGTTTAAGTTAGAACTTCCTGGTTGGGATGAAGTCATTGATACCAGCTTTCACCCAGTAGGGGCCTCAGATGTGCAGTCTAAACACTTTGTTCCAAGAGACATCACAAAGAAAATCGCGAAAAAAACTCCCAGTCCGCTCTTTGATAGCAGTAAGGTATTCTGCTATTAAGAGTCTTCTGGTGGGAAGCGGGGTAAAAAGAGATATTAACGGAAACCACAGAATGATCGGAGTTGCCAAGAGGGCAGAGCTGCATGGCATGGTAAGAGTCAGGGATAGAAGTGAAGCAGAGATCTAGATTCTTCTCTCTCTCTCTCTCTCTCTCTCTTTCTCTCTCTCTCTCTCTCTCTCTCTCTTTATCTCTCTCTCTCTCTCTCTCTCTCTATCTATCTATCTCTATCTGTTTCTTTACCTCTCTTTGAACAACTAATGTTATTTTTGAAAGTCAATCTATACTATTTTGAAATTTTAGCCAGCTAGCTAATCGATAAGAAACTTGAATAAATAAAAAATATTATATATATATATATATATATATATATATATATATATATATATATATATATATATATGTACTTTTGGGGCGATGTTACTGAGTTTCCGAAAGAATATTCCTGGAATTCCTACTTTCAATCCTTACATATTGTCTAACTTTCCAAGATTGATTGAAAATCTGTTTCTCTGTCAACAAGTTATTCCTGACGTGACCTCATGGAAACATCACTTTTGCCTAAAACATCTGTCATGTTTTTTTTTGCTTTTTGTTTTGTTTTGGTTTTTTGTTTTTGTTTCTTTGTTTTATTTTTTCCTAAAGCAGACAGACACAGTAAAATACGCTGTTGAATGAATAGCATAATCTCAGCTTGACGTCAACGTTGAAGTTAGTGCAAGGCCATCGTGTATGCAAATCGAAGAGCCATGATTTACGTACAACACAAAGGCTGGGGCTCTTTCGAAAGAGTGTTTTGAGCGTTTGCTAAAATACTTAATTACCAATTTTTTCTAACATACTCAATTACCAACTTGGCATTTTTATCAAAGTTCTGCGATAGCAGAATCCAAATTATTATACCAAAAGTTGATCAGCTACATATATAAAACGCAATTTGTTTATCCAGATGGATCAACCGACAAAATATGTTTCAATTTTATTTTTCTAGTTTTAGAACAATATGTTTTACAAAGGGATCCAAATTTTGAATACAATTTTGCTATGTTTATGTTTACTTTTGTTTGGTTCTGGTAATTGTGACTGTCTCAGTCATTATCAAGGAATGGGATTTGTCAATATATCAGACAAGATTGTGGACTTTTAGAGGAAGGCTGATATTCAAATTAATCCAAAGTGATGTTATATTTAAAACATATACAGCTAGATTGTACAAAAGAATATATGCAATATTTATGCGTATTATTATTATTATGTTGTCATTTTTCATCATAATTCGATTTCTGCTATGGTCGCACTACCAACCAAGTCTGCGGGAAGACCTGAGGCAGGTCGTGGTGTGTTGTTATGGCTTCATTTCATGTTTTTTATATCTCCCCTATCAACCCTAGCGTTACATAGACAAAGTTATCTTTAGTGTGTGGGCTGTACTTAACAAGACAATTTTTTGTATATCTCTTAAGCTGGAGGTTTTCAAGGATTCTTTCAATGTGCTGTTTTGTTCCATTTTTTATCATTCCAAGTGCACCTACTATCACTGGCACGATTCTTGTTTTCAATTTTCACATTTTTTCTATTTCAATTTCCAGGTCTTTATATTTTGACAGTTCTTCGAATTTCTTGGTTGCTATGTTACAATCCACTGGTCAAGTCATATCAATTAATAGGCAAGTTTTTCTTTCTAGTTTTTAACAATAATGTCCGGCCTATTTGCTTCAATTTTTCTATCTGTGTAGATGGTGTAATCCCATAGAATGGTGACATCTTCTATTTCTATAACCGGTGCTGAGTGATGTTCATACCAGTGTTTGTTTACATATTTTCCATAGTGTTTGCACATTGTCCATTGTAAATATCGTGACAATTTTTATATTCATTTGGGGCAAGTACAGAACATCCTGAGATTAGATGGTCTATTGTTTCTTGGTATTTATCACAGAACCTGCATTTTGAATCCGCATTATTATGTATAATATTTGCCTGAAAGTTCCTAGTGAACAGACTTTGGTCTTGCGCTGCAAGAATAAAGCCTTCAGTCTCAGACTTTCATCCAGATGCACGTAACCATCGATGAGTATTAACTTTATCAACATTGGATTTATTGGCACGTTCTGGATATTGACCATACAGAGGTCTGTCCTGCCAGTGTTGTTTCATCTGTTCAAGAGCTTTATTCTTGTCTTTCATTTTCATATTTTTTGCTGCAATAGTTGATTCTTGGCTTCTGTTTTGCTTTTCTACAGAATCTACTAAATGTAAATCTTGTTTGTATTTACTGCATACTGTTTTTTATTTATTGTTTGTATTTCTTTTATGATTGAATATTTTTCTTTCATTATTATTTATTTCATTTTTTATTTATTATTTATTTATTCTTTATTTCTTTTTATCATTATTATTATTATTATTATTATTATTATTAACATTAATATTATTATTATTATTATTATTATTATGTATACGTATTAAACATTTTATATACACTTCAATGTACCGTTTCCCGACAGGCATAATATGTGTGTGTGTGTGTGTGTGTGTGTGTGTGTGTGTGTGTGTGTGTGTGTGTGTGTGTGTGTGTGTGTGTGTGTGTAAATGCTTAGAATATTGCTGCCACATATGGTCTGATGCTTCTGCTATATATTTAGATAGCCTTTATAACATCCAAAGAAGAATTAGCAATATTATTGGTTCTGATCTGGCATCTCAGCTTCCGTTACTTTCTCACCGCTGTAATGCAGCTTACCTGTCTTTTCTATAAATACTTTCATAGTAATTGTTCGAATAAATTCTTCGTTATGGAATTTTTAACTTTATGAATTTAATTGTGTCTGTGTGTATCTGTGTGTGGGCATACTCTGAATATTGCTGCCACATATAGTATATTATTTTCAAATTTTATCCAGCTAGCAAATCGATAAGAAATTTGAATGAATAAAAGAAAGAGTACATTTCATACTATAATTTTCTTGTTTGTATTTTTGTGGGGAGGGGGTTCACAGAGTTTTCGCAAGATTATTCCTGGAATTTCTACTTTCAATCCTTACATCTTATTTCTAAGATTGATTGAAAATCTTTTTTACTGTCAACGAAGTATTCTTGAAGAGACACGGTGGAGGCATCACTTTTGTCCGTCATGTTATTTTTGTTTTATTTTTTTCCTAAAGCAGACAGACACAGTAAAATACGCTGTTGAATAAGTGGCATGATCTTAGCTTATATTTAGAGATTCTTTATAAAATCCAAAGAGAATTTGCAATGTTATTTGTCCTGACCGGGTATCTCGGTTTGCCACCGCCATAATGTAGCGTTCCTGTGCTTTTTCTGTAAATACGTTCATGATAATAGTTTGGATTCACTCTTCGCAATGGTACCTAAATTTTATGAATTTGTGTGTGTGTGTGTGTGTGTGTGTGTGTGTGTGTGTGTGTGTGTGTGTGTGTGTGTGAATAACACTTTCAACAAAGTGCAAAAATATTACAATCTGATCATAGACAGTGCGAAGAGAAACACGAATCTTAAAGAGAAGTGTCGATTCATATGTAAATCATTCAGTCATTTTTATGGGTTATATGCTAAGTTAAATAATGAACATTTTCTACATTTTTTTTATTCTCTTTTTTTTTTAGTAACGTCGGTCACATTAAGGCAAACAGACATGTAACGAATTAATCCTGCCTTGGTTCGAACGTTCGAGCTGGATGTAAGCAAATAAATAGGATATTCACTAGGCTAGCGTACTGTTGCATGAGCAGCATGGTAAAAAGGCTCAGTACAACGCACAAATCCTACACTGAGCCTAGTTATTGATCCGGATGGTGAAATTTTGTTCAAAAATAGAGTACACGTGCACTATACTGATCCTAAACTGGGAAGCAACAATTTGACCATCAGCGGGGCTCACAGATAAAACTGAGTTGGGGTAGAAGTATTGTAACATTCCAGGAGAGTGACTCATTGCGCTTACTAGGTCTAATATTCATTCATGCTTCGAATATTTTTGTAACATATAGTCCGATGCTTCTGTTAAATATTTAGAGTTTCTTGATAAAATCCAAAGAAGAATCAGCAATATTATTGGTCCTAACCTGGCGTCTCAACTTTAGTTCCTTTCTCATCGCCCTAATGTAGCTTCCCTGTGACTTTTCTAGAAATACTTTCGTCGTAATTGTTCGGATAAACTTTTCGCTTTATGAATTTAAGCGCAGTACTAGATTGGCGTCAAGGTTTCATCAATTCCCAGTTGAAATGGGTAAATGTGACCCTAAGTTTTTTTTTCTCGCACTTCTTGCCTGTGAACTCTTCTCTGTTTTTTTTTTTTTTTTTTGCTTTCCAGCCAACTTTGACCTTCAAAAGTTTAAATGCAATGCCAATCGTAATCTACCGTCTTCTGGATTCCTCTTCTATTTTTCTCGTTCCTTCTTAAGGTTTCACTTTTTTCTTGCAGTTTCAGTAACCCCTTCTGTTTTAGTAACTTTACTGCTTTGCATGGGACGAAATGATTAAAAATATAATCCCGTCATTTTTAGAGAGAATGCGTCAGTTCTAAAATAAAAAGTAAAGTCATTTTTTTATATAACTTCTGATTTTGATATACTGAGATAAAGTCAAATAGATTCAAGAATATTAGAATATATCCTTCATGATTCTGCAAGAAAAATGTCGTGTAACCGTGACCAAACTTCCCCTACAAGCCCGCAAGTGTAAATTAGCAATGTGCAGGCTTACGTTGGTGCCTGACATCTTCAAAACCATTTATCTTTCCATGTAAAGTGCATCATTCATTTCCATCTGACAGGAAGGACTCACCAACGGATTTTTATATTTCCATTGCAGAAACGAAATAGCTGAATATATAATTTGTTCTATTAAACTGAAAGAAAAATATTAACATTCAGGATTTAACCTCCCTTTTGGAAATATCGTTACTGATTTTGCTGCTAAATCAGCTGAAGAGAAGATATATTCGCTTGCTTCAGTGGACGTTGGTCAAACACTACCTTTCAAAAACGCGTCAAGTTACCACATCTTGCTCGACTCAAGTATATATAATATATATAGTATAATATACACGGTGATATAAAAATAATAAGCTGAAATATAAAATTTAATGATCGTTTTTTACGTTAGTCTGCATATTTACATGCATATATATGTATACTTTCGCAATTCGACGAGGTGCATTTGGTTAGCAAGCTTGTTCCACTAGATCAATTACGACTCTATAGTGAGTTCGATCCTCACTAGGTGCTCTTTATTTTGTAATCATAATTACGATTTTCAACCAAGAACCTTCGAGTACTATACCTCAGCTTAGAATAAAATTTACTGATTGAAATTACATTGTTAGCAAAAAACAGTCTTTCGAGTCGTTTATGAATTTTATTCCCCTGAACAAATACTTGAATGATATTACAAGCGGTTTCGGCTAACTGATACTCCAGTCTGAATTGTAGCAATAAAATCGATAAACTTGCTTTTTTGTATTATCATTTTGACAGTTTAAAATAACAATAAACAAGACAAAAAAAACTAGGGGCATAGATCATCAAAACAGAATCTACACTTTAAAATAATTTATTACATGAGCATAATTAACTTGCAGTTTTTCCTAAATAAATATCAATTAAAAATAAAAACAGCCGCAGTTAATTTTGTACAATTTGCATATATATATATATATATATATATATATATATATATATATATATATATGAATAATAGTTACTAATGGAAGTATATTCCACAGTATTTTACTATATATATATATATATATATATATAGTAATTATTATTATTATTATTATTATTATTATTATTATTACATATTGCAACTTAATAGTTATAAAGTTTCGGTATTAAAACACCATCATCAGGCAGTAAAATACTGTGGAATATACTTCCATTAGTAACTATTATTCATATTATATATATATATATATATATATATATATATATATATATATATATATATATTATTTTGATGCAAATTATGCAAAAATATTTTTTTAATTGATACTTAAAAAAAATAACATCCGCAATTATTTGCAAATACTTGTGTCTGCTTTGGAAATCGGGAAACATCAGCGGTGGTAACAACAGCCCTAAAGAGTGAAGACATCCCAATAATACCTTCACGAAACTTCGAAGTCAGCATGACTCTGCCCAATTAAGTAACAAACTTTACCATTTTAATTTTATTAACGTTCTCTCGGTATCGAGCACTTCATGACAAAAACCAGCAAGCCAAAAATACCTTTCTGCCTGTAAATCACTGAGAAATCATCAATCCTGGCACTAAGCATAATCACAATTTAACTGTACATATTCGTGTGTGTATGTACATGTGTATGTACATGTATGTGTGTGTGCATGTGTTTGTAAATAAACGTTATATTTAGTCGGTACACGTGTTAAATAGGGTCATATAGCTTTGCTTTAGCTTGCCGTGATGACTTGACTTCCTGTAGTTCAGAGGTAAACCAGACTTGGCATAAAAATGGTTACCCAGATTAGAAAGGAATTCTTACCGGTGTTAGTAGTGAATGGTCGTGTAAAATGTTAGCGTGTTACAAGTATCACGCACGTAGAGGATTTACAATGTAAATCCTTAAAGGATAAGAACGAAGCATAGAACTTTACAGTGTAAATTCTTAAATGAAGAGAGATTCAGAAGAACTAGAAAAGAGAACATTTATGAACAACTAGCAGTATCGCCCGACGTTGCTCGGCTGTAATGAAAGATTTAAAACTAATCCATGGTCCTGGAGCTCAGACTCAGCCTAAAGAATATTTGTGTGAAGTTTGGTGAGAATCGGATAAAAATTGTGGATTTGTATAAAGGACATACAAACAGATAAACAGACACACACACACACACAAACATCTTGCCTTTTATACATATATATTATCGATTTTCTGCACTATTGTAAGAACTGCAACCTTGAAACTTCTGAATATCGTTCTTATGTCTTTGTCTATGAGTGTATCAAATTTGATTGAAATTGGACCACTCCTTCTATAACCCGATATTTTCGATTATCAATTTTCGATATTTATCGGGGGTACCTCGACACAAAACCTAGCTAAGAACACTTGCAGACGCTTATAGTACAACTGTGTAAATTTTCAAGAAAATCGGTTCAGCTGTTTCGAAGTCTATAGGTAACGGACACACACACACAGAGACACACACACACAGACAAAGTTCCATTTATAAATAAGTTTAGATAAAACATAGCTCGCAATAAATACAATTATCCCAAAGCATAGGGCGAAACTGAACATATTGTTTCAAGCATAAAAGCCACATTAAAAAACAAAGTATGACTTATGACTTATCCAGAGGTTCGGTGGGTTTTTTTCAGCGATAATGAAGAGTGCCCAAATGTACCGGACAACAGGCTAATGGAGAGTGAAGGAAAAGAGAGAGGACAGTCTCTCCGCTGGCTTTTATATTAGATCAGCAATTTCTAGAGGTCACTTCGAGTAACTATGGGTGATAACTCTGAATGTCCTAACACCGGGAAGCACCTTTTCTATGTCTATCGATTGAGAGAGTGAAAATTTTTAACAAGCCTTTTTTTAATCCATTAATTACTTAAAATAAATCAATAAATATGAAGTGCTACCCAAAACAAATATAAAATTTAACAGAGTTTCCAAAACAAATATACTCTTGGAAAATCTACTGGAACCTACTTCGAATGAGGTGACTGAAATTTGATTTTAGGATAATTATTTTTTGTGTTTACCTCGTTTACTCTAACCTATAACATTTTCGTCCGTGATCTATCAGGAAGGCTAAACTTCCCTGAGGTAAATCATACCTATTGTCTGTTATTTATTATTTCCTCTCAAATTGGTACACTCCGTTGTGTCATTTATATGATGTCGACTAATTAAATTGCTTGAGGTAATGAAAAAGTATTGATTTTCAAAGCTAAATGTAGATAATACTAATGCCTCAAGAGTAAAATAATTTTACAGACAAAAACAGTCCTGTCGCGATTATGTGACATAACGAGATAATGGCAATAATATATTTTCACAATAGTCTTTTTTTCGATTAGTCTATTCTCTAACTTGTTAAATTAAAATATAATTTTTGTTCATCTTGTGTTTGTAGTTCGATCTGTGAACTACCTGAAGTTGTTATGTGCTTTGCTTTTTGTTTTGTTTTACATATATATATATAATTACTGACTTGGTAAGTGAGATTTTCACAATTTTGTTGATTTCAGTTCATTCTTTACAAAAAGAATTGTCCGCTACAATTAACTTGTTTTGGAGAGAATGAAAAAAAAGAACAACCTAGTGAATGAAACAAACATCCCCCAATACGTCTAATTTGTTCTTAATTTTCATCAAAGACTTTCCTGATGTCATCAGTTCTTAGTTAAGAATCTATGCTGAAGAAGCAACTATTTAATGGTTCGTCTGATCTGTTCATTGAGGTCAAATTATCAGCTTTTATAAAAAACATAACCTACATAACAGAGTATCGTGCCATTGCATCTATCCATCAGTTTTTAATGATAATTCAAAATCATTATAATTATAAATGTATATTAATATATAAATGTTATTCAAGATATATAAGTACTATTATATACTTGTGTATGGAGGAAAGTCTCTGACTAGATGTATAATTTTGAAAAGTTTTTTTAACTGATACAGAAACATAGAAATGATGAAATAAAGAGTGAAAGATTTCATATAACTGGAAAGCTTGAGAGACAAGAATTTTTAAAAAAATTATATTCCCTGGTTCATATATACATGCATATATACATATGAATTGTAATCAAATATAGATTAAAAGAAAAAAAAAGAAATGGACCTACTCAGAAAAATAAAGTGCACATCGCACAGAATAACCTAAACAAAGCAAAAAAACGTGTATATATATATATATATATATATATATATATATATATATATATATATATATAAATTAGATAAGATGTATTCAAAGATGTTGTATGTACATTTCGACATGAAATCCCCACAGGGGATAACGCAACACCTCAGCAACGAAAAAACATCCTTTCTGATACTGGAGAAAAAAATCTCTTCCTGTATCATTTTTTAATATTAAAAAAATTTTAATATTAATTAGTATCGGGTTTTTGGAATTTATCTTCCTGCTTTTTCCGCTTGGATTAAAGTATTTGAATATATATATATATATATATATATATATATATATATTTCATTTGAAAATGAGTTATTTCCGCAACCTAGGTTTATATATATATATATATTTCATTTGAAAATGAGTTATTTCCGCAACCTAGGTTTCCACCTTTCAGTATCTTCAAGCGATCTATAATAACTGATTTTTCAACGTTTTCCAAACGTGCACACAGGAATTTTTACGAACACGCGACTGAAATGTTTAACAACCGAATTTTTTTAAAATCAGAGAGGAGTTACTTACGGATCTTAAAACACGTTCAAGTTTGTATGAACCTCGTATGTATGTATAGGTGTGATTACATCAAGATTTTATTTCTGATCTTTCATTCAATAATATTTTTGTTCTGGAAACAACGTAATGGCTAACTTTTCCTCCTGCCACAATCTGCAGCCATTACCACCGTTGTATCACTTGGCTTTCTTTTACTATATTCCAAGTTATATCAGGGTCATTTCGATTTTTTCATTTTAATTTCTGCACGTGAAATTTGATGAAAAATATTGACAAAATCGTAAATCTAAAATTAAATTTGAAAAATAACTCTTCGCTGAAATTTACCTATGAACTCATGAACAAAATTTCGTTTCTTGACGTCAATATAGAACTAAAAGCCAACAAATTTATCACTTATTTGTATAAAAAAAAACTCCACCAGTAAGAACTCTTGTCTTTTTAACTACAATAAAAAAAATGTACGGAAAAATATAAAATAACAGTAACAACGAACTGCTTAAATAGAGTACATCGAAATTTCTCTCCCTTAATATTTTTGAGCGAAATAAGACACAGAAAACAAACATTAGTAAACAATAATTTTTACAACTAAATCATTGATAAACAAATAAAGTTATTCTTACAAAAAATACATGACACTAGTATTAAAAATAACACAAAAACCATCAACATATTTTATTGAAACCAAATGCACATTAATTATAAAAAAGACGAATTTTTATAGAAAAAATTGTTAAACGCCATATGTCTGCAGTAATTTCTAAAAATTGTAAAATTTATAATATATTATAGAAAATAGAAGACTGCAAAATACCCTTAAATTAGTTTATATTTGTACAAATAATCGAAAAAATTATTAAAAATTATAATAATAGAATCAAAATCAGCACATAAACCCAAGTAACAATAATTATCCAAATAATGAAAATAACAAAAATACAAACTTATGTAATTGTCGAAATCCTAACAATTGTCCAATGGAAATAGGTTCTAACAAATTCTATTGCTTACCAACGTACTATATCATCAAATGAAAACCAAACTGTTAAAAAAATTACACTGAATCTGCTAAGAACACTTTTAAGCAGAGGTGGTATTTGGATTTAACTTTCTTAAAAAATAACACATACCAAAACCAAACATCCATTACTGCGTATGTTTTGCAGTTAAATAATACAAATAAAACCTCCATAGTAAAATGGAAAATTCTGGAAAAAAACAAGAATCTATAAATCATTCTATAAGATCTGCCCTCTGTGCTTGAATGAAAAGCTGCAGATTATAAGGTTCCCTCAAAATAATGTACTTCTAAATAATTTTATATAACACCGCAAATATTTCTCTCTAAAATTTAATTAATTATAATTGTTCATTTATAACTTACGCGTTAATATTACTTGAAAATTATTTTACTGAAACAAAAAAATGGCTCGCACAATACTTATTTGGTTTTCATGACTCTAATATACCTTAGCATACAAATTATACTTAGTTCTAATTCTAAACTAAACAATCTAACCCTTTTAACTGATGCGGTAGTACAAAATCAAATTTTTAAAAAAAAAACCTAAAATCCAACCTGTTGTTAAAAATTATTGTCTATCAATGAAAATAATGTATGTTTCTAGTATGTATTTTACCCAAATAAAATTAAAGTGTCATGTTTTGATATTATGTTACATTGTTCTTTTACATGACACAAGTTTTCAACTCCATAGTTCAACGTAATTCACACTTTTGATTGATTAATATTGACACACCTACAATCATATTGTTTAACCTCCGCCCACCACCATCACCCCTTAATCATCTAAATATCCATGAAGTCATCATATTTTTTTAAATAAATCATTTTCACCGTTCTTTTTTAAAATATCACCTGAAAAAGAACAGAATTGTTCTGAAATATGAAAATCTTTTGTGTAGTGATATAATGCATTTATAAACCATTGTAACAACAAAATTACAATATTAAGGTCTACTTTGTATTGAGCACTCGTTATAAAGATAAATGTTTGAACCGTAGGTTTTAATCTATCTGTTCTTTCATTTCCTTACAATATATATATATATATATATATATATATATATATATATATATATATATATGCAGGTTTCGTCAAAAATGACAGATTGCTGGCCAAGTATCACATATATATATATGTGTGTGTGTGTGTGTGTGTGTGTGTGTGTGTGTGTGTGTGTGTGTGTGTTACGGAAAGTTTCGGAGATTAACAAAATGAAATCAACAACTAACATATTTATGTGTGTGTGTGTGTGTATGTGTATGTGTATTTACGGCTATGAATATTTGTGAAGATGAATCAGATCAATTGATGGCTTCCCCTATTTTGTTAGTGTTCGCAGGTTCGATTCCTGCCGAATGACACACTTTTATTTAACAAATATTTTCATAAATATTCCGGCCGGTATGTGTGTGTGTGTGTGTGTGTGTGTGTGTGTGTGTGTGTGTGTGTGTGTGTGTGTGTGTGTGTGTGTGTGTGCGCGCGCTGCTATATCGTGTTGAATACACCGGTTCCCGTCAGATCACCGAAGTTAAGCAACATCGATCCTGATCAGTACTTAATGGGTGACCATTTGGGAATACCAGGTGCTGTAAACGTAAGGACCAAGAATGGTCCACCGGTCCTCCAGGTTTGGGGGTTGGGTGCAGGGCTAACAACCCTGCCCCGTAAAAAACAGTTTGCTACAGAAACAGCAACAAAAAGTTGCTGCCCTATGCACCATCTGGGTGTGATGGATAAATGATGATGATATATATATATATATATATATATATATATATATATATATATTCTACAACATTCTATCACAGGTTGGAGGTTTTTTTATGAGCTGCAATCAGGTTTACTTTGTTAGCCTTGGCAGATTTAATATTGAAACGAGAGAGAACGGTGGTGTCATCTGCGGGATTTCTAGCTCTCTCAGAATTGGCTCACTGTATAGAGTGAATAAATCCGTTTAGAAGACACATCCTTGTCGCTTTTTGTAAATCTACTGAACTCATTTCCTGTCCGTATGCAGGCGGTTTGCTGCCAGTATAGATTTTTGATTATTTTTATGTCTTTCTCGAATATGTCAAGGTTGCTGAGAAGCTTCAACAGAACTTTGTAACATACACTCACATAACCATATCATATATATTATTGGAGCCATTTTTAGTGTAAGATTTGCTCCGTTTTTCCTTATATTATGAACGCAAAGAAAGCATGTAAAACACACTTACAGGTACACACGCCCACACACACTCACTACAATTGACGACAGCAGTAGCAGCGAAAAATGACCATTCGTTAAAAGGTACAGTTCACAAGCAAACGTGAAAACAAGCTCTTCCACCATTTTGAAGATGAGATTTTGATCTCGAAATATTAATAAATAATAAATAGGTAATACCCAACACCTTCTTTACCCTCCTTTATTTTAGTAAACGCATTGTGATAGCCTTCAAAACCTACCCATACACCTAATATATATATATATATATATATATATATATATATATATATAGTGAGACAAACTGGAAAATTTTATTAGCGATGCATTTCGTTTCGTGTTGCGATTTCCGAGGATTTGTAGTCACCGCTTCAACATTGGTGCTGGATGCAGCAATTACACTTGTTGCCCTGACTGCTGCAGCTTCAGCGGTCATACGCCCTAACGCCCAAACTGAGCTCTTTTTTTAGAAGGCATGTGAAAAAATCTACAAAAACTGACCACACCTAGTGTGAGTGCCTGTTACTTTAATCGAAGATGGCTGCTAAATTACTTGGAACGCAATGTTCACAATACTCACACAAACATCAAATCTCGTGATGCAATAATGTTTATAATATTAAATGGATAAATTCCTTTAAAACTCGGTTATATGAAAAAATAATTATATAAAAAATTGTTTCAAATTGTTAAAAAATTCCATTAAAAATTCTATTTTCTTTTGTCTTGCGTAAACGTGATTTGATGTTTTGTGTGACATGTTTTGTGCATCATGGCTAAAGTGAAATAAGAAAATATAACTTATTATATTATTGTATCTACTGATAGAAAGGTTGGGTCACTGTGTCGGAACGTTTTTCTCGTCAAATTCCATTTTGCACATTTGTAAATTTACCATTCGGCCGTGCATTGAATACTTTTGCCATAAATAAAAACGTTAAACAAATAAAAATTCAAATTTAAAAATGGGCAGTTATTGCATTTAAACTAGTATTTCTTTCATCTTACTTGGCTTGTTGCTTACGGTCATATCACGTTGAATACACCGCTTCTCGCTCGATCACCGAAGTTAAGCAACGTTGAGCCTGGTCAGTACATAGATGGGTGACCGTTTAGGAATATCAGGTGCTGTAAGCGTTTAGTGACGGATGTACGTTGTGGTGCAGTGGATATCGACTCGGAAAGAGAAATCGGTGAGCCGAGTTCGAATTCTAGTTGAATACCCTGCATTCACTTAATCCCTGGTACCCTTGGGAAAGGTATTATGGGTTAAATAACAGGGTAGGACTTGGGAACCCTGTCCTTAAAAACAAATCCCAATGAATCTTGATACTCGAAAAGAAAAAAGTATTACTAGACACAAAACTTATATAAAAACAACAATTTAGTGTTGAAAGAAAAAGGTATTACCAGTAATAAATAAAATTTAGTTGTCAATAAATGACCCGCCGAGGTTGATATGCCATAAAAAACAAAACAACCACCCAAACAACTTCTCTTGTTATTTACACCAAATTTAATAGTCTTAAGTTGTCTGAATTTCTTAGATGAAGCATTGTCAATTAGTCTTAATTACACTTGTATTTCTTTCATCTTATTTCTCTTGCTTATTTAAACGAGATGATAAAATGTAATAGTCTTGTCTTAATTTCTTAAAAGAAGCATTAATTATTATTCATTTTTGGTTCATACTTATTATATCTTATTTCTCCTACTTAATAACATTAAGTCTTGATGCGATTCTTCCTCTTCGTGATTCCTTCAGTAAGATTTAAGATAGCTTAGTGGCGCTCATCATTTAGTGTGTAACCAAACTGTTAACCGACAGCCGAGGACCACAATGTACGGTGCCGGTTCCCCCAGAGTGACCACTTGGTCGTTGAGTTCATCTGGAGACCAATACGCTCTGACCATTGCCCGCCTCTGCAACTCTCCTCCGCCAAATAATGCAGTGTAAACACTAACCCCTCATGTGTTTTAGCTGTTGAAGTTGTTGCCCGAAGTGCGGCACGTGTAACCAGCATATAAAAAATGAAACATAAAACTAAATAAATTGCTGCCGCATTTCAAGAGGACGTCTAATCTGAAATTAAATGAGGTAAGAAATTATTCGTAAATTAGAGTACCTCTTTAAAAAAAAAAGCTGTTCTTCTTTAACCACCACAGCGAAACTTTCCTGTCTACTGTCAGAAAGAATGACGCTAGTCTTCCAGAGAGAAACATAATGCGCCTTTTTGTCCTCACTTTCTCAAATGACCTCAAATAGAATGACTACATCAAATCCATAGCTGTATCTACTGCTAGGAAGGTTGGGTCACTGTGTCAAGGTAAGAAGTTTTTCTCTTGAGAATCCATTTTGCACATTTGTAAATCTACCATTCGTCCGTACATTGAATACTGTTGCCATATCTGGTCGGGTGCTCCTGCTATTCATCCTGAGGTTCACAACAAAATCCAAATGATTATCTGCAATATAGTCGATTCTGACTTGGAAGCCTGCTTTCAGTCACCTTTTCACCGACGTGGTTTGGCTTCCCTCTGTCTTTTCTACTAGTATTTTCATGACAACTGCTCTGACAGGCTTTTTTCTCTTGTCCCCGACTATATCGATTTACACGTGCTACTAGAGTGTCATCAAGACCACACCTTTTTATTATAGAAATAGTTAAGTGAAACCTTCTCTTCTACTCTAACAGTTTCTTTTCTCGCACTTGCCGTTTGTAGAATTTCCTTCCATTTGCTTGCTTCCCTGAAAGCTACAATCTTCAAAACTTTAAATGCAAAGTCAAATTCTACATTCTATCTCCTTGATTCCCATCTTTTTCTTATCCTTTATGTGACATTCCCTGTACCTTGTTTTTTTTCTCTCACCGTAAATCCATACGCACTAATGGCATTCCTGCCTTGTTTGAGGTGAAATGATTGTAAAATAAATAAACATGTTCTTTTACAGCCAGCATTTTCGTTACCAAAGAGTGGTTATCTTAAACAATGTCAGAATTGTAGAACAATAAGTCTGGTGCGCCACCACAACAACGTCATGCTTTGTATTATCCTTAACCGTCTAAAATACATGGCTGAAGAACCCCTGTCAGAATAGCAGACTGGTTTTAAAGCAGGACAGAGCACAGCGGAACAAATTTTGAACTGTTGAATCCTCATTGAACAAAGATACCTGTTAGACAATTTCATTGATTTCAAGAAAGTATTTTATCGGGGATGGTGTGATGGCCTCTAGCATGTTTTCAAAGGACTCAACATTGAAGAAGGGTTCATGAAAGTCATTCAGGCTCTCTATAACCTTGCAACCAATGCAGTTTTGAGTTACCAATAAAAGATTTCTTTCAGGCAACGATCGGAATGATACACTGATGCTTATTCTCTTCAATACTATTCAACCTGCTTCCGAAGAGGATTATGCAGGAACTTTCCACTATCACGTTACTATCGGTGGTAGAACTGTCTGCATTTCGCAGATAATATTGACCTTTTGGCGGGCAGTGAGCTGCATGACCTGACCAACAAACTCGTTGAATGAACCGGCGCATATGGAATGAATCACAAAACAAATAAATCCAAAATAACGGTGAATAGCCAATCAACACCAGTGTGATCATCATCGTGGATGGTGGATCGCTGGATGAAGTGCCCAGCTTCAAATACTTGGGAGCAACCCTATCAAAAGATGGCACCTGCAACGCAGAAATCAGCACACGGATCGCCACAGCAGCTATGACCAGACTGGGATGGATATGAAAAAAAATATCAGCTTCCATTCCAAGTTAAAGCTCTACAAATCGTTGGTCGTATCCATCCTACTCTACGGGGGAATGAGACTTGGACACAAAAAAAAAGGACCCAGACGTTCATGAACAAATGATTGAGAAAACTCCACTGCATCTACTACTGGGTGCACAAAATTAATGACTTTATAAGTAAAAAGTCTCGTGTGCCGACAGGAATCTCTCCTCCCCACTATTAAACGTGGCAGGGTTTGAACACGTTCTTCTTCTTTATGTGCCGTGTCTCGTCAGGACGTTGGTGATCATGGACTTCCACTTGCCCCTATTCCTTTTCGCTCCTCTTGGTATCTCTCCTAAACCCCCGTCCGCAATCCACTTGCTCAAGCTCATCAAGTATGTCTCGCGCTGCTTTCCTCCGTCTCGCTTTCCATACGTTCTGTGGGTATTAGATTCCTTAAGCCCTCCTTCCTCATTACATTTCCCAAAGATCACAGCCTCCCTTTCTGATGCTAAGTATAAGTTTTCTTTTAGTTTGCATCCTCCCCAAAACCTCGTCGTTACTCACATGTTCGCTCCATAGTATCTTCAGCATCATTTCTGTTGCTTCGAATCTCTCCTTCATCTTTGAGGAGATCGTCCAGCATTCGCTGTTATATAGAAGGACAGACATTACATAACAGTCTAGTACTCTTCTTTGTTTCCAACGAAATCTTCCTGTCTCTCATTACTCTGGTTAGCTTTTGAAATGCGTCCTTGGTCATGCCAGTTCGTCTTCGGATCTCAGTATCACACTTTTCATCTTCTGTCAGAACACTTCCCAGGTAATTACATCTCTGCACCTGTTTGATTTTCGTATCCTTGACCTGTAGTTGGCATTTTGGGCTCCTCTTTTTACTGATGACCGTGCATTGAATTTTCTTGAAGTTTATGCTTTGTCTTTTCTTCTCGCTTTCCCTTGTTACTTTATTTTCCTTTCTGTGTCTGTTATCAACACTGTGTCATCTGTGTACTTTATATTGCTGAGATTGTGGCCGCTAATCCTGCCAGGGCTTCTAACTTTCCCAGAACTGTTTAAATGTACAGGTTGAATAGATCCGGTAAGAAAACACATCCTTGTCTTACTCCCATTTTCTATTTTTGTATATCAGCTGAATTCATTTCCTGTTCGTGTGCAGGTGGTTTGCTTTCAATATAGGTTCTTGATTATTCTAATGTCTTTCCCGAATATGTCGAGGTTGCCGAGCATCTCTAACAAGTCTTTGTGGAGTACTTTGTGGATTACATTTGAGTAGTCAATAAAACAGTTACACATCCTTCTGAATTTATATTGTTTTTTCAGATAGCATTCTGAGCATAAATTTCACGTTCCTTGTTCCAGTGTCTTTGACAAACATGCATTTTTCTTGTCTTGTCTTTGGCCCGATTCTGTTGCTCGCTCTGTTCATCAGAATTCGGATGATGAGTTTTGTTATGTGACTCATTAAGCTGATTGTTCGGTGGAGTTCACATTACTTTGCACCTGGCTTCTTGGGTAGTGCTATGAAAATTGATTTGCATAAGCTCTCCGGTATATTTCCATTGTTGTAGATTTCTTTAATAATTTTTGTGATCCTGTCTACGCTGAAATCGTCTAAGATTGTCAACGTCTCTATTAAAATACTGCCTGGTACTGCTGCTTTGTTTTTATTCAATTTGTCAAGTGCAGTTTCCACTTCAGTTTTTAATATTTCTGATATGTCGGTACTTCTGTATATTGTTGGTTGCTCTTTCTTGTCGTTGAAGAGATCTCCTATATATTCTTCACACCACTGAAATATTTTCTTTCTCTGAGTGTTCCCTTTAATGCATCCTGTTGCCAAGCATGTTTTTGTTCTGTTAGTTCCCTTAAATTTTTATGGATATCTCCTTTATTTGTCGAGCTCAGTTTCTTTATTTCTGCACATTTGTCGTTGAGCCAGTCTTCTTTAGCCTGTTTGCATTTGCTCCTTATTTTCTGGTGTAGTTTCCTGTATTCTGTTCCCCGTCTTGGTATTTTTTCTGTCTTCTTTGCATCATGTCAAGAACGTCATCGGTGATTCACTCATTTTTCTTCCTACGTTCGTTTTCCGTTGAGATGATGTCGTTTGCTGATGTCACTAGGGCTTCCCTTAGTGTGTCCTATTTCGAGTTTCCGTTTCCAATATGTTCTTCGTATTTTCTTTTCACACTGTCCGTTTCTCCTACAGGTTCGGGTCGTTCTAGAGTCCATTGTATTGCAGTCTGGGTTCTGTATTAGGCTTCTTCAATCTTCAAAGTTACACAGTATAAAACCATCAAACAAGGCGCCGTTGAAGGCGGACGCAAGCAGGTACGGCAACGTAAGAGTTGGTCAGACAAAATCAAAGAGTGGACGGACATGTCAATGCCGGAACTTCTTAGAGCCACCGCCAGCAGATCATCCTGGAGGAAGTTGTCTATTTCTTCTGTCCTTAGCCCCTACCCCAATCCTGACGAATGAATCAGTCAAGGGACTGATGATCATGATAAATAATAAGGTGTAGTTGATGATTTACAATGACACATAACAAAGGGAATTTGGATTCATGCCTTTCTATAAAGTATTATGGCTAAAATGAAATAAGCAGAAAAGTTATTCTAATGAAATGAAACATGGGCAGTTATTGTATTTAAACTAGTGTTTCTTTCATCTTATTTCTCTTGCTAATTTACACCAAATAGTATTAAGATGTAATAGTCTTAATTTTCTTCTTATTCCTTAGATAAAGCTTCATCAATTAGTTTTAATTATTACTCGTATTTCTTTCATCTTTTTTTTTGCTTGTTTACACTAAGTAGTAAAACTATGTAACAATCTTAAGTTGTCAAAAGTTCTTAGATGAAACATTTTAGAATATTTTTAATTGTATTTCTTTAATTTTTCCTGCAAATGAATTTCTTTCGAAACAAAGAAAAGAGTACTGAACAGTTACATGGTATCTGTCCTACTGTATAGCAGTGCATGTTGGACAATCACATCAAAGATGAAAAAACTTGAAGCACCAGAAATGTAGTTCTACGGAAGGATGCTGAGGATACCATGGACTGAACATGTGAGTAACGACGAGGTTTTGGAGAGGATGGAAACGAAAAGGAAACTTATACTAAACATCAGGAAGAGACAGTTGAAATTTTGGGGGCAAGTCATGAGAAAGGAGGGTTTGGAGTATCTGATACTCACAGGACAGATTGAGGGAAAGAGGGACAGAGGAAAGCAGCGCTTAACATACTTGATGAGCTTGAGTAAATGGATGGTATAACAGGTTTTGAGAAAAATAGCAAAATGACAAAAACTTATTAAGAGCTACAAGGGGCAGGAAGATATGGAGGTCCATCATCGCCTACCTACAGAAGAGACATAAGCTTCTTTCGGCTATATCCCGTTAAAAATTCCAGTTCTAGTCTGATCACTGAGAGTTAAGCAACGTTGAATCTAGTTAGTATTCAAGTGACGAACTGCTAAAGAATATCAGGTTTTATGGATGGGCTGGTTGTATAACGGTTATTAGTGCAGAAATTGGAATAAACGACATGTGTTCAAACTTTAGTCTATTACATTCACTTTTGCACAAATTCCCTTAGAAGGTATGACTCTAACGTTGGATGGCCATGGTTTGAATAGCAGATTAGATCGGGCACTCTTTCCTTGTTTGCCAACCAGTCTAAGAGAAATAAAACTCTCATTTTCAAACCATAAATAACGGCTAAACACACTACTGATTTCTCGTTCTGAGCCGATATTTGCTGCAACAAAACGCACCTCCTCAAATCTGATTTATACACATTTTAAATGTTTTTTATTTGAATTTTCTTTATTTTTTGTGAGGGGAAACAATAAAATAACAACATCTCAGTTTAATATCTTTTATTATTCTTGATATTTCTTTTTCACTAGACTCGCTTCTTCATATTTTACTGCTGTTTTATTTTTATCACAAAGGTTTACAGCCGATATATTCTTCGGCTTTCAAAGTAAATTACATGAACTTAGATCCTTAGGAAAAAACGTAAATAAACTATAAAAAAATAAAGCTTCGGTGATATTTAAACTCGCATCGATATCATTGGGAGCCTGCCTTAAATTAAAAGTCAGTTTAGCCAGCTTAACATCTTAGAAACGGCTGACGAGATTAATTCATAATAAATTTATTTGCCCTCCAAAATGACGTTAAATAAAAAAAATTGTGGTTCATTATCGAAATTATTTTGTCTGGGAATAAGCTATTTTATCTAAACTTATTTTTAAATAAAACTTTGTCTCTGTCTCTGTGTGTGTGTGTGTGTGTGTGTGTGTGTGTGTGTGTGTGTGTGTGTGTGTGTGTGTGTCCGTTACCTATAGACTCCGAAACGGCTGGACCGATTTTCTTGAAAATTTACACAGCTGTACTATAAGCGTCTGCGAGTCTTCTTAGCTAGGTTTTGTGCCGAGGTACCCCCGATAAATATCGAAAATCGATAATCGAAAAAATCGGGTTATAGAAGGAGTGGTCCGATTTTAATCAAATTTGATACACTCATAAACAAAGACATAAGAAACGATATTCAGAAGTTTTAAGGTTCCAGTTCTTACAATAGTGCAGAAAATCGATAATATATATATATATATATATATATATATATATATATATAAACGGCGTGTGTGTGTGTGTGTGTGTGTGTGTGTGTGTGTGTGTGTGTGTGTGTGTGTGTGTGTTTATCTGCCTGTATGTCTGTACTTTTTCAGCCCTTTTATTTTAGTTTTTGCTTCGGGTTTGGCTCTAAGTAGGTATAATTGTAGTTCTTAGTCTCAGTCATGATAAAACTTACTCAGAGGACTTATTTAGCCTTCAAAATTTAGTTTAGGTAAAAAAAAAACTTATTTGATATCGATACCAGGAAATCAAAATTTGACTTACATCCATTAATTTTTCTTTCAGTCTACAGTTTTACTTTAACTGGAAACAACTATTGCTTTTTAGCCTTTCGTACTAATGTCCAAAGAGTCTGAGCTCCAGGACCATGGATTAGTTTTAAAGCCGGGCTATACTGCTAGTATATATATAAAGTCAATGTCATTTTGTATCTTTATCTGTCATCGATCCTTATCCTCACTATTTGAAATAAACAGATATTCCTCTGTTATGGTAACAGGAAGTATAACTCGACACCAATAAACGAACATTTTCAAGTTAGATTGTTGGACTGTTAGATTGTTTGAAAAATAATGTCCGATTTTTTAATAAAACGTTTGTGTTCCAATATATTATTATAATAGTTTCACAAACGTATATTACTCATTCCTAATGATTAAAGCGTTCTCTTTGTTGATTTTATATCAGTCTCTTTCAGAATTTAACTTCAAACATTATATACTCCTCGTATTGAAATTAAAAAAAGAAGAGATATGTTTACTTCGTTTTGCATTAGTTTAAGCTTGCTTCTCAAACTGTTACTAACATTCACAGAGAAAGGGGGTGAAGGATACTTGTGATTGGACAGTACAGCCATGGTTTATGAAGTTTCATATTAGGGATACTAATGGTGAAGATCAAGGTGGTATAGGATGTCTATCTGCAATTGGCAATCAACATCTAAAAAGCCCACGTCAAAATGTTAGAGAAATGTCTCAGATAATTTCAACAATATCGGACCATCTCAAGAAAATTGGCAATGTGATGTAACTCGATAAATAGATTCCACATGAACTAAGTGAAAACCAAAGAGTTCGACGTTTTAAAGTATAGTTAAAGTTGCATCAGTGAAAATCAAATGATTCATTTATTGATCGAATATTGAATTCTCATGAGAAATGCATTCTTTATGACAATCGTAAACTATTGAATCAATGACGGGATCATGACAAAGCACCCAAAAGCTTTCCAAAACCGAAATTGATACAACAGAAGATTATGGTGACTTACTTGCGGTCCGGCATTGGTGTTATGCATTACATCTTTCAGGAATCTAACCAGAGCATCACTGCTGAAGTTTCTTGTCAGCAACTGGATTAAATGCGCATTTAGTTAAGCAAAATGCGACCGGCACCGATTCATCGGCGAGGTCTAATTTTTTTTCATGAAGTTTACTTGGCCACCTGCTGCTAGGATGATACTGCATAATCTCATCGAGTTGGGGTATGAAAATTTACCACATCCCTTGTCCTCTCGTCTACTGACTACCGCTTTTTTCAAGCATCTTGACAATTTTTAAGCCTAAAACATGCCGTTGCAAAGAACTGCATTCAAAGATTTCTTGGCGCTTAAATCTTTAGTGTTTTATCGTGAAGGCATAAATAAACTTGTAACTCGATGGCAAAAGTGTTATGGTGCCATATTTACAGTAGAATAGACTCTTCATCCTAGCATAAATACTAACCTGCGTAACTTCCGGAGAGGTAGTCGTGAGGCAATCGAGACGCAGTGTAACTATACAGTTCGGACTTACACTACTATCTTCTGACTACTAACAGTCTCACTTTGTATATATGTTCTGTTATTCTAATATACTGGTTGAACATACCTTCTTGTTTTCCGTGTCTTTCTTCCTGGACGTAACAGTCAGTCAGTTAAGTGCCATACGTGAAACACGCTTGGGCGATCATGATCCGAAAGAGACATGACTGACTGGGCAGAAGATTATCCCACAGTATGTTGCCATTGCTTTCTGCAGTAGACTGGTTGCCTGCCAAGGCTATAGAACCCAATCTGTCCTGTTATTTAACCCATAACTGAAGGGAAGAGACGGATTAATACTTTTCCCAAGGGTATTTGCGCGTAAGTGAATGCAAGGAATTCAACTGGAATTTGAACTCGGCTCCCCGATTTCTCGTTCCGAGCCGTTATCCACTGCACCACAACGCACATCCTACGTAACAGACTACAACAAAAATGTATAGATATCAAGAGTTTCTATTTGACTGGTTTAAACACTTTTTAATGGATTCAATCAGGAACAAAAGTTGAAACTAAATTTAGACATTATTTTCCGAACAACCCACTACGATCTTTAGTATCTATAATATGAAATGATGTCGCAATACACGAGTGTATCGTTAAGTTTGTCACAGCATGTAAAAATCGAAATCGCCAGAGTAGTAATGTTCTACGAAACTATTACTGTTATTACCTCAAGGCGCCAAATATATGTGCGTATAATGGCTGCTACTGACTAATACGACGATCATTAACTTTGAACTGATCACTTGACCACGATTCTGCCCATCTATTCGTAACTGTGGACCATAAAGCATTCGAAATGGCTCTGAAAGAGAATAATTTGAAGAAAGGGGAAAGAACACATTTGATGAGCGTTGGTGACTGGTGAGATTGAGAAGTGGGGAATAGGGAACGAGGAAAAAGGAAATGATAGTTGCGATGATATGAGGACGAGCGCAGGACACGGAATGTCGAACGTGAATGGAATAAGAATTGTGACATATGCGAGTCTTTGAAGCGTAGATGATCCACTACGCATAATAGACGTTTTGATTCCCGCTGATCAGTTTTATACTGATTGCTCTCCTTTTTCATTCTCGACTCGAACGTACACGCAAGCAGATCAGTAATTTCATAGCCTAATGATGAAAAAAATACATTTATTTTACGCAACAAATATTCATATTGCAGCACTAACCTGTCAATGTACAAAGTTTCTCTTTTAAACCCATACATCAAATATCACAAATTGATTATTTCAAGTAAAAATTCAGATAACTGTCTTAGACTATATACATACGCGAAAACACACACATACACACACATATATAGAGAGATCACATTTTAGCAGAAATTTATTATATCAATGATAGGTATTATCGTCGAAAACTCAGGTAATCTTGACTGGAGTCGGTAAAGTTCAATTATATAGACAATTGCTGATGTCTCCAGTTGAGTGGATTGAACGATTCACAAAAATGTTCGTCTACAAAACTCTGGAGTTGGAGTGCTAATAAAGCACCTGTCAGATAAGTGAAAAATTTTATATTTTTATATATTCATTAGTCATCGATATACAAGCCTGTTTTGCTGCGTCGCAGCTTATCAGTGTGGCTAGACACATCCACTTGCTTCTAGCCGGGATCGAAACTCGACTGATTTGGTGTCAGTCAAAGTCGCTACCCACTAAGCCATAGGCGCATGAAATCCGAGAACGAAAATTTTGACGTGTTGTATATAAGCAGTGTCTACACACGCCAGTCACCGAAAGAACTCATTCATTCTTAAAAGTAATGCATATATCGCAGAAGTTGAAACTATTTTTAAAACTTTCTTCTCTAGAGAGCTCAATCATAATGAGAGCATAATATATTAGTCATATATATATATATATATATATATATATATATATATATATATATATATATTAAAAAAGGATTAATTCAAAGATGTTGAATGGGCATTTCGATATAAAGATCCCCACGGGGGACGACACATCACCTCAGCAACAGAAAAAACCTTTCAGAAACTGGAGAAAAATTAGTCTACTTTTCCATTTTAAATAGATTGCAAAGAAATTAAAAAATAAATAATAAAATAAAATAAAAATAAAAATAAAGGGAAAGAAAAAGAAAAAGAAAACGAAAAAGAAAAAGAAAAAGATAGAATAAAATCAAATAAATAAGAAAAGAAAAAAAATTGACATCGTCTGGGTTCGCAAAAAAAAGGGAGAATGTAACTAAAAATTAACAGACAGCCGTGTTAAATCGACGTAAGTTTAAGCAACACGGAAAAAAGGTGGTAAGAGAGATAAAAGAAGGAAGGGAGGGAAAAAGAAAGAAACTAAAGAAAAATTTTTTTTTAAATATTACAGACGCTGGACAAATTCAAAAACCTAATTTCCCCAAAACGTTGAAGTATTAGAAAAAGGCCTTTACTTAAAAAGGCATAATTATTAATAAAAGGGAATAAAAAGATATAGGATTTAAAATAAAATTATTTTTTAAAAAATTAGGTCATTTGAAATTAAACTAAATAAAGACAACACTAGGTAAAAAAAAAAAAGTAATTACAATTTTTATATACATACCTATAGAAGTACACACATACATACATATATATACACACACAATTCTACGAATAAGAATACATATATACATACACATACACACACATACATTCAATTTATTACACACTTATATACATATACATGCGCATACACACATATATATGTGTGTGTACACACCTATATACAAAAAATTCATATACACACAATATACATGTGTACACATACATGCACACATATACACACACACACACACGCACATATATATATATATATATATACATATTCCATATGCACTCACACACATACATATTAATGAATATTATGAAAAGGAGCATTTAAATAGCTAAAAAAAATTTTCAAAATTACATATAGCCCACATACATAAATACATATATACATATATATACATATATATACAAATATGCACATCCACACACAAACATACACATAATGTAATTAATTGTAATTAATTTTTTTTATATATTTGCTCTGTAATATTTTATTACATGGAGCTCTCTTCGTGTATCATTTTTTAATATTAAAATAAATTTTTAATATTAATTAGGATCGGGTTTTTTGGAATTTACCTTCCTGCTTTTTTCCCTTGGATTGAAGTATCTGAATTAAAATATATATATATATATATATATATATATATATATATATATATATATATATAGTCTTAGTAGTCTTGTTTGTGGTTGGTTGGTTGGTTGGTTGGTTGGTTGTCTATTTTATTTGCTTTTATTGTGCAGGTGTTTGATTTCTTTTTAATGCTTTTTCATTGCTTTTTAATGTAAGTATGAGTAGGTGTTTGCTTAATGGCTTCTTTTAGTTGGTTTTTTCTTGTCATTTAGTTTGGCCTCTTTCTGTTGTATTGACCTCCTTTATTGACTCGACCTTTTTTATGTTATGGTAGAGTGTTTTGTTTTCTTTTATGTATTTGTGTTTGTGGGCTTTTATGTGTGGGTTTTTCGTTTGATGGTTGTTATATTATTTTCTGTTTTTGTCGTGATTAATTGTTTGTATATTTACATTTATATTTTTATTTGTGTGTTTCGTTTTTCTTGTTATTTACTGTCATTTGTGTAGCAAAGTAGGTATTTATTCGCATGTGTACATTTTTCATTATCTCGTTTCTTTTATTTAATATTTTACTTTGGTTATTAAAGATGATTATTGCTAGTTTCTCTTCTAAGCATAATTTACAGTTTTTGCTATTGCTGATTTGGGGTGATGTTCTTATTTATTATTTTTCATTAAATTTTGGTGGTAATGAATTTTTTCTGGATCCGCATTTATTTTGATAGTGTTTTTCATCTTTCTGTGTTGAGTGATGTTTTGTGATTGTTGAATCTTTCTTTGAAGAGTGCTTCTGTTGCTTCTATGTACATCTTTTCGTTTGTGTTGATGTTATTTGTCGCGGTAGCTTTGAATATTATGTTGTTGGTTAGACATTTATTATTAAGTGGATAGTTGTTTTTCTTTCGGTAGTTACATTTTTTCGTACTGTGTGTTGGTTTGTGATGTTGTTATTATTTTTGTTAAGTATTTTGTGTTTGGTTATTATTTTCTCCATATTTTCCATGCGGCTGTAAGTGATTTTGACTGTTGTGTCAGGGAAGTATTTTCTATTATGCTGAAAAATATTTTCCTATTTTTGTTTTTAAATTTTTGTTTCTAACAATAGAAAAAATAATAAAAATGCAAAATTTTTATCAGCAAAACTACTGACAAAACAACAATCTTAAATAAATCTGAACATTATCATAACTCAACACTATATATATATATATATATATATATATATATATATATACTTGCTTAACCATTATTTTTAATCGATACTCGTATTTGATTAGATATTTTGCTTTTTATAATTAAACAGTCTATTTATTTAACCTATTTATAATTATAAAAACAGAGTATCTACTGAAAACTAGTATCCATTAAAAATAAGACATTTTTTTAATTTTTCAATTTTACGGCCAATTTTGAGCGATCGACACATTTGTAAACAAAAATTAATTCTCGATTTTAAAAATCTTGCAAAAATAAAACATACATCTGTGACACATTGTTTTTGAAAAATTAGCAAATTTAAAGTTAATCTGATTTATACAAGTATTATTTATTCATAGCATGAAATTTAGAATAAAACTATTTCTTAATCTCAGAGTTGAAATTTTTACCTGTCCGCTGTATTTGAAATGTGTTGACAGCTCGACAGACGAGAATTAAGATAAATCTATGGCGATCACAAGTGACATAACTGTACAGTTTTTTCCGGTAAGGAGAAAAAATTCTGAAACACATGATTTTTTAATGAACACATATAAATTGCTATACAAAAAAAATTTGAATACACAAAAAATGAAAATTATTTTTAAAATACGATAGCTAGACGATTTGGAATAAACTTTTCAATCTTCGGCTAGTAAATATAGTCTTCACTTAATAACCTACCAACATAACGTCTAAAAGTCTTGAAAATCATTTTAAAATATTTTCGAAACTATATAACTTATAATTAAAAACAAAAATGAAAACAATTCTTTTAAAATTTCTTTATTAATCGAATTTTTTTCAGACGATAACATCTGACATTTGTAGTATTTATTAAAGCAATTAAAAGCTTATCTAATTAATAATGTCATAGCTTTATTGCATTTTTTATTTTACTAATCGGAGCAGATTTTCGGTAAAAGGAGCTAAATGGTTTTAAAAAATAATACATGATTTACACTCCCCAATAAGTCTTGCGTTTTACTAATAAAACCTTTTTTACCTGCTGAATTTAATTTCTTAAAATTTCATGAATTTACGTGGAGATGAGGTAACAGATGTAAAAAAATATTTTTATCAATATTTTTTAAAATAATAATTTTAAAAATAATTTCGTTTATTTGTGAATAAGTTCTGAAAGTTTCATTAAAATCCGACAATTATTGGATTTTTACAAGAATTTTTAAATTAATGTTTGTCACCGGAAAAAAAGTGTGATATGTAATATTACATTTTCCATTGTAAACTCTCGTAACGATTTGGCTCCCCGTTAACGAAAATAAAAACAAGACTTTTACCAAACTTTCGAACGAGTTAGAAACGATTAAAAAAAATTTTAAATAATTAAAAATATTTTGATCTTTTCTCTTAATTACATAAACACTGATGAAAAATGTTGTTTTTATTAAGTTTGGGCCATTTTTTCTTCATACTATGCTGTTTTTCTTTTTTATTTTATTTTTTGTTCAGCGATTTAGTGGAGGTACCTACACCTATTTTATGTCAAAGTGGACATTCACTCGTAAAATTAAGGAAGCAAGAATTTATTCTTGCGGGTTTTTTTGTATATCGAAGTGATGAATGTGTTATTACTAGATTCTACAAGAACCTCTAATAATGAGTTTTTGTTTGTTTTTGTTTTTTTACTAATTCGTAGATAAAATTAACCCTCTAGGGCCATTCGTATCATATTTGATACAGTATGAAAACAAGCCTTGAAAGAAATATTTTCCTGAAAAATTTTTTAAGAGAAATATTTTATAAATTTCAAATGAAAGCAGTACTGACTGCTCAGTCAATGAATACCAAATGTTTCCTTATAGGGAAATACCAAATGTTTCCTTATAGGGAAATACTGTATCAAATATGATACGAATTACCCTAGAGGGTTAAGGACAGAGTTTTCTTTTCAAAATATAGTTTATGGATTCTCGATTTCTTTTTTTGTCTTCAACTAAAATAAAAATATTATCTACATAGCGTACATATATTTTAGTTTTAGTAACTTTTTAAAATACCTTCTTTTTGAGATGTCACGTGCAGTAGCTTGAGAATCACTACCCGAGTGGATTTCCTATACCAAAGCCGTTAGTTTAAATATTGTCATTATGGTCAAAAGGGATTTTAGTTGTGCAGGCGTGCTGTAATTTCCTGAGAAATATCTATAGAATATATACATATATAGGGAATTAAGCTAAAGGGCATAGTCAAGTAATAATCCATGCGAACTAAATATCAATGGTCTGTATGGGAACTCTGATGGGCGCGGGCGTTTTTACGTGTGCATGTCCATTGAAAATGCGTATAGCTTGTACGGTCGGATTCATTCATAACAGTCATTCGCTTACATTTTCTGAATATATTATCTCGTGATATATCTATATAGAATTGAATGTATTCTGTCTTTTACGCTTTTAATCTTGTTTACTTGGCGATAATTTCAAGATTCCCATGTAAATGTATCGATAATGAATGGCCTTAATTTTGTCTTTATCACGGAGTAAACCGTCACAGAAAACAATTCGTATCTTAAGGTTAAAATGAACGTTTGTAAACCTATTCTTCTGTTGTTGTTGTTGTTGTTGGTGGTGGTGGCGGTGGTGGTGTTGTTGTTGTTGTTGTTGTTGTTGGTGGTGGTGGTGGTGGTGGTGGTGAAGAACCGAGACTAAGCCAATTTCATTTCTAGTATTGTTTTCAGTGACCGCACATATTTACGTTTTATATTTCGAATTATTTTTCCACAGAGACACAGGCAGACAATAGCAATCGTCTAAAAAGTTTACCTTGTTTTGTTTTGTTTTTTTCATTGACGACGTCGAAATTAATTCCAACTATTTTGACGAACAATGACCAGATTATACATCAGAAATTGAAAAAAAATTGAAATTATGTCCAAAGAATTCAGAAATGTCAAATGAAATTCAACATTTGTTTGATTTGGCTTAATTCTTTTTACTTACTTATTGATCATGTTGGCCAAAAGTTATATACTCGAGGAACTTCTTCTGTCTCCTACCGTTCTTTTTATTAATCTTTTCTTCTTCCATTCTCTCTCTCTCTCTCTCTCTCTCTCTCTCTCTCTCTTTGTCTCGCCATTTGTCTCTCTCTCTTTCGCTCTCTCTCGCTATTATCATTTCTCTCCTCGCTTTTCTTTCACCAGACACTCATATCCTCCTCTTTCTTACACACACACTCTCTCTCTCTCTCACTATTTCTTTCTCTCTCCATATATATATATATATATATATATATATATATATATATATATTCCTTTTTCTCTGGCTTTCTTTACTTCATTCCTTCACACATACACCCAACCATTTTCCTTTTCAGTTGCTCTGAATATAAGGATAAAAACTTTTTGGAAATTTGGGTGTTCGATCAGAATTTCGCATAACTCAATTCATGACAATAAAAAGATTTTATATATTTAACTTGAAACCTTGAAAACACTTTAATATGCAAAAACAAAATGCTTAACTTGATGCTTAATTTTTCACCAAATAATGCTTTGCGATTCTAGGCCTCGTAAAGGAGGATATATGTGTATATAGATATATTTATATGCCAGAAAGAATGAATCTATTAATCAACGAAGGAAAATATAGGCTTCTTCTAATTTATGTAAATAATATCTGTGCCTACGCACTTGGAAAGTATCGCGAAATTATTATTTGATTGACAAAAAGGCTATATTTTACCGAATTTCATGCCTGCATTCATCGTTAGAGAGCGCATTAAGGAAAATATATATACTAAATATTCGCAAAAAAAATTAGCCCTAACAGAACAAGAGCAATACACGAGCATAAAATCAATAAATCGAAAATAAAATCTAGTTCAGAATCCCTTTCAGAATTTTCATCGTTTTCTGATTCATAGATGCGTTCCAAAAGCTGAGTAGCGTATTGAGAGACAGGAAAGTTTCGTTGGAAACAAAAAAGAGAGTACTGGATTGTTACGTGATAACTGTTCTTCAATATGACAGCGAACGCTGGACAATCTCATCAAAGTTGAAGGAAAGACTTGAAGCAACGAAAATTTGGTTCTACAAAAGGATGCTGAAGATGTTAGATGTTAGAGAGGATGGAAACGAAAAGGAAACTGATACTTAACATCAGGAAAAGTTTCTGGGACATGTAATGAGGAAAGAGGGGTTGGAGAATTTGATACTGACAGGACAGATAGAGGGGAAAGAGACAGAGAAAATCAGCGCATGTTATACTTGATGGGCTTGAGCAAATAGATGGAAAAGCAGGTTTTGGGAGGAGAAACAAGAGAAAGGTTGTTAAGAGCTACAAGGGATAGGGAGATGTGGAAGGTCATGATCATCTACATTCTGAAGGGACACGGCACATAGAAGATAAAGAAGAGGTTTCTGGTCTCCAGTGAAGCCCACCCACACGATTTAGCCAATTTTCAACGATATTGTTATTCGATATCTATTACACATTTCTAAGATAATCTTTACTGTTAATATAATGTTTTAATTTTACTTCTTGAACAGTTTAATCATTATCACGCTTACTTATTTGTTCATTTAGTTCTCATAAAATTTCCGTAATTTCTATCATTTTTGTTATAATGTGTATTATTTGAGGTAACGTTTCTGGTCGGTCAGCAACAGTCAGTCAGCCAGTGAAAGCAGCATAACTTGATTCAGAAGAAGAGATGACGATCAGGTGATAGTGTCCATTGATTAAAACGGCTTTAAGAGAGCGCGCAGGAGAACCGGCCCAGAGATAAGACAAGAACAGTGCGGCTTCGTTAAAGATACCGAAACAAGGAACGCGATATTCATGCTCAGAATGCTATCTGAAACAGCAATACAAATGCAGAAGAACCAGCATCTGTGCTTTATAGACTACGCAAAGGCATTTGACAAATTACGCCACAAAGACTTGTTCGAGATGCTCGGCAACCTCAACATTTTAGGGAATGACATTTAGATATTCAAGAAATTATATTGGCAGCAAACCGCTTGCGTACTGATAGGAAATCAATTCAACAGATATATAGAAATGGGTGTAAGAAAAATATGTGCTTTCTCACTGGATCTATTCAACTTATACAGCGAAACAATTCTGAGAGAAATAAAATCCTTGCCAGGATTCGTCATTTTGGGCCACAATCTCAACAATATAAGATACGGGGATGATACAGTGCTGGTTTGGGAGAGATATCAAGAGGAAATACATTAAGAGTGACAAGAGACAGGGACAAATGGAAGACCATGATCGCCTACGTCTTGAATAGACACGGCACATGAAGAAGAAAATTAAATTAATAAAGTCACACAAGCCACGTAATAAAAAAGGGATAACCGTAGTAAAATACACTGCACACTATTTTCTTTTCTTTTTTTTAATCCCTTCATCCCCACCAATCAAGGCAACAAAGCCACTAATACGCAGAATGTTACTGAGTGCGAAAGATTATAAGAAAAACATTATTAAGGAGTGAGAACAGTAAAACTAAAACAGAAGTTAGGAAAACATAAGATAACGATTGATACTGCATTTAAATTTTTCAAGATTATACTTGACTGGAAAGCAAGAAAATGAAAAAGAGTTCCACATATGAAGAGTGCGGTAGAAGAAACTGTAGCATAGAACTTACGGTTACATCTAATCAGTTCAACTGTAAAATGATGGGATCTTGTCGCCAATCTTTTTGTTTGTTTGTTTCGAGGTTTAACGACCTATCAATCATTATGGGATCATTTAAGGTCATAACCAATGATTTTGAACGACCTATCAATCATTATGGGATCATTTAAGGTCATAACCAATGATTTTGGGTAAGGTTATTTTATTTTTACAACATTTTTCTTTTCGAGTATCAAGATTCATTGGGATTTGTTTTTAAGAGCAGGGTCCCCAAGTCCTACCCTTGTTATTTAACCCATAACTGGAGGGAAGGGACGGATTAATACCTTTCCCAAGGGTATCAGTGCTTAAGTGAATGCAGGGTATTCAACTGGAATTCGAACTCGGTTCACCGATTTCTCTTTCCGAGCCGATATCCACTGCACCACAACGCACATCCGTCACTATACGCTTATAGCACCTGGTATTCCCAAGCGGTCACCCATCTAAGTATTGACCAGGCTCAACATTGCTTAACTTCGGTGATCGAGCGAGAACCGGTGTATTCAACGTGATAGACCGTAAGCCTCTGCCAATCTTTGCTTGAATTCATAGTCAAGGTTCATCAAAACATTTACCATGAAAGTATTTATAGAAAAGACATAGGGAAGCTCTATTTCGAAGGTAGGAAAGAAAGTGAAGCTGAGATGTCAGGTTAAATTTCAGTTTCTTCTTTGGATTTTATAAAGTTTTGTATTTTTAACACCAGTCTCTTGGTCAAAATGGTATGACATTTTTTTAAACATGTTAATCAAAGTCTGACTCACATATTTGCATCTAACCATAATGATTAAATTGCAATTTTTATTTTACTTTACACTTCTACATAATAAACCTTTTGAATTTTGTCGCAAGTAATGTGAAACTGAATAAACCAACGCGTTACGCTGACTTGTTAAAGTCCTTTGTTCTACCGAACTGGTCTCTTGGCGGAAACCCCTCAGAAAATCCTCTCTTCTCACAATAGGATAATCGTATCAATTTCAGTGTTGAATCCAGAAAAGTTTCTTCATCTTAGCCGCACATTGTTCTGACAGACGGGCAGATTTATCGATGAAGAGTGTTCCCTCTAAACACACTTTACTTTGTACCAAGGGGTATTAGATTAATGACAAAATGAATGAAAGTGTTTCTAATCTTAGAGTTACATTATGCTATCTCACAGAAATGAGAAGACACGTTTGTCTTATGATATGAACATTCTATGCAGATTCTCTTATGTGTAGGTTATTAGATTTGATGGTAGATAAAATATGTATGACGCCAAACTAGGTCTATCCAGAAAAATTAAGCTGTTTCGTATAAACGAAAAAACAAATACGCGAGAGCAATGGCGTCTTAGTAGTTTTGAAAGTATTCCTCTTAAGGCCTCCCATAATATTTCTCAGCGCCGTTTCCAATTTTCAAAACAATTCGTAACATCTTATTTCGGAATTGCTTCCGGCTACGTTCCTCTTAATCGTGTTCACTATTTGAAATCTCCCTTTCAATGGTTATTTGAAAAAATCAAAAGCTAGAAGAAACAAATTCTGGAATGTAAGGGAAGTGGGTGACAGACGGGAATGGTGCGCTGTTTTGCTTTAAAAAAAGGCACAAGATTTAAAGAATAGACAGTTTCAGTGGATTATGAATGTAAAACTCATTCACTGATCAAGTGGGGAAACCTACAGCAGTTTCTTTTCACATATGTACATTACTGTCTAATCTGAGTAATTGCCAAGTTGCGTCAAGGCCGTGTAATCAGTTCCTGAGATATTTAAAGTACCTGGCTAATTTCCAGGAAGACTTCGTACAAGGATAGGACCTTCTTTATAAATATTTTGTAAAGTATAAAACTGTAACTGTGGATAAATAAACATACACCGTATTATATCTACATATTTACTGTGCTCAGCATAAAATCAAATTACTGTTGGGGCGCTCTCCACCTTTCCACGGAAATGGACTATTCGAATCACTATATAAAATAGTAGTGATTATAACTCGAGGAAGGAAGTCGAGTGAGTCAGTCGGGTATTTCCGGTATTGCACAGGAAGTGTTCTACTAGTCAATCTATCACGTCTCTACGACGATACTGTATACTAATTACCTTGTTCTGTATTCTACTAATCCTCACCTCTTGTAAATACTTCTCTTTCCTGTCAATACACCTACTTTTATACTGTTACGTTGTTTTGTATTATTTCACATAATTCTGTTACTCGCCGTAACAATTACATTTAGGAAGATTCTGTTGCGCCTTCCTCCAAGTAGAAACCTGCTTTAAACTTGATTGATTAATTTGATTTTATGGCTTATCAAACTTTTGCAGATCATTTAAAGCCAGAAAATATTTTCATATTGTAAGAACTTTCTAGAGATAACAATGATTTTTACTTCTACTAATTAAACCATAGGTGGGGAAGAATATGAGAAGGAATATAGTATTAAAAATATACTTGTTTTTCTGATTTCTTTGTAAAAGGTATGCAATAATGAAATTTTTTTCAGAAAAAAATTCAAGATTAGTTTCTTAGTTGTTTTATATGCCAAAAATGTCCAAATTCCAAGACTTGACCTTTGCCTTCAAACAACTTCAATTTCCAGTAATACTCCATCAAGAAGACACAAAGAAAATTATTCAAAATCCTTGGCCCCATTCTTTAACATGGTAATCTCTGTTTGCTTTTCTAGAGTTGTATACCCAAAGAACATTTTCATATTGATGTCCAGAGACAACTTTGTTCTACTGATGTCCAGAGACAATCTTTCCTTACTGATGTCCAGAGACAATCTTTTCTTACTGATGTCCAGAGACAACCTTTTTATACTGATGTCCTGAGACAACCTTTCCATACTGATGTCCAGAGACAACCTTTTTATTCTGATGTCCAGACACAACCGTTTTATACTGATGTCCAGAGAAAACCTTTTTATACTGATGTCCAGAGACAACCGTTTTATACTGATGTCCAGAGACAACCGTTTTATACTGATGTCCAGAGACAACCGTTTTATACTGATGTCCAGAGATAAAACCTTTTTATACTGATGTCCAGAGATAAAACCTTTTTATACTGATGTCCAGAGACAGCCTTTTTATACTGATGTGCGAGAAGCACTAATGTTCTGTACCCAGAAGTTCTGACAAACTAAGAGATTATCATTTGTTCAACAGAACGTTTTTAAGTAAAATCCACTTTATGTGAAACTACTGTAAATTTTACAATTGTTGTGTTGCCTAAATAGAAATGTATTACAGATGTCGAGTAATTGGCTATGGTTTAATGTAACTAGCAGAAATGTCCACCTAACGAAATTAACAAAGTTTGCAATAAACAATAACAAAAGAAAATGAAAGAACAGAGCATAAATAATATTAAGCAAACAATATATGCAAGACAAAAGTAGGCAAAGCAAAAGTAATGAGACAAAAATTTCACAAAATAAGAATAGTGTTAACACGCAAAATAGATACAGGCAAGTGATTGTAACATTTTGACTTCAAGAGAAGAAATATGGCAGATAAAACCGAGAAGTGGTCAATGTTATTAGCTAGGAAGAAATCCCAGCATGCATCTGAATGCTTTGTCTATAAATTTTGGGAAGGGGTTGTTTTCGCAGTCATTCTTACTTGGATTTCTGGTCGGGTGCCCCTGCTGTTCTCCTCGGGCTTCTCGATAAGGTTCAGAGGAGGGTCTGTAATGTGATAGATACCGACTTGGTAGACCGCCTGCAGTCTCTCTCCCACCGGCGCGACGTGGCTTCCCTGTGTCTCTTCTATAAATACTTTCACGGCTTCTGCTCCGATGAACTTAGATCACTAGTGCCCCCTAAATACGAATTTGAACGAGATACTAGATTAGCAACTAGATCCCACCCTTTTACAGTGAAACCGATAAAATGCAGCCGTAACTTCTACTCTAACAGTTTCTTTCCTCGCACTTCCCGACTGTGGAATTCTCTTCCAAACGATTGCTTCCCCGACGGCTACAATCTCCAGGAGTTTAAATGTAAGGTCAATAGACACCTCCTAACACACTAACCTGCTCCCATTCTATCAAACACTCTTCCCATCTGCCCAACCCTCATCCTCGCTATCCTTACTCATCTGTCACCTTCCTCCTGACATTCCCTATGTCTAACCACTCCTTCTCTTTACCTTCCCCTATGTAGCCCCATGCGCAACAGTGGCAGTGGAATGCCTTGCTTGGGGTGAGATGATTAAAAAAAAATATAAACTAATACATTCCATATTCTGTTAGTAAGAAAGAAGTTCCATTTGTACAGCCTGTTTCACTGAACAGCTTCTTTATGAAACAGACACCCAAGAGGATCCATTACTGATCACTATGGCTTACAAAACACTGATTGAAACACTGATTTCCGTTTGATCACTGAAGTTAAGCAATGTCCAACATTGCCAAAATCTGTTGAGATCACTCCAACAAGAAATAACCTCACTTTTTGTCCTTCTGAAAAGAAAGCAGTTTTTAGGCACCACGTTATATCTTAATTTTAGTCTGAATTTTTTAGATGAGTTACCATTTATTATACACTAATTTACTCTGAATAGCATTCTTGGCAGAGTTATTATCATTAAATTTTAGGTTTTTGTATCTTTTGTTTTACTTCCGATTTTGCAAGCCACTTGCTACTCTATTGCTATTTCTATGCATAATGTTCTGACAAATTAGTTCCATTAATTCTGGCGTTCACAACGAGAACATGACATGCCATGTACACCCATTCATTCTGTAGGATAACCATGTTAAATGTAACTGGCAGAAATGCCTACCTGATAAATTAACAAAAAAATCCCATCATGCATCTGTATAATTCTGGAGAGAAAATGTTTTCGCAGTTATTCTATGTACAGAATATGTGATATATGTTAGATAGGATGAAGAAGAACTGATTTCTATGTTGATTGAGGAAATTATTAGAATGAATTGGTTGTGAATTGGATTAGCTAAGGTGTAAGATAAACAGTGTAGAACATCTTCTTCCCACTTCCCCTTAGACATTATACCACAAATTAATGTTTACACATTAATTAATTAAATATTCCTGTACAGGATTGGGACCAACAAATGATATTTTTTCTGAGTCATACCAGTAATATATTGTCCCGAAAAAAATGTCTCTGTAGAGTAACGTATTTTATTGCCAGGCCATGACATCAGGCGTGGATGTTTATATCATAGGAGAAAAGGTTGAAATCTTCTTGCTTATAATTTATTGCCTTGCTACTGATCGTCAGTCTGGCAAAAGGGCGTCTGACATGAAACCAAATACAAAGCAGAGTTATCTCACTGAAAGTTCACATGCAAAAAGAAAATAGCTCATTCATATTAACTGACGTTTAATAAACGATTACGGAGACCAAAAACTGGATATGAGCAGAGGCAATGGATAATGCGTTTTAACAACGGTAATAGTGATGCGGGCGATAAGCCAATTTTACGAGCGTACATACAGGCTCTTGCTCATCATAGGCTAAAATGCACAGACACTTGTGGTGGCTATACGGAAAAGTGTTTAAAATTTGTTTTATGCAACGGTATAATAGCTCCTGTATCTGATATGTTTTATGCGAAAAAATAAAAGTTTGAACAACTGAGATAACGCGTTATTTAAACATCAAATCTGTAATGTAAAAAGGGCAAAATTACAAGGAAAGAGAAATGAGATCAAATTTCACTAGAAACGTTTTTATTGTTCTTTATTTCAATCTTGATACAAATTTAAAATACTAAACTCAGTCTTACTAGTAAATGAATCGAATACTTCGTATTGGCCTGTGAATAACGTACATCATCTAATAGAATTTTTAAAACTCTTTTCAAAATAAAATCAACATAAATATATCCCCCAATGTATTTGACTGAAAGCTTTAATTCATTAAACAAAGCCAAGTATGCAAGTAACTGAATTAAATCCCTATTAAGCTTAGCCAAAATGTAAAACACGTAATAAGGATAGAATTCACTACAGACTACTTTAGAAAACTTTATTATACAGCACGAACCATGCATAGATACTGAATATCCATGTTAAGGCCCTTGATAATAGTATGAAAGGAGGAATTTTTAAAAAAATGGAGTGAAGAAGTGAAGAAAAAAAGAATGAGTTTTAACAAGTATTAATAGAAAATGCATGGCTGAGCGGGTTGAGCGGTTTAAGCGCCAGACTCAATTATACATATCGGCTTGGAACGAGAAATCGAGGAGCCGATTTCGAATTCCAGTTTAATTCCTTGCATTCACTTACGCACAAATACCCTTGGGAAAGGTATTAATCCGTCTCTTCCCTTCAATTATGGGTTAAAAACTGGAAAACCAGTCTACCGCAGAAAGTAATGGCAACCTGTTGCGAGATTATCTTCTGCCCAGTCAGTCATTTCTCTAAATAGACATGATCGCCCAAGCGTGTATCACGTATGGCACTTAAATGACTGAATAGAAAAGAGTAACTAAATGTATTTGTTGAAACTTCTTTCTCATTCCCAGTCGTATTAATTCGTCCCTTCCCTCCAGTTATGGGTTAAATAACAGGGTAGGACTTGGATACCCTGCCCTTAAAACAAATCAAACAATTAATTAAAACAATGAATCTTGATACTCAAAAGGAAAAAAGTATTACTAGACACAAAACTTATATAAAAACAACAATAAATTGTTGAAAAAAAGGTATTACCAGCAATAAATAAATAAAAAAATTTAGTTGGCAATAAATGACCAGCCATAAAACTAAACAACCAGCCAACCAACAATCATTCCCACACATTTTTTTTCTTAGAAAAGAAGAATTTATTTATTTATTACTAATATTTTTGAACTTGCTATCAGTTGCTTTTCAACGTAACTAATCAGACCGTCAATCTACAGCTGTTTGTTAACAGCGCATACTGAAAGAGAAAGTAAACTTTAAATTAGGTAAAGTCAAAGATTAATAACGGTTTTTACTTTAATTGCTCAATCTTTTTTTTTTTTTTTTGCTTTAAACGAATGAAAAATAAACGATTTTTAATGTTTAAGAAAAAGAAGCAGTGAACAGTAATAAAAAAATATACTGAAAAGAAAGAAGAAAGAAGAAAAGATGGAATAAAGAAAAGAGGAATAAGTTTTAAGGTATATCAACAGAAAGAAGAAAAGTAATAAAATAAAATTAACAGAAGGGAGTTTAAAAGAAAAACAAAATACAGGAAATATAATGAGTCCAGGTAAATAATAATGAAAGAATAAAAGAAACATTTAGGGAACTAAAAGAGAGGAGCGAAAATATGAAAGAAAAAAGTGACAGAAATCATGAGGTTTAAAGAATGAAAAAGAAAATTGAAAAGGTTGATGAATTTTAGATTAAAAAAAAAAGGAAATTCTTGAATCAAAGATTGTTAGTTCTTGTGAACGAAAGAATGGAAATAGATATGAACTCAGGAACAGAGAACGGTAAGAGATGAAGAAAAATAAAAGAAATGAAGCTGTTGGAATGCCAATAAAATATCTGGAAAAAAATTTTTTTAGTTAGTATCAATATAAAGTACTTTCATTATTGCAACCAATTTTTTCAAAAGTAAGTAAAGTTTTTTATTCGGAAGTCAACAAAAAGTGCCATCTAATGAGTAGTCGAATGAAGAGCAAGTTTTAATCCGTCTTGTGAATGACTTTAATGACAAACGTGATAATAATGTTACCATATATTAGTACATGGTATTGGAAACACGGTCAAATATCGTCACAAACTACTCTTTTGTTTAGAATTCCTGCAATGTATCTTGAAGGCTGAAGAATATATCGGCTGAAGGCACTGTGATGAAAAATACCACTCGAAAATGTACAGAAGAAAGAAAAGAAATAAAGTAAAATAAAAGAAGAAAGCCGAAAAGGAAGGAAGGAAAACGGATAGGAAAAATAAAAACTAAATGGAAAGAAAAGACGAAAAACGAAAAAAATAAATAAAAATCGATGAACAAAAAGAAAAACGAAAATAGAAAAAGAAAGAAAAGTTAAAAGAAAAGAATGAAAATAAAAAGAATTAATAGAACGAAGGAAGGAATGAGAACGGAGAGAAAAAACAGGAATCTGGAGATCAAAAAGGAAAGAGAAGAAAGTGTAAAGGAAAGAAAGAAAAGAAAAACGAACAGGTTGATGAAAATATATATATATATATATTACCTCCTTTTCTCTCTTATTTCCACCTTCCGTCTCTTTCTCACACACATAATTTCCTATCGCTTTTCCGCTTCTCTGTTCTTTTCTCGTTATTTGGACTTTACTTAGAATTCGACAGCGAAGCAAATCAGCAAAATATTCAAACTAGTGCAGAAATTTCAAAGATGTCAAGATATGGCACTTCACCAATTGGATGCAATTCCATGGATGTTCAAAGCATTACAAGAAAGAAATATATAAAAGGCAGTGGACGTCTGCCCGCCTTGTAGTTTTGCGCCATTCGCTTTAAACATTCAGAATTATCAGAACGTGATATGTCGGTTTTACAGATTAGATTGGTTAAGTGTTAAAATATACAGATGGACAATGGTCGATAACACTATTTTATTAAGGAAATACAAGCACACTTTGAATTTTATATTTTAATCTTGAACATTTAATGTAATTCTGTAATTATTTTATCATTTACTCCTTATGTTTTCTCAAATTTATATCTTATTTCTTTCACATTGAAAGTATCCTCAACATTTGGCCATTACCCTGAATATTTTAGCTTATTTTAGTAATGGTGTCGTATGCATGATTCCAATTTGTCCTTAAATATCTAGTTCTTCCAGTTTTTTCAAGTCTCTTCACAATTTCCCCAAAAACAATGGGCATATATATCCTGCATATTTTATTTCTCTAGAAAGTTGGATGCATCTATCTCTTCTCTCCTCAGCTATGGGTTAAAAAGCACGCTGGTACAGACTCCCGAGAGAATGCTTCCTCGATCACTACAATCTTACCCTCATTGAGTCAAACGTCATCTTTCCTACGTATCCTCATAACATTCACTTCTTACCTCCTCCTCCTCTTATGTTCATACAACAGCTTCAATCTATAACTCACTACCTTGAGTGGCTCTTGGTTTTTGTATTGCGTGAAGAATGAGTAAAAAGAGACTGGGCTCTATAGGCCTGGATAACAGACAGTCTAAGGAAAAGATTACTTAAAACTATGGAGAAAGGAACGGGAAAACACTCCACTATCTTTCAAAATATATAATGGCGATTTACTGATAATAAAGAAAAGAAATTTGTGGAGAGATATGATTGTCAAAGTCCTGGAGGGACATGGCAATTCTCAAAAAATAGCAATGTTCTAAAATCTATCTAGTTTTGTACAAGCTATGTGGTCCACAGAAACGTCAATACCAATATCTGACAGATTTTTATGACGTAGATTAAAATAAGTCTTGGCCTGAAAAGGACGATCAGTTCTAAAATCATACTTTCTTGATTTTTCTATTCTCTGGGACATCATCTTCTTTTTGTTGCTATTTTTGTAGTAGTTGTGTCAGTAATAGTAGGCGTCGTCATCGTCATAGTGATAGAAGTATTGTTAATGATCCCGCTGCTGCTGTCGTCGTAGATTGACGTAGTTAATGAAAATGCTATTCTTGTCGAAGAATCCTCGCATAATAAATGATGGCGGTTTTCTGGAGGTCTACAATCTTGGTCCAAGTTCCAATTCTACCCAAGTCCTAACGTTTGTATCTGATGTTCCAAGTATACCGTTTACTACACAAATTTCTTCAACCGTAATGATCCATAGCTTGTTCCACTCGGAAGCTACATTCTGTTATATTTTTTTTAATCATATCACCCCAAGCAAGACTGTAACGCCACTGATGCGCAGTGGGCTACTTAATAGTAAAAAAATTGGAAAAAAGAAAGCCGGAAACCACATCCTAAACATGGAACAAGAGATGAGCCTCTTCACCTGTTCAATAGACGTGGATGGAGTGTTAAGCGGGCGATAGTTTAGTCTATCTACTTAAATTGAGAAAAAAAAATATTTCAATCTATTTATTATTATTACTGTTATTGTTGTTTTTTATGGGTTTCTTTCCAATAATAACTGATGGCACTCACGAAAAAGTGGGTGACAGTAAATCCCTTCAATACTCTTACATTCTCTTCACTATTCCAGTTGGTTTTAATACCAGTGAAGGTTTCGATTCCTCTCTAGGTTTACAATCTCTTTGCATGGTTCTTTGGAAATTTTCCAAGTATTGATAATAATAACTGCCATCTTCATGTTCCGCAAATTTTATTACTTTTGATGCTGTTGTTGATGTATTAAAAACATAGGTTATCTATCTTTGTCAAAAATAACGGCAAAATATTTCTATAGATATGTCGTATAAAATGACGGGAACATATATAATGATGTAATTACTAGTGAGTATCTCTTACATTGAGACAGAAGAAATAATCCAAACCCTTCGGTGTGATAGGAGTGTTATATATATATATATATATATATATATATATATATATATATATATATATATATTGCAATTTTATTATTATAACGGTTTATAAAAGCATTATATCATTACACAAAAAGTGTCATGTTTCAGAACATTGTTGTTCTTATTCAAGTGATATTTTAAAACAAATGATCAAATGATTTATTTTCGAAAATAAAAAACGGATTCATGGTTATTTAGAAAGTTAAGACGAGTGGCTGGAGGAAGTTGAACAATGTAGTTATAGGTATGTCTGTATTATTCAATCAAAGTGAGAATTTAGGTCGTATGGAGGTGAGTTATGTCATGATAAAATGACACTTTCTCATCTGTCTGGGGAAGACATATATTTGGAACACATTATTCAGATGTGTAGAAAGTGGTTTTGGGCAACAGGTCAGATTTTAGCTTTTTGGGGAAATTTATTTTTATACTACTGAATTTGTGAAAGGGGCCAAATTGTTTAAATTAAAATTTATATTAAGTAACTATTGTATGCTAAGGTATATTGAAGTTATGAAAGACAAATAAGTATTGTGTGGATCATACATTTTTGATAAAATAATTGTTATGTAATATTAGAGCGTAAGTTATAAATGAACATTATAATTAATTAGATTTAAAAGTGAAATATTTACGGTGTTTACATAATACTGTTAATTCATTTCTATGGTTTAGTTGTACTTTATTTTTGGGAAACATTGTAATATATTGCTTTTTATTCAGGCATAGTGAGTAAATGTCATAGAATAATTTACAGATTCTTGTTTTTATTTTTTAGACTGTTCCATTTTTAGGTTGGGGGCTTTATTGGTTTCTTCTAGCTCCCAAAAATACGCAGAAAGGGATGTTTGGTTTCAAAACGCGTTATTCTTGAAAGAAGTTAAATGCATATTTAAAAGTGCTCTTAGCAGAACCAATGTAAACTTTTTTAATAACTGAGTTTTCATTAGATGACATAGTACATTGGCATACAATAGAATTTGTTAGACACTTATTTTACAGTGGGCAATTGTTAGGATTTCAACGCTTACATAAATTTGTATTAATATTATTTTCAGTTTTGGAATATTATTGTTACTTTGATTTACGTGTGGATTTAACATTTTATTATTATTTTTTAAATATTTTTTCTAGATTATTTGTATAACTACCATCACCGAGTACAGCTCGAGGTGTTGCCCTGGATATCCTCAAGACACTTGATAGGGTTTGGCACGCTGGCCTTCTGTGCAAGCTACAGCGTTATGGTATCACTAGACGCTTGCATGATTTGATCCAATCTTTCCTCTCAAACCGCATAGTGGAGGTCATCTTGAATGGGGATGCCTCCACATCTTACTACAGGAAGGCTGGTGTTCCCCAGGACTCTATCCTAAGCCCGATGCACTTTATAATCTTCATAAACGGCCTCTCTGACGTGATCAAATCCCAAGTAGGCATCTTCGCTGATGACACCACTGTTTACTCCCGCCTCAGTAAGAAATCTAGCGAAACAGCCAAAGATAACCTCGCTGAGTCCACCTTGTACATATACAAATCAACCATCCGACTGTGCATTGAATACTGTTGTTGGTGACTACTTATAATTTGGAGTCCGGGAAATGGAATTATTGTTGTTGTTGTTGTTTTTGTTTTTAGATTGTGCGTTAATTTTTTAATTTTTTTAGCAAGTCTCATATACGAAGTTTAAATTTTATCTCAAAGTTCTCGATAGACTCCAAAAGAGAATCTGCAACGTAGTCGGTCTCGACCTGGAAGTTCGACTCCACCCACTTTCTCACCGATGGGATGTGGCTTCCCTCTGTCTAGTCTACAAATATTTTCATGGCTTCTGCTTCGACGAGCTTATCTCACTGATGCCCTCTCCACAAGAATTTACTCGAGCAACCAGACTGGCAACAAGGTCCCACCCCTTTACAGTTAAATCAATCAAATGCAGTCGCCACTTCTACTCCAGCAGCTTTCTGTCTTGCACTTCCCGCCTGTAGACCTCTCTTCCGTATACTTGTTTCCCTGACAGCTACAATCTCCAAGAATTTAAATGCAATGTCAATTCCTATCTCTTGTCCACTTGACTCCAGTCCTTTCCTCGTCCTTTCCCCCATCACTCCATGTATCTTGTTCTTTTCCTTTCTCACTCTACTCTCACAACTATCTTCTTCACACTGGTATTCTTATCCTTCTCTTGTCCTTTTTCTGACACTCCTATAACTGGTTCGTCTTTCTCTTCGTGCTCTTCCTGCTTACTTTCACTCTTCTCTTATGCAGCCCCTCGCTCATCAGTGGCGGTACCGCCTTGCTTGGGGTGAAACGATTTAAAAAAACTGTAATCTAATTTTACTGAGAGAATTGTTACTTGGGAAATGTTTCCTAATTAAATTTGGTTAAATAGGGGTGTATACCAAATAATTTTTTCTATTTCTATTTTACTCTTACTGTTATATTGTTTTGAGTACTAGATGTCATGGGTTTTATAGCCACTGTTCTTTAGGGCAGTATTATAGATGGCCTCCAATATCTGAAGGTTCTTTTTTCCCTTTCAGATATTGGAAGCCATCTACATTAAATCAAAACAACCCACATTTAATAAAATCTGGTCATAACACATTACATTGCATTTAGACATATGGTTCTATTAACATTTCGGTCTATCACGCGGTGTGACGTCATAGAACCGCATTACAAATTTTCGAACTGCGTTTGCTATTCGGTGAATGTTATCGTTGCATAGCAATGTTTTATGTCAACACATGATAAAATCATCTTTGATGGTGGATGTCTTTATGTTAACGTCCGTCTAACCTATCTTAAGATGGCTCATGTGAGCTGAAAGCTTAAAGCCAGCATAATAAAAGATATCCAAATATTGGACAATTTTTGCCTTCATTTTCACCTGAAATTAAAGCCAAAATGCGATGTTTAGAACGGCTCATAAACATTCATTGTCTGTTTTATGTAAGAGTATATGTTTATAAAATTATCTGCTGCCTCGATACACTATATATATATATATATATTCATACTCAACGGTTTTTATTATAATAAAGAGGATATATATATTTAACTATTCAATGACATAATTATTGCAAAAATATAAAATAATAAGGCACCGTTAAAGAGCAAACACGTGGCAAGAGCTTTCATAACTGGTAGTAAAGTTTAATAACTGGTACTAAAGAGAATGAACTAAGCCTGCCTATGCTGCCTCGCTATTGTCTCTCTAATGAACTGAGCCGATACTACATCGCTATTCATTCTCTCTCTCTACATGAGCATGACTGGAGGGATATATATATATATATATATATATATATATATATATATATATATATATATATAACGGTCTTTATTATAATAGAGAGGATATCAGATATTCCTTTGAAAAATTTAAACTTCGTATATGAGACTTGCTAAAAAAAATTAAAAATAAACGCACAATCTAAAAACAACGACAACAATAATTCCATTTCCCAGACTCCAAATTATAAGTAGTCACCAAAAGTTGTTCATTGTCAGTAGTCCGACATAATGGCTTGTCAAATTAACTGGCTCGCGTCTGAATGTTTCGATTTGCTTACCGAGGAATGTGACAATAATATTTATGAAGCATCATTATGCTTTCGAAGTTGTAGACATAAACTCCGGATCAATACCGTGTTTTTGTCGAACAGGTAAGACTGATAAGCATATTGTAGATTGCATAAACACTGTCTGGATTTTAAATCAATTTCTTTATAGAATTTGAAATGCTCATCCAAGTGCGTTCATTTCATTATTTTTCTTCTGCGCTAATCGAATGTTATCTTTAAATATAACAGTATTTTTTTTTCTCTCTTTACTGCTTCGGTCAAAATTAACATTGCTATTATTCATAGTCGAACGCGGATATTTGTTGGACTAAACAAAATGCAACAAAAATCATTCTCTGCCCTGCCTCGTGAATAGAGATAGTGGTGGGTGACAAAGGTCAGTGCTTGAACCTAGGTGTGAGCCAGGAATTTGTACGCAGAGTTTCAATGCAGGCCCTATCCATTTAGAAGACTTCAGCAACACAACTACGTATTATTTCACCTTGTGATGGACGAAGTGAAATTCAGTAAATATCGCAAAACTATGAAGGAGCATTCGATTACGACTGAGCTCACAAGCAATGGCCTGCGAGATTAACACAAGAATACCGCACAGGCATTCTGTCATACATAATAAGTCGGGAGAGACTCAACTTTCTTTCTTTTTTTTTTTTTTTTACTATATCCACTTATTACGTATGATCCCTGTAACTTCATGCGACCCCTAGATTTATGTGATAACAGAAGGCGCTAGCGATACAAAATTATTTTCACACACACACACACACACACACACACACACACACACACACACACACACACACCGCTACCAACTAAGAATTCATATAAAACTGCTTACCTTTCGCCCACCGAAATACTTGCAGAATGATTTCCTAGACGAAATGTTGTTAGCTTCTCGCTACTCTATAGCTATCTCCATAGGAGACGAGTTACATCCCTTAGTTTCACCAGTTCAGATCTTCACAACTAAATCCCCTCTTGCCAGGTACACACGATTAACTCATCCTTATTCTATTCGTATTCCATTGATATGAAGGACATTCTACTCAAACAACTTCTTCCTCGGAGCTGTGAAACAAAATACCGAAAAGATTCTTCCCTGGTCTACACAATCAAAACCTCTTCATGTGTAGGGTCAACCGTTACCTAATCAACATATCCGCATACACACTTATGACTCCCTTCCATTTAGTAACTTGAGTGGCTCTTGAGTTTTGCATTGGGTGAAGAAAATAATAACCGAGATCCATAGGACAAGCAGAGTGTACTTTTAAGAGCCTAAAAGAAGCGGGGATTCGTTTAAGGGCATTTTCTGATACCACTCCGAGTTTATTAAAATCATCGACATTCATGAAAAAATTTTTCAAGATCCGGGTAAATTTGCTCTGTAATTACTCTGTGCGTTGTGGTACAGTGGATATCGGCTCGGAACGGGGAGCCGAGTTCGGATTCCAGTTGAATCCATTGTATTCACTTACGCGCAAATACCCTTGGGAAAGGTATTAGTCCGTCTCTTCCTTCCAGTTATGGGTTAAATAGCAGGACAGATTGGGTTCTATAGCCTTGGTCGGCAACCAGTCTACCGCAGAAGGCAATGGCAACCTACTGCGGGATAATCTTCTGCCCAATCAATCATGTCTCTTTCGAGACATGATCGCCCAAGCGTGTATCACGTATGGCACTTAACTGACTGAATTGCTCTGTATTGTACGAATCTTCACGGTCAGCAGAAAACTTTTTTTCTTTTTTTCTAAGAACTGAAAACCTCTTCTGTTTGCGTTTAATTGTAAGGTGACAAAACACTAACAGGAAGCCCATTACTTGTAATTGCACTTAGCTTGACCTCGTCTCTTGAGTGGTAGAATTTCACATTGTCCATTATTATCACTTTCTCATTACTTTCGCGCTTGTGAAGAAGAGTCTCAATAATAAATAACACAAATAAGGTGACATTAAATGCATCAGCAATAATTTGACGAGATAAAATTCCTCTTAAGAAAATGGCACATAAAATGCTGCAATTTTGTCGTCTATTCGAATGGACAATTTTGTCTGCTTTGCAGTTATGCAATGCATATTTATTGTGATACTTTGTGTGTCGATTGAACCATGTTTCATCGTCGAAAACAAAACTGATGGAATCCGAATTCATAATGGATACCACATATTGTTTCATTAAAATTGGAATCAGCGTTTCTGTCTTTGAGAAGTCGAATTAAATTCTTTCGTTTGAAATACTGTTAGGATAACAGCCTTAAGACGTCGGCTGACTCGGTTTCCTTCTCTTAATTTTTGAATATTTACTTTTTTGAGCCAAACTAAAATCAGTAATAAAATGGTAGTAGAAATTCTGAATTGCTTTAGACTCGTGTCAACGAGCCACAAATACTGAAGTACCTTTGACCTCAGGTCACTCAGCTGTTTATAAAACACCGGAGGAGGTAACTTATTTTTATTTAATGGTATACCAACTCCTTATGGTCATTTAATACCGAAGCATTGGTTTTGCATTTCTTTTACTGGAAATATATATATTTACCAAAATGCCAGTAATTTTTTAATATGAAAATGTATTGCTGTTGCTTTCACTATAAAAATGTATTTCTACACTTTCATAATGTTTTGATCCCAATGAGTTTTGATTTTGGGCGTTCACTATTTATCTAGGTCCCTAACAGCTGCAACCACCCCGAATCATTTAAAAGGTGGTTCCACGTAGCCCAAAACCTCCAGTAATTTATGTCCTCCACTCTATACCTGTGTAATTCTTCTATTATCCAATGTGACTTTCCATTTCTACTCTACATATTCAATACATTTTTCATTACAGTAATTTATGTCCTCCATTTTGTACCTGTGAAATTTTTCTATTATCTACCTTCGTAATTTTTCTTCTGTAAAGAGTGCTGGAATGTAATGTGATGTCTGTCATTCTGTATGGCAGTGAACGTTGAACGATCTCCCCAAGGATGAAGGAGAGGCTTGGGTTAGCAGAAATGTGGTTCTACAGAAGGGTAGTGAGAATACCATGGACTGAGCACATGGTCAACGATGAGGTGCTGGAGAGGATGCAAGCGAGAGAAAAACTCATAATTAACATCAGGAAGAGACAGCTGAGGTTTCTGGGTCACGTGAGGAGGAAAGAGGGCCTAGAGAATCTAATACACACAGAACGGATAGCGGGAAAGAGAGACAGGGGAAGCAGCACGAGACATATTTAATAGGCTTGAGCAAATGGATGGTGAAGCGAGGTTTGGGTGTGATAGCAAGAAGAAAAATATTGAGAACGACAAGAGACAGGGACAAGTGGAAGTCCATGATCGTCTACGTCTTAAAGGGACACGGTGCATGAAGTAGAAGAAGGATTTTTGTCTTGCTCTTTCCCATGCATTAGATCAATTGGTAAGCAGTGGAGTGATAAGCAGTAAAAGCAATGGTTGATTTCACAGTTTTATTATTTGAAATACTCGTCTTCATAGTAGTTAACAAGAGTATCATTTGTTTCTAACAAAGACATCTTTATCTAAACTTATTTATAAATGGAACTTTGTCTGTGTGCGTGTGTCTGTGTGCGTGTGCCTGTGTGTGTGTGTCCATTACCTATAGACTGCGAAACGGCTGAACCGATTTTCTTGAAGATTTACACAATTGTACTATAAGCTTCTGCGAGTGTTCTTAGCTAGGTTTTGTGTCGAGATACCCCCGATAAATATTGAAAATTGATAATCGAAAAAATCGGGTTATAGAAGGAGTGGTCCGATTTTAATCAAATTTGATACACTCATAGACAAAGATATAAGAAACGATATTCAGAAGTTTCAAGGTTGCAGTTCTTACAATAGTGCAGAAAATCGATAATATATATATATATATATATATATATAAGGCAAGATGTGTGTGTGTGTGTGTGTGTGTGTGTGTGTGTGTGTGTGTGTGTGTGTGTGTGTGTGTATCTGCCTGTATATCTGTATTTTTTCAGCCCTTTTATTTTAGTTTTTGCTTCGGGTTTGGCTCTAAGTAGGTATAATTGTAGTTCTTAGTTTCAGCCATGATACCATTTACTCAGAGGACTTATTTAGCCTTCAAAATTCAGTTTACGACGAAAAAAACTTATTTGATATCGATACCAGGAAATAAAATTTGATTTATATCCATTCATTTTTCTTTCAGTCTACGGTTTCACTTTAACTGGAAACAACTATTGCATTTTAGTCTTTCGTGCCAACGTCCAAATAGTCTGAGTTCCAGGACCATGGATTAGTTTTAAAGCTTTCATTACACCCGAGCAACGCCGGGCTATATTGCTAGTATTGAATAAAAGAATCTGTTCATTAAATAATGACCTCTCTTTTATTTTAAATAATGGCTTCATCTTCTGAATAAATGTCTCTTTAATTGGGGGCTTACGGTCATATTACGTTTGAACACAAGCTTCCGTAAGATCACCGTTAAGCAACGTCGAGCCTAGCTAGTATCTAGATGAGTGACCGCTTGGGAATATCAGGTGCCCTAAGCTTGGATGTGCGGGTGGTGTACTAGGTAATACTTCGAAATTGTTAATAGTTCCAATTTCAATTTAGTTCGTTATACTCACATACGTGAAAATAATCTAGTTAAAGGCATGAATCCACATCTTTTCGCCCCAGCTATGGGTTAACTAGTACGACACGTATCACTAAATCATTATTATCTCCAAAAAAATCTTATGACCTAAAAATATTTTCTGGCTTTAAATTACCTGCAAAAGTTTGATAAATCGTAGAAAACAATCAATTAATTTAATTGTAATAGAGGTATTAAGCTAAGTAAATTACTCTGTAAAGCTAAGTCAGATACAGAATAAAGTTCACCACCGAGAAAATAAAGACAAAACCATATATAGGTGTGTGCGTGTGTGCATGTCTTTATCACTACACCTACCAGCTCTGTGTGACTTACCTAAGTTACTTTCTCCTTATCTGAGAAGGATTATTCGTAATTTGAAAAAGTCAAACAATAAAACTAATCGACACAAAATGTCTTTTGCATTTAATAACATTTGCCTTAAAGAACACTTGCTGCTGGACCACACACACACACACACACACACACAATATTCTTCTTCTTCTTCTTCTTCTTCTTCTTCTTCTATGTACCCTGTCCTATGTGCCTATGTTGGACGTAGGCAATCATGGCTTTCCGCGTCTCCCTCTGCCTGTTGGCTCTTAGCACGCCTTCTCCTGTTGCACCATGCAACCCTCGTTCTATCATCCACCTGATTAGGCTCTTCAAATATGTTATCCGTTGCTTTCCTCTGTCTCTTTTTCCCTCTATCTGGCCTGTTAGTATTCAGGTTCTCTAAGCCCTCCTTCCTCATTACATGTCCCAGGAACTTCAGCTGTCTCTTCCTGATGCTCAGTATTAATTTCTTTTTCGTGTCCATCCTTTCCAAAACTTCATCATTGCTCACATGCTTGATCCATGATATTTGCAGCATTCTTCTGTAAAACCACATTTCAGTTGCTTCAAGTTTTTCCTTCATCTTTGATGATATTGTCCAGCATTTACTGCCATATTGAAAAACTGACAACACATAGCAATCGAGTAATACCCTTGTGCAAATGTAATCGATTTCTAATTTTTCCTCAGGTTAGATGATTTTCAGTGGTATGCAGTAATATGAATCTATTTACGGAGTGTATGGTGAAATCTGTTTGGCCTTGAAAAATATTGCATCAATTATTGGCTACATCAGATTTTTTCACGCCCAGAAACTAGTGTCTCGGCTGCCAATTAGTTGTACTACGGCCGTGAAAATGGAAAGATTCCTTCTCATCTATTCAAATATATATAGAAAGAGAGAATGGCAACCCGTGAAGACGGGGAGGATAATCTAAAAGATTCTATCTAATTAATATCAAATATCAATTAAAGAAATAGAGAGCTCAGTTGATATTATCCAGAGCAAATATATTGAGAGAAAAATCGTGCTGAGTTTCCTCTCTCTCTCTCTCTATCTCTCTCTCTCTCTCTCTCTCTCTCTTCTTCTCTCTCTCTCTCTCTCTCTCTCTCTCTCTCTCTCTCTCTCTCTCTAGTATATATATATATATATATATAGTAGTATATATAGTGTTAGGTAGATTTCATTCACAGTTAAGTTAAGGACCCATGACACCCCCCTCCCAAGCAGGGGTCTTTAATATTTTTCCTCTTTGGATTAATCATCAAAAGCTCTGTAAATTTTCTTTTTTCTGTAAGATTTCTGTGGTTCAGAAACTGCTTGGGGCCTTTGCATATCGAATGTGTCAAATATTGTGCCCATTACTTCCTCCTCTTCCTGATGTAGACCGTTAGAATCCTCTAACAGCCTCTTTCTGATCTGATTTAAATACCTTTTAAGTGAGAACTTTGGACCCTGAATTATGTAAACCATGTTCCCGATTCGTTTCTCTATTGTACCTGGCTCCCAATAGGATGTGTGGCTTTTGAACATTTAAAAAAAAAATTTTTCCCTTGGTTAAATTTTATTTCCGGTACAAACGATGTTGGCGATTGCTTTGTCTGTTTCGGCAGTAACATGTCGAATACCGTTCTAGTTTTTCGGGCGAACATTACTTCCTCCAGCGAGAGTGTCGATGGCGTAGTGCTGTTCGGTGTAATTCTATACACTTGCAAGAATTGTTGTAATGCCTTTTCTGTTGGTACGCCATAAGCTTTCCGTAGTGCTCTTTTAGTGTATCTACAAACCTCTCCGCTTGCCCGTTTGACTTTGGGTGATATGGCGGAGTTTTGATGTGTTTCACCTGAAAGGTTTCACAAAATTCTTGAAAGTCTGCAGATGTAAATTGTGTCTCATTATCGGTGACTAGACAATCCACCATTCCGAAACGAGCAAACAGCTCGTGGAAGCAATTTATTGTCGTCTCAGAAGTAGGTTTTCTACAATAATATACTTCTGGCCATTTGCTGTAACTGTCTACTACAATCAAGTAATAGAAGCCCTCTAATGGACCTGCGAAATCTGCATGGATTCTCGACTACGGTCGATCTGTCTTAGGCCATGGCTTATGAGTGATCTCATATTTTTTATTTCTTATTTCCTGTAATGTGATGGGGAGGTCTTGAATTGTACTGCATAATGATGTTCTAATATCTTTCTCGTATCGTAAAGCTGCAATTACAGAAACTTCTAATGGCCCGTTTTCTTTTACACTAGTCTCGAAAGGCCGTCTACATGCCCGATTTTGTTTGATGGAAGATACTCTAATTTGAAGTTATAATTTAATAGAATCGTCCACCATCTTAGTAATCTATTAGCAGTGTAGACAGGTAGGCATTTTTTATCCAAATATTGTCAGTACCGGCTTGTGGTCCGTCTATAAGGTAAAGAATCTGCCGTAAATATATCTGTGAAATCTTGTAACCGCAAAAATAATCCCCAACGCTTCCTTTTCGATTTGCGAGTAATTTTTTTCAGCTAGTAGAAACGTTCTCGACGCGTGCGCGATGGGTTTTAGTGTTCCATCCGGCATTTTATGAAATATATACATGCCCCAACACCATAGGAACTCGCGTCACTCGCAACTATTATTTCCAATTTTGGATCATAATGCGTTAAAAATAAATCTGCTGTTAGAGTCTTAATGATTTTGTCGAAAGTTTTCTGACATTCGGATAACCATTCCCAAAGTTTTTCCCTTCTTCAACAGTTCGTTTAGGGGTGCACGTAATTTGAGCATGTTAGGTATAAATTCTTGATAATAATTACAAAAATCTTTGTAACTCGGCTATATGTTTTGTAGCCGGTATGCTTTTTATTGCCGTGGCTCTTTCTGGGTTGGTCTTCTTCCTTTTTTGTCAATAATATGGCCCAGGTATTTTATCTCCTTCATAAAAAAATGTCACATTTATTTTCCTTTACCTTAAAGCCGTAATTTTGTATCCGCGTGAAAACCTCTTGAACGTGTTCCCAGTGTTGTTCAATATTTTTGCTATTTATCAGGATGTCATCAAGGTATGCGATCGTGAAATCCAGTCCGTCTAGCATAGTGTCCATTATTTGCTGAAAGATCGCCGGCGCGACCTTGATCCCGAATGCTAATCTATGGAGCTTATATAACCCTCTATGGGTGTTTATGCACAACAACCTCGAGCGTTCCTCGTCTACTGGAATTTGTAGGTATACTTCGCTCAAGTCTATCTTTGAGAAAAATTTTCCTCCGTTCAACTTTGTGAATACTTCCTCTGGACTAGGGAGAGGATAGTAATAATCTTTAATGGCTCCTGTCGAGAAGTCTGCTCATACTCGTATCTCTCCCGATTTCTTTTTCACGTAAACCGTAGGCGCGGCCAATTGACTATATTCTACCTTTTCCAATATACCGGTTTCCACGAGTCTATCCAATTCTTTATATATCTTTTCTAATGATGCAAAATGTACATTTGTTTTCTTCTTGAAAATGGGTTGCAGGTTTTCTTTTAGGTCGATTTTGGTCGCCATTTCTTACACCTCCCGAGGCCGGCTGAAATTATGTCGGGGAAACTCCTTCAATCTCTCTGCCTAGGTCGACAAATTTTCTACTTTTTGGCAGAACGTATTTATCAGTAAATCCCAGAGGTCAAATTTCTGCATCCAGTCAGTTCCGAATAAATTTTCAGCATTTTTTAGAACAAATATCTTTAATTTCTTGGTTATCCCGTTGAACGTCACATTTTTGATAATCTCCTCCTCAAATTTGATTTTTCTTCCTGTTACCGATCTGGCTATTTTATCTGTTCTCAACATGGTCGGTTTGATTAATTTTTTCTATGTCTGTAGACTAATAATGGTTAAATCAGATTCTGAATTCAACTGTAATCTGATTTTTTTGTTTAACATTTCCACTTGTACGTATTTTCTTATATTTATCCCGTCCGTTTGGTCAGTTCTAGTGGCTCTCACTCGGCTTTTGTTTTCTTTCTTTGTCCTACAGTGCGAACTTTTATGTCCCACTTTATTGCACAACACACAAGTCTTATAGCGGTATGGGCAATCTTTGTACTAATGCAGAGTTCCACAGCGATAGCATGGACTGGGTGGTAGTTTCTTCTGAGGTTTCATTTGACTTTTTGTAGTAAAGTAATTGGTTTGGTTTGTTTTTGTTTTTTTTAGTGGGGGTGAAAAACGTATTTTTCGTTGTACTCTACATATGTGAGCGACGCCAAACTCTTCGATATCTTTCGAGTCCTTTTTTACGCTCATACATCTCTGACAGTCCTCAGCTAATTTTTGTAGCGTCAATCTGGTTCACTCTCAAGTTTTGTTAGAATTCTAGTAGTCTGATCTCCGCGTCTTCAGTCGAAACCAGGCCTTGGGCGAATATCAAACATTAAAAATTGCCAGCGCTGAGTTCAGATAACTTAAAATCATCGCAGTGTTTGTTTACTACGGAAGCGAATGTTATATGGTCTTTGCTATCCTTTTTTGTTAAATTTAAGCATTTCTACCTTTTGTGGAATAGCGAAGTTTTCGGACTGAATATTAAGAGTTTCACGGCTTCCCTGAAAGTCAACTCATTCGTTTTCCTCTTTAAGATGTAATCTACGAATCTAGTGTGTTCGCTTGACCCTAATTTCATAAGTAGTAGACGTTTGACCAATTCCCGCAATCAATCTCATATAAATCTTCATATCTTCTGAAGTAAGTCGCGAAGATTTTGTCTTCGTCCGGTGCATAAGTGAAGTCTTCGATTGAACTCTATATTGCATTTTGCGAAAATGACGATTCATTTTCAGAATTTTGCCCTTTATTTGTCACTACTCGTAGTAATTCTTGTAGTTCGAGTTGCTTTTCTTCGTTTTTCTGTTGAATTTCTAATTGTTTCTCTTCGAGCCTAATCTGTCTTTCCTCATTTTTTCGTTGCTGCTAGAATTGCATCTTTATTAGTTCCAACATGGTTGTCTTAAAATTCTCCATGTTTACAACGTAATTTAATTATAACACAAGCTATCTGTTGCCACAAGGAGAGGAGAAAAAAACTCACTTTTTTCTCTTTTTTTTTTTTTTTTTGTTTATAGTTACGGCGGTCAAAAAAATTTTCCCTTTTCTTGTTCGGAAAAACTAATGACTTATTTATTTCTTCTTTGCACCAGGAAGAAAAACAAAAAACACTTTGGTTAAAGAAAAAAATCAACTTACAAATTTTTTCCCTTTCTTGTTGCGCCGATTACCCTCTTTTAGCGCCTCTGTGTTTTGTGTTTACGGTTTTCGAAAACCACTGTTGTGAATACAGGTCGCTTTTATGTGTGACAAATAGTTCCTTAAGAACTTTGTAGCTAGAGTTGTGTAACACCCCAACTGTCCGTCCTAACAATTTCTCCGGCAGCCGTTCTCCACACTGTGATGTTGCCGGGAATTTGTAGAAAATGTCGGCCGGACAGCTGGGGGTACAAGATTGACTATAAGGAACGAACTTCCACAACTTGGATGAGTTGAAAGGATGCTTTATTCGTTTAGAGTTAGCCTTTTCGGTTGGGGCAGGCGAATGTGACACACAGCTCTAACTCTAATTAATGGAGATCAACAAATCCGAACTGAACGAAACAAGACGAACGGAGATCCTTCAAGTTCGCACCCGGCTGACTCCCTTTCACTTAACTTCTCTCAACTTTTCTGACTCGGAAAAATTACCTGAATTTATCCAAAATTGACCGGAAATCCGGAAATGCTTTAGACCACCGGTGACAAACACCGGCGACTGTAAGTCTGAAATTTCAGTTACCTTTTTTTTTTATCTTAATAAGGCTTCCGCCGGAAAAGGCTTAATGTGTGGTCAAGATACAGTAAAGGACAGCCTTTGACCGGGTCATCGAAAACCTACCTGCTGAACTTTATCACTGAGTCAAATATTTACCGGAGGACAATTTTCCTCATAAAAGAAAAAGCGTTTATTTATTTATTTTTTTCCTCTTCTTTTTCACTTTTGTTAAATATGTTTTTAAACTATTTCTATTCTAATATATTTTCTATTTTAATCTATTATAATAAAATACATATATGTCTAGTTATCGTGTCACAGTTGTGTACTCGAGTAAAAGTTTTTTCATTTTTTCTCAGTGTAGAATTCAGGTCTTTGTCGCCCGTTGTTTTGGAAACTTGGTGAGAAAAAAAATCCCTGCGTAGAATTCGACAGGTAGAATCCGTTTCTTTATATCTTCGTCACCGCTGTTATGGCTGATATCCAAAAAGTTTTTTTTTATTTTATTTTCGGGTAGAATCCGTTTCTTCAGTATCTTAGTCACCACTGTTATGGGCGACCGATAGCCAAAAGGTTCTTTCTTTTGTCCTCCGCGTAGAATCCGTTTCTTCAATATCTTCGTCGCCATTCTTATGGACCAAGTTAAGGTTCGAAAAGAACAACACGACCACCAGGGTAGAAATAACAAATATATATTACCAAGAAATGACAATACAAATGTGGAAGGTGTTAGTATGACTGTCAGTCTGGTTTGAAGTGAACTACTACCAACTCTCTCTCTCTCTCTCTCTATATATATATATATATATATATAGTGTTAGGAAGAGTTCATTCTGGAGTTACAGGTAAGGACTCATGACAGTTACAAATGACGAGAAACTGTTGAGTGGCGAGAATTTTTCACTAATTCTCTCAACTCAGTCCAAACCTATTCGTCGTACATTTCTTAAGCTGATGTTACCTTTTCGAAACCTTTCTGTCTTTAAGATTGTTTACCTTACATGCCTATTTTCAACGTCCATCTTCAAAGTTAATAATAGTTACTACAGGGGCCCGACAATATTTTTCGGACTCTTTAGTATTCAACTTTCCGAGTACCATAGAGTGGCGAAATTCCTTCAATAGAATAGCATAAACATATAAAGATAATACCTGTAATAAAAATGGAAGAAAATCGATTAGGTAAGGAAAAATATTTATTTTTCATCATTTTTTACAAAACACACGCGACATTATTTTTCGGACATCGTTGAAAAACTGTTAATAGTCTGTAATATCACCTTTCTTCTCAATAACTTTTATCGATCTCTCTTCATAATGATCAAACATATGCACAATAACATCTCTACGTGTTTCTATTAGTTGTTTTTTGGCATCTAGTATCCGTTCCCATAGTTGAGCCTCTTTCGTTATTTCAGGTCCATCATAGACAAGTTGCGCAAGCATTTTCCAAACATTTTCTATTAAATTTAGATCTGGGCTTTTTGCAGGCCATTCCAAAGTAGTCATATTCACTTTAGCCATCTATTCTTTCATGAGTTTTGACACATGGATGCTGCAATTGTCTTGCTGTAGAACGAAATCATTCCCTATCTCTCTTCTTATCCTTTGTAGGGCTTTCTCGTCCAGCAACTGTTTGTAGCTTTCGCTGTTCTGTCGTCCTTTCAGCCACTCCAACCCTATATTTCCATTAGTAAAAATCATACCCCAAACCATAACTCCTCCTCCTCCTATCTGTCGTTTGTTCAGTACAGCAGGCTCACCCCTTCTCGACCAAGTACACCATCCATCGGGCCCATCAAACTTGAAACGTTTCTCATCAGTAAATATAACCTTCTTAAAGTCAACATGCTTTGTCAACCACCTTTAGGCACACTCCAGTCTTGCTCCTTTGTGTTTCTTTGTTAGTGTAATTTTTTTCTTAGCCTTTGCATACTTCAAACCAATTCTATGCAGCGTTCTTTGTACTGTTCGGACGTTTACATCCAATTCACATTTCTCCTTCACTTTTCTTGCTGTAACTTTTTCTCCAGATGTCAAAAGCCGTGTCACAATCCTCTTCGTTCTCCTTTCAGTCCTCTTACCAATTGATCTTTTCCGTCCTCTCTTCTTTTTCCGCTCGGAGTTTGTCTTCAGCATGTATTCGACCGTTGATTTCGACAGCTTCAAATCCATGGCGATCCTTCTGATGCTGAGGCCATCATCCCGCTTCTTCCGTGCCAAACAAACGACTTCTTTTGAATGCATTTTACCTCATTGAACTTAATTGTTTTGCCAGTAAAATAGAACAGATAATTGATTCTAATGATGACAGCTAAGTGTACAAGCAGAAAATTTGCATACAGCAACATATACATGAATTTAGCTCTTAATAAAATAGGATTTTTTGTCATGTCCGAAAAATAGTGTCGCGCAAGTTTTCGCAAAAATCACAAAAAACTAAAATTATCAAAACCAAACTAAAAAAAATGATTACACTAGTAGTGGATTTTCACTCCTCAACTACGTACTTACAATCTCAAAAGTTTTTGGCACTAGTAACCATGTTGAAGTACTTTTTTCAAAGTGTCCGAAAAATATTGTCGGGCCCCTGTAATTTAAATTGTACTGTGTTTATTTTGTTGTAGAGATGAACACCTCTCTCCATTGTAGTACTAATTGCATAAATACTGACGCCGAGAATCGTCTAGAGATTAGAGAAGTATAAGAGAGTTCGAGCGAGCCGAAGTGAGCTTTATTTGCTAACTACATAATTCAGCAAAACTACGTCGACTCCAAGTGACATTATATTTCTTGATTGTGTTATCTTTGCTCAGTGCAACGAAGGTATAACAGTGGCGATGAGGATTCGAATTCACCCGAAAAATAATTTTTTCTCTCGCTTAGCATAAACAGCTGGCGAAGAAAATTCATACATAAAAGAAAAAAAAATTCTTCCTAGTTGTACGAACATAATACATTCTAGGAGAATTAAAGATAATTATTCAGCAACGAAAATGATTTCAGAAGATATTATTGAAACAAATGCAACGGGGGCGTGTTGAATATCAAGAACGGATAAAGGAAGGGTGGATCAAATATCGACAACAGTTAAAAGCAATCATGAAAATGCAAGGAACAGGCAATGCGTCAATTTCATTTTCGCCGAATTAAGTTAATTAATGAATTTAATTACGCCCAGAAGAAAATATTACAATCCTCTCGTACTTTAGAAGGTACGGGGATATTTTTAAAGAAGAATATCATGGATAGTCGGATGAAAAGAAAGTAAGTCTTCTGTTCCGAAAACTGTGCCCCGCTAAACATAAAAAAAAATATCTAAATTTAATTTTGCTGAATACTCAAGAAAAAAATCATTTAACGAAACAGTGCCGATATTATCGAAAATGTTTGGTGAAAAGAATTCACTTTTTTGAACAGATTGACAGCGCATGAACCTTACTAAGGACGAAGATGAAAATTTGTCACATATGCCGGTAAAATAAACCGTAAGCATGAGAAATTTAAACTAGATTAACTATCTTCAGACGGATTTAAATGTCTAATCTTCGTTAAACACCTAACGTCAAGCAACGACGCGGAAATACTCTCTCGAATCCTTACGAAACTTAAACAGAATTCAAAGTTAACGATACAGACTGTTGAGGAAGAGTGCCAACATATTGTCAATTTAGGGCACGATACAGCAAAAATAGAACAAAATGGCACGTCAAAAGTACAACTAATTCGAAAAAAGAGACAGTAGTACCAAAAGAAAAAATCCAAAGTAAAAATACTGCAAAATTTAATCTATGTTACGGCTATGGTGTGCTTCATTTTAGAAAAGACTGTTCATTTAAAATCAAAATGTGGAAAACATGTCACAAATAAACATACTGAAAGTCGAAAAGCAAAAGAAATACACAAATTTGCTGAAAATAGTGCTACAAGTTAAAAACTGGAAATTTCAAGTAATAGAAAATTCGTGACAGTAAAAATGAATAACGCCACGGTGAGATTTTAGTTGGATACTGGTAGCGATATTACAATTATTGTGTAAGAAGCTTGAGACAGAATTGGCAAGCATAACTTGAAAAAACTGACAAAGTTGCGAGGGGAATATCGGACAAGAAATTAATTTTTCTTGATAAAATTATGTGTAACGTTGCTCTTGAGAGTAAAACTAAAAAACAAATGTTTTCGTATTAGAAGTTCCAATTCAAATTTACTAGGCGTCGATTAGCTAGAGTTATTTGAACTGGGCTATTGGCCAAAATTAGACAAAGATATTCAAAAATGTAATGGTTGTAAGGCAACAGAAAATTCATCACCTATGAATTATCAAGCATGGTTGAGCACTTCTCTCTCTCTCTCTCTCTCTCTCTCTCTCTCTCTCTCTGTGTGTGTGTGTGTGTCCGTTACCTATAGACTGCGAAATGGCTGAACCGATTTTCTTGAAGATTTACACAATTGTACTATAAGCGTCTGCGAGTGTTCTTAGCTAGGTTTTATGTCGAGGTACCCCGATAAATATCGAAAATCGATAATCGAAAAAATCGGGTTATAGAAGGAGTGGTCCGATTTTAATCAAATTTGATACACTCATAGACAAAGACATAAAGAACGATATTCAGAAGTTTCAAGGTTGCAGTTCTTACAATAGTGCAGAAAATCGATAATATATATATATATATATATATATATATATATATATATATATATATATATAAAGGGCAAGATGTTTGTGTGTGTGTCTGTTTATCTGTCTGTATGTCCTTAATACAAATCCACAATTTTTATCCGATACTCACCAAATTTCACACAAATATTCTTTAGGCTGAGTTTGAGCTCCAGGACCATGGATTAGTTTTAAATCTTTCATTACACCCGAGCAACGCCGGGCTATACTGCTAGTAATACAATACAACGCTCTAATAGGTGAAAATGTAATCCGGCTCAAACAATGGCAATGGAACCATATCTGAAAAAAGTATCGACTAAAGATAATGCACATCTAAAAAGTGATTTGTTGTGGAGAGGATCGCACCTCTCCAGTATAGTACTTGGACTCGTCTAAACAGCATAAATACTGACTTCGAGAATCGTCAAAAGAGTAAAGAAAAAGTAGAAAGGAAGTTAGTGTAAGCAAGCCGGAAGTGATGTTTATTTCCTGACTAAATAACTCAACAACACTACATCGATCCAAGCGATAATATATTTCTTGATTGTGTCATCTTCTTTCAAATGTAACGAAGATATAACATTAACTTACTCTTTTAAAACTGTACTAATATCTATGGGCATGTATTACTGCCATTTTGGCATCTTAGAAAATACTAAAAATCCCCATGAAAAACTGTACGGTTTTCTTATTTTAATTTTTTAATGAATCTTAATTCTTAAGTCAATGATTGAGTAAGCTCCTGGCAGTTTCTACGACAATAAAATATCCTTAAAAATTCTCTTATTTCATGGTTAAATATTTGGCTTAACAATTTTAATAAAATTTGGAAATAACAGTTATAAATATGAATGCTGATTATTATTTAAGAGATTACAAATTAAAATATTTTAAATAGGTACCTTTTTCTACTACACTGAAATAGAAATAGATAGATAGATAGATAGATAGATAGATAGATAGATAGATAGATAGATAGATAGATATCGGTTTCTGATATGTCATTTCCATCTTTCTACGCGATCAAAGCGGACTAGCTCATTATTTATTTGGTATTGGAAGGGCGTAAGTTACGTGTTAACTAAGGAACTCATAGAAAGGCAAGCAGAATTTCATATATTGATGATTTAGCTAAAAAATATTGGCAGGCACCCATAATTTCCGTTTTAGATAGGTTCGCCTAACCGTCCGGTTCACACTTCTACCTGATCTTTCGAACAAAAGTAGAAGTTTATTTCTTGTTTCCGGGTCAGAATTCACTTTCATATTCTTTCTAAAGTCTACTTCAACTGTATACTCCTAACTCTAGTCATTACTTATGCTATTACAACTTCATACAGTAACCCTCTACTTTGAGTGGCTCTTTCGCCTTGTATTGGGTGAAAATTAGTAAAAAAATGTTTAAACTGTAGCAGTAATAATTGCTGACATTATTGCATTAGTAGTAGTAGTAGTAGTAGTAGTAGTGATGGTGGAGCTCATTTTTTTTTAATCATTTCACCCCAAGCAAGGCATTCCGCTGTCACTATTGCGCAAGGGGTTATATAGGGGAAGGTAAAGAGAAAGAGTGGTCAGATGTAGGAAATGTCAGAAGGAGGGTGATAGACGGGTAAGGATACCGAGGCTGAGGGTTGGGTAGATGGGAAGAGTGTTTGAGAGAATGGATGCGAGTTAGTGTGTTAGGAGGTGTCTAGTGACCTTACATTTAAACTCCTGGAGATTGTAGCCGTTGGGGAAGCAATCATGTGGAAGGGAATTCCACAGTCGGGAAGTGCGAGAAAAGAAGCTGTTGGAGTAGAAATTGATGTTACATTTTATCTGTTTCACTGTAAAAGGGTGGAACCTAGTTGCTAATCTAGTATCTCGTGCAAATTCATACCTAGGGGGCACCAGTGATCTACGTTCATCGGAGCAGAAGCCGTGAAAGTATTTATTCAATAGACACAGGGAAGCCACACCACGCCGGTGAGAGAGTGACTGCAGCCGGGCTGCCAAGTCGGTATCGATCACATTACAGATTCTCCGTTGTATTTTGTCAAGAACCCCGAGAAGAATAGCAGGGGCACCCGAACGGATGTGGCAGCAGTATTCAATACACGGGCGGATGGAAGATTTATATATGTGCAGGATGGACTAAGATGGGAAAAACTTCCGGGCTCTGCACAGTTTCAAAGCAGCGGATTTAGCAACGGATTCGATATAGTCATTCCACTTGAGGTTCGCTGATAGTGTGAGACCAAGGAAGCGTAGTGTTTTATTTTCAGGGAGGAAAGCCTGTTCCATGCTGATGGGAGGTAGGAGCGATTGTCTATAATGGTTAATTGATAGCAGCTTTGTTTTGGAAGCATTAAAATTTACGAGCCATTTCTTACCCCAGTCCACCACGGATTGGAGGTCCTTCTCAAACTCGGCAGCAAGCTTCGCTTTGTCGCCCACACCAGATTTTTGATCGAGGCTAGAGTAAACTGTGGTGTCATCGGCGTACATGACTACTTGGGATCTCATAGCATCGGGGAGATCGTTCATGTAGATCAGAAAGGAGCGTAGGACCTAGGATAGAGCCTTGAGGGACACTCGCGTTCGTATGGTAGTTTTGGGAGGCATGTCCGTTTTGTACATTTGTCATGGAAATAGCGATAGAATAGCGATAGGCATGTAACTTTACATATGTGGGAAAGAGGCTGCAGAGTAGAGAATAGATACCCCCTTTAATATGGCAGCGTAAACGATTTTGAACTCTATCAAGGCTTTAAAGTGCAGATTGGGCAGCTCCAGTCCAGTGACAACAGGACTAGATTTTTTTTTGTCTAATCTAACCCTTTAAAGATAAAGCATAAAAGCAGGAGTCAGGTACTTAATGGGGTATTAATAGTAGAACTAATTATCCTGAGAGTAATTGTTTTAAATACAATACTATCATGTGGTGATAATCGTTGTAGCAATCGTAATTTCATATTATTCTAGTAGTAGTAGTAACGTCATACCAAAAATCTTTTATGATAATTACTGCAAGTCAACTTAATACAACGCTTCTATTCTTTCAAGATTCTGATTTCTTATGATATTTTCATAAAAAAAACATCTTTTTCTAAGTGCCTTGTTTTTTCAGGACGTAGACGATCATGGCCTTCCACGTCTCCCTATCCCTGGTGGCTCTTAGCACACCTTCTCCTGAAACATCTCGCAACCCCCGTTCCGTCATCCACCTGCTCAAGCCCTTCAAATATGTTATTCCTATGTCTCTTTTTCCTTCTATTTGGCCTGTTAGTATCAGGTTCTCCAAGCCCTTCTTCCTCATTGCATGTCATAGGAACTTCAGGAACTTCAGTTATCTATTCCTCAATATTAATTTCCATTTCGTTTCTATTCTTTCCAAAACCTCATCATTGCTCACATGCTCGGTCCATGATGTCCGCAGCATCTTTCTGTAGAACCACATTTCAGCTGCTTCAAGTTTATCCTTCATCTTTGGTGATATTGTCCAACATTCACTGCCATATTGAAGGGCTGACATCACATAGCAATCTAGTACTCTCTTCTTTGTTTCTAGTGAAAGTTGCCTGTGTCTTAATACATCACAATATTCTAAAGATTAAGGGTACAGCAGTCCAGTAATAAGGTTTTAATGACCCAAGCAAGTTTCATCATTTTTCTTTTTTTTAGGTTCATTGTTTCATACAAATGGAAATTAGATTTTCAAAAATCTTATATTTTACAGACATTTTGCTTACGTATTCTACTGCATTTGTTGTGGTTAGTTATTATCATTATTATTAATGTTGTTGTCTCTTCGTCTCTTTCTTCTTCCATCACAACCTACCATCACAGCACATAGCTGACCGCAAGTTCGGCTCCAATGACTATTGGAGGATTTGTAAACGAGTGCTCAACAATAGGAAATCCTCAATACCTCCTTTAATCCATGGATTTGAGGTTCTCACGTCATCTGCGGACAAAGCTGGGTGCTTTGCCCACAGATTCTCATCCAACTCCACATTCGACTCGTCCGGAGTACACCCACCCGACTTCCCTATTAGAACTGAGGCCAAACTGCACGACGTATATATTACCCCGACAGTAGTATCCCGAGTAATTTCAAAACTCGACCCCCATAAGGCGTGTGGAGACGATGGAATCCCGGTGATAGTCCTTAAGAAGTGTGCTCCTGAACTTTCCCCTGTTCTCTCTAAACTATTTAACTACTGCCTTTCTGCTTCCTGATTTCCTGCATGCTGGAAGTTCTCTTCAGTCATTCCTGTATTTAGGAATTGTGGTGAACCCTCGGATCCATCCAACTATCGCCCTATCAGTCTTCTACCGATATTCGGGAAAGTATTCGAGGCTATAATCAATGCTGAAATAGTTCATCATCTCACCGCCCACAAACTGTTCTCCGACAGGCAATATGGATTCCGCTTTGCCAGGTCCACGGCCGACCTGCTAACAACCGTAACGGAGTACATGCTCCAGGCCCTTGATGAGTCCGACGAGGCTCGCGCGGTTACTCTGGACATCTCCAAGTCTTTCGACAGGGTTTGGCACTTTGGCCTCCTATGCAAACTACGCGGTTATGGTACTACCGGTCGCCTGCTTGACCTAATCCAATCTTTCTTAAATAACCGCAAAATGAAGGTCGTTCTGAATGGGCGTGCCTCTTCGTCCTACAGCACGAATGCTGGTGTCCCACAGGGCTCTATCCTGGGCCCGACGCTCTTCCTTATTTTCATCAACGACCTCTCAGATGAGATCAAGTCCCAAGTAGGCATCTACGCAGATGACACTACAATATACTCCCGCACCAGTAAGAAACCTGTCGTGGCGGACAGACATAATCTCGCTGCTGACCTTGAACGGGATCTACACTCTGTGGTGAACTGGGGCAAGAAGTGGCTTGTCAACTTCAATTCATCTAAGACCAAGCTGTTGTCTGTCAACCATTACAGGCAACCTCTCCTGCCTCCCATAAGCATGGACCAAGCGATTCTCCCGGAGAGTAATACACTACGACTCCTCGGACTTACCGTCCTCAGACCTCAAATGGAACCACTATATTGAATCCATAGCAAAATCTACTGCTAAGAAGGTTGGGTCACTATGTCGATCCAGGATGTTTTTCCCACCTGAATCCATCCTGCATATATGCAAGTCAACCATTCGTCCGTGCATGGAGTACTGCTGCCATTTATGGTCAGGTACCCCTGCCGTTCTCCTCAGTGTTCTTGACAGGCTCCAAAGGAGAGTCTGTAATGTCATAGGTACTGATCTGGCGGCTCGACTGCAGCCACTTCCCCATCGTCGAAATGTGGCCTCCTTTTGTCTCTTCTATAAATACTTTCATGGCTTCTGCTCAGACGAACTTAAGTCATTCACAGTCAGGTTAGCCAAATGCAGACGACAATTCTACTCCTGCAGCTTCTTCTCTCGCACTTCCCGCCTGTGGAACTCACTCCCGTATTCTTGCTTTCCTAACGGCTACAACCTCCAGAAATTTAAATGCAAAGTCAATACTCATCTACTAACCACTGGACTCTAGCTCTCTTCCCACCCCCGTATAACCTTCTCTTTCTCTCCACCTATGTATCTGTCATCGCACCTGCTTTCTCAGCTTTCTATTGTTCCTTTCTAACTAGTTTGTACTCCTCACTCTTTTCTAATTAATCTTTTTACATTTATGTAATCCCCTGCACATCAGTGGCGTTTCCGCCTTGCTCGGGGTGAAATGATTAAAAAAAATATATATATTGTTTCGGGGCTTTCTTCATCTTACCATTCAGTTACAATGGGGCAGTGAAATGTTTTCGGTGCAACTAAGAAGCCCTTCCAAAATAAATTTTGATGTTTGATTTGATTTTAGAAAGTGGTTAGGAACGGGATCTTTTCAGTACCCCCTCCTCGCATTATGATCTTCGTCATCATCATCATCATCATTATTATTGCATACTTTTCCTCCTTACAACTCATTATTTCTTTGTTCATTTTCTCTTCCTACACCTCTAATTAATAATATTAATTTAATTTATTCATACTCTTTGTTTGAACTCCCTGTATTCTGATTCTTATTCGTATTAATAAACATCTTATTTATTGTTTGTCTCCACTGGGGAAAAACTCGGAGAACTTTCATTCAATGTTCACTTTGACATGGAGCCATGATAATTCATCTTCTCCTCCTACTCCTACTCCTACTCCTACTACTACTACAACTCCTACTACTACTACTCTTTGTCTTCTTCTTTTACGTATTCTTATATACATTCTGTTATGTTTTCTTTTGAAATCTACGTTGGTTCTTTTTGTCCGCCGGGATTATTATGTCATCAGAATTTTTCGTTGGGTTGATTATTTACAAAAATATTGAGACGCGGTGATTTCTTTTCATGCATTACAAATAGCCCATATACAGAGCAGGCAAATCTTGTGGCGGCTTTTCTCATTTATTTTGAAGAGATAGCTTGCTTTTGCATCACGAAAATTGTAGATACGCGTTATTATTATACATCATGTGTTCTCATGTTCACACTAGTCTGATGGTTATCATTGGAGATTGAGTAACAGCACCTTCCTCAGTATCCTTTTTTACCTCCGCCTTAAAATCACATTTATCTGTTTGTCTGTCTGTCCGTGGTCAAGATATCTCAAGACCTGTAGGATAGATTCCAATGAAACTTTCAATAATGACTGACCTCATGACCAGTACGAACCTATTAAAGTTTGGGTTCCATCCGGTACGAGATAAAGTTTCTGGTTTATTTTTCTGTTTTGTTTGTTTGTTTGTTTGTTTGTTTGTTTGTTTGTTTGTTCGTTTGTTTGTTTGTTTGTTTGTTTTACTAATATTTTCTAGTACGTTTCACATGCCAAATACTGAATTACCTCTCCTAGTTTGCTCTACGTCATTACATTTTCTGAAGGCACTTTTTTTAATAATAATAATAATAAATAATCATCTCTTTGTAATCGCTGAGATGATATCGGCATTGCCTTTAGTGGAGGTCTGTTGTAGCCAGGTATTTAACTCACAACTCTTTTGGTCAAGTCCCTGAATCTAACCAACACTTTTATCCACTGGGCCATATGTCCTTGAAGAAATAACTGACGCTCTCGAAACGGTGCCCAAACAAGAGCCATCCTTCCAAAATCCTTTTCCCCTTTGGTACCTCTTTAAAAATACCTTTTCTCTCTGATTAAAGTAATTATTTACATGGATATTCCTTAATGTTTTCTCTTTCCGTTCAGGTAGTATTTTGTTGAACACAGATTTAATTTTTCTGGCGAACATCAATTCCGCCAACGACATTTCAGATTTAGTTTTAGGATTTGGCTTAAACGCTCAGAAACTGTTGAAGTATTTTCTCATCCGACTCCCCCCCCCCTCCGATTTTTAAGAGAACTATTGAACGTATCAATAGGCTTGTTTATTCGATCTTTGATGGTACAGGGGCATTCTAATATGTTGCATTTATAAGAATTTTCAGAATAACTTGAATTCACTAGATGTGAACTGCGTCCCATTGTTTGACACAATGGAATCAGTTACGCCAAATTTTGCAAAGATTTCGTGCAAGAAATTTATTACTATCGCTACTGGTAGTTGATCTTCTGCATTTCAATATTCAGGCCATCAGCAGATAATAGGCTCTATTAAACAACCCAACGAAATCTAGATGTAATCAGGACCACGGAATGTCCGTTTCCGGCAAAGGTTGAAATATAATCGACGGGGAATTCTCTACCATAGCACAACCTCTGCATGATTTAACCAAGTTTTGTATGTCTTCATCCATTTTCAGCCAGTAAGTGTAGCATCTCATTAGGGATTTCAACCTAGAATCTCCCGGATGACCTACGTAGAATTGCTTTAGCATGCGTTTTTGCAATGATGTTGGAATTACAATATCAGCATACATTAGTACACTATCATCTTGAAAATGCGTTACTTTAATTTACCTCTATTATTGATTTTACATGCAATTTGATCCTTCATTTTTGTTGTAGTGTAATCTTCGTCGCCAAGTTGTTGTGACCTGTTAGGACCAGGAAAAAAGACACGGAAACAAGAAGAACAGTGTATTAGAATAACAGAAGAATATATACAATAATAAGTGTTAGTATTTAGCAAATAGAAGTGTAAGTCCGAACGGTATAGTTACGCTGCGTCTTTACTGTCTCTAGACTGTCACTTGACTGTCTCACAGCTGCATCCCCAGAAGTCATTCAGGTTATTAGTTATTGAGGGAGGAAGAGTCCATTCCCTGTAGATAGGGCACCATAACAATTTTTAATATGAAGTCGTCATTCCGCGATTTAAGTCTTATTTCTTTCATAGTTATAGGCAACTTTCTTACGGTATTATGTAAGACATTTGTAATTTCATTTTCAGCTCTTATTGCCGCAATCACTGTATCTTTAAAAGGTTCGCCGTATTTCGGAATTAAACGGGACAGTTCACCAGCATGACTTAATTTCTTTGATGGTAAAAATTTCATTTTATAGTTTAATTCAGTAGTATATCTCCCAGCGTTGCAGTCTATTTGCTGTATGCGTGGGTCCACCTTTTTTTAAACATATATAGACACTAATGAATGGTGGTCGGCTTGTAAGAGAAAATCTCGTCCATACAGGAATTTATGGAATTTTTTTATGGCAAGACTATAGCCAGAGCTTACTTTTTGATCTTGATCTAGCTGTAGTTTTTCTCAATAGCTATTAACGACCTCGAAGCATGCGCTATTGGCTTAGTTATTCCATCGTCATATTTATGAAATATTACTGCTCCAATTCCCGAATCACTTGCGTCTGATGCAATGACAATGTTTAATTTGGGATTAAAATGCGTTAGTGATAAGTCAGATGTTAGGACTTCTTTGATCTTTTCAAAAACACTTTGGCATTTCTCTGTCCAAATCCACTTAGCGTCTATCTTTAACAAGGCATTTAAAGGCGCTGTCAACTCATGTCCAGTTGATATATACACACCGTAGTAGTTTGCAAAGCTTAAAAATATTTGCAATTTTGCTAAATTGGTCGGGGCGGGCATGTTTTTAATTGCGCTTGATCGGGCAAGATCTGGTCGTCGACCATTTTCGTCAATAATCTTCCCATATCTTTTATTCTGGACATAAATAGCTCATATTTCGTTTCACTAATTTTGAACCCGTATTCTTTGCTCCTTTCGAATAATAGTTTTATGTCTTCTGCATGCTGGTGTCTGGTTTCGCTTTTAATCAATATGACACCCAGGTATGCTTGCGCGCAGTGTAACCCAGCGAGCATTGTATCTATAATTTGTTGAAAAATGCTCGGAGCTACCTTAATCCCGAAAGGAAGTCGGTTGAATTTATATAAACCTTTATGAGTGTTGACAGATATTATTTTTGAACACTCTTCTTCTACCAGTATTTGTAAGTAGGCGTCCAACAAGCTTAGCCAAGAAAATCAACTTTCCTCCCATTTAGTTTGGCGAAAATTTCTTCCGGACTTTGTAACGAGTAATTATAATTTTGTAAGCTTTCATTAAGCCCCGTTGAGAAATCAGCATATACACGGATTTTATTATTTTTCTTTGCATAAAGAGTCGGTGATACTTATTCAGTGTAGTCTAATTTGGAAATGACCCCTAATTCTTCTAGCCTTTCCAATTCTTTGTTGATTGGATGTAACACCGAGAAAAGTACACTCCTTTTCGTTCTAAGATTGGTATTGCATTTTCTTTAACTTCAAAATTCGCCTTTGCTTTTGTACACGTGCCAAAACCTTCGGAAAAAACTGGGAACTTTCTTGTTTCAGTTTTGAAATTTTTTGTTGCCGTAATAGTACTTGTGGTGACAATATTAAATTGGTTGCAGAACTAATTGATTGGTAGGTACCAAAGATTAAATAAAGGAATGCCATCCGTTCTCAATAAATTTGTTGTATTTTTTAACACGAATATCACTGCTCTTTTTGTCTTTCCAACGAAAGAAATATTACAGGTGAACTCACTTAAAAAATATTGAATTTCTTTCCTGAAACACTACGAGCAACTTTTCTCGAAGTCAATAAACTAGGTTTAACAAGTTTTCGCCAAGTCTTTTCATTATTTACAGTAACATAGGACCCAGCAGCCAATTGTAATTTCATTTTTATATTGTTAATCGTAACAAAATAATTCTATTTGGAGATGTTTCATTCGAATCTTACTAATGTTTTCTTTCCGCTTGTCGACTTTACCCAATGCATTTATTTTATTGACATACTTGTTTCCCTTTCCAATTTTTGGATTTGCAACAAGTACTCTTATGTTGTCTTAGCATACATAACACCCTAGGCTCTGATCCTGCCTCCCGGTGGTCGCATTTAGCCGTTACACTCGCTTCTGGCATTGATCCTGCTTTCCGGCGGTAGATCAGCCATCAAGGCCATCACACCAGCTTCTGGTCCTGATCCTGCTTCGGCAGTCGAATCGGCCACTCGGTGTCGCAGCTGCGACGACCCTACTTTTACTCGGCCCTGTTTAGGGATTCCGTTACCCTTTGGTACGGTCTCACACCCGCGACGACCATCGCTCGACTCGGCCCTGTTTAGGGACTCCGCCTTTCGTCAGGTATCCTCCACTGGCACAAGCTCGCCTTCACGCTCGCCACTTCGACCTAGACCCGAAGACGGAACGTCCCGAACCAGCCAGGTGACTCAAAGAATTACAGTTATGGGTTAAATAGCAGGACAGATTGGGTTCTATAGCCTTGGTCGGCAACCAGTCTACCGCAGAAAGCAATGGCAACCTACTGTGGGATAATCTTCTGCCCAGTCAGTCATGTCTCTTTCGAGACATGATCGCCCAAGCGTGTTTCACGTATGGCACTTAACTGACTGACTCTTATGTTCTAATCTTCCACATGTGTAGCTTTTTTTCTTTCTAAAGAAACAACCACTTTTAAAATGCTTACCACCACAACCATGACAAGTATTAGGTATTTTATTGTATTGATTTACTGTTTCGTTAGGAGTTAAAAAACGTCTATTTTTTTTCCTTAGACGGTAGGACGCTATGTTTTTGTGAAATACCTCTCTCCTCAATCCTTACGGTATCGAGATCGAGTTTAAAATTCACCATACGCTGACACTCTTCAGCTATGTTTGGGAGAGTTCATTTTTAATCCATTTCTAGCTTAGTCAAAATCCTGAATCTTATTTTTGCGCCCTTATTTGAAGTTAAGCCCTGAACGAATAACAGACATTTAAATAAGTTGAAGTTAACTCATTTAACTTAAACTTCTCACATTCTAGGTTGACAACTCCTACGTAAGTGACAAAATTCTTTACCGTTCTCCCTCCTCTCCTGACTGCTCTCTACTAGATAGCATTGCTGACGACATAGATAAGGCTATTTCCTATCACCCATTCGCCCACATATTTGTATTTGGAGACCTCAATGCCCATCACTCTGAGTGGCTTGAAAACGCCGTTACTGATCCAGCGGGCATTCACGCCATGAACTTTGCTATTTCCCAATCCCTTACTCAAGTGGTGGACTTCCCCACTCGCTTCCCAAGCACTCCCTCGGGTTATTCCTCACTACTAGATATATGTTTCACCTCTGCGCCTGACGCCTGTCAAGTCTCGCAGCTTTGCCCTCTCGGCAACTCCGACCACGCTGTAGTCTCTCTCAGTATTTCTTTCCAATCTCACTCCCCCCAGGAGCCCCCTACCTATAGGACCTCCTACCTCTACCAAAAAGCTGACTGGGATGCCTTTCGCGATTTTCTCTGCGACGTCCCTTGGGGAAAAGTGTTCGACCTATCAGTTGATAACTGTGCCTCTGAGGTCTCGTCATGGGTGAAAGCTGGCATTGATGCCTTCATACCCACCAGGAAGTATTGCTTAAAACCTCATTCCTCTCCGTGGTTCTCTCCGGCCTGCTCAGCCGCCACTGACCACAGGAAGCATTACTTCCGTCTATTCCGGAGACAGTCAACTGATTACAATAGGCACCTGTTTATATCTGCTCGCAATGAGTGCAAGAGAACCCTAAATGACACCAAACAGCTGTTTGCTGAGAGAATGCGACAGCACATAGCTGACCGCAAGTTCGGCTCCAATGACTATTGGAGGATTTGTAAACGAGTGCTCAACAATAGGAAATCCTCAATACCTCCTTTAATCCATGGATTTGAGATTCTCACGTCATCTGCGGACAAAGCTGAGTGCTTTGCCCACAGATTCTCATCCAATTCCACATTTGACTCATCCGGAGTACACCCACCCGACTTCCCTATTAGAACTGAGGCCAAACTGCACGACGTATATATTACCCCGACAGTAGTATCCCGAGTAATTTCAAAACTCGACCCCCATAAGGCGTGTGGAGGCGATGGAATCCCGGTGATAGTCCTTAAGAGTTGTGCTCCTGAACTTTCCCCTGTCCTCTCTAAACTGTTTAACTACTGCCTTTGTGCTTCCTGCTTTCCTGCATGCTGGAAGTTCTCTTCAGTCGTTCCTGTATTTAAGAATTGTGGTGAACCCTCGGACCCATCCAACTATCGCCCTATCAGTCTTCTACCGATATTCGGGAAAGTATTCGAGGCTATAATCAATGCTGAAATAGTTCATCATCTCACCGCCCACAAACTGTTCTCCGACAGGCAATATGGATTCCGCTTTGACAGGTCCACGGCCGACATGCTAACAACCGTAACGGAGTACATGCTCCAGGACCTTGATGAGTCCGACGAGGCTCGCGCGGTTGCTCTGGACATCTCCAAGTCTTTCGACAGGGTTTGGCACTCTGGCCTCCTATGCAAACTACGCGGTTATGGGCGTGCCTCTTCGTCCTACAGCACGAATGCTGGTGTCCCACAGGGCTCTATCCTGGGCCCGACGCTCTTCCTTATTTTCATCAACGACCTCTCAGATGAGATCAAGTCCCAAGTAGGCATCTACGCAGATGACACTACAATATACTCCCGCACCAGTAAGAAACCTGTCGTGGCGGACAGACATAATCTCGCTGCTGACCTTGAACGGGATCTACACTCTGTGGTGAACTGGGGCAAGAAGTGGCTTGTCAACTTCAATTCATCTAAGACCAAGCTGTTGTCTGTCAACCATTACAGGCAACCTCTCCTGCCTCCCATAAGCATGGACTAAGCGATTCTCCCGGAGAGTAATACACTACGCCTCCTCGGACTTACCCTGTCCTCTGACCTCAAATGGAACCACTATATTGAATCCACAGCAAAATCTACTGCTAAGAAGGTTGGGTCACTATGTCGATCCAGGATGTTTTTTCCACCTGAATCCATCCTGCATATATACAAGTCAACCATCCGTCCGTGCATGGAGTACTGCTGCCATTTATGGTCAGGTGCCCCTGCCGTTCTCCTCAGTGTTCTTGACAGGCTCCAAAGGAGAGTCTGTAATGTGATAGGTACTGATCTGGCGGCTCGACTGCAGCCACTTCCCCATCGTCGAAATGTGGCCTCCCTTTGTCTGTTCTATAAATACTTTCATGGCTTCTGCTCAGACGAACTTAAGTCACTGATGCCTCCTCAACAGGTTTTTACTCGTGCAACCAGACTGGCAACTGGGTCCCACCCATTCACAGTCAGGTTAGCCAAATGCAGACGACAATTCTACTCCTGCAGCTTCTTCTCTCGCACTTCCCGCCTGTGGAACTCGCTCCCGTATTCTTGCTTTCCTAACGGCTACAACCTCCAGAAATTTAAATGCAAAGTCAATACTCATCTACTAACCACTGGACTCTAGCTCTCTTCCCACCCTCGTATAACCTTCCCTTTCTCTCCACCTATGTATCTGTCATCGCACCTGCTTTCTCAGCTTTCTATTGTTCCTTTCTAACTAGTTTGTACTCCTCACTCTTTTCTAATTAATCTTTTGACATTTATGTAGCCCCCTGCACATCAGTGGCGTTTCCGCTTTGCTCGGGGTGAAATGATTAAAGAAAAAAGTCACACTTTACTAGGTTTAACTCCACTGTGCATTAAATAATGAGGTTCTATATTCGAAAATTTTTAATAATATCCCTACAGTTTCCTCAAAATTTATCTCGTCTATCTGTTTCGGCAAAATAAAATTTATGTATTTTCATGTTCGGCGGGGGACAATTTTTCAGTAATAGTCGGGCTTTCTTTTCGTCATTTCAATACGAACAATTCTTTTTGAAGATCCTTTCGTATCTTCTGTAATACGTTTGAAAAATATTCCTTCGTCCGGATTGCATACAAACTCGCTAATGGAATTCGCAATAGCGTCTGGTATGAATAAGTCAGATGTTTTTGCCTCCGCTGCTTTCTTAAACAACAATTCTAAAAACATTTGTTGTTGTTTTTGTGACTGAAATTGTCATTTATGTTTGTCTTTATGTTGTTGTAACTGTAGTTCTTGCTGCTGCTTTTGCAGCGCCAACATTTGATTTTATTTCGTCTATTGTGCTTGTATTCCACTGAATATTTCAATTACTACATGTAGGATACGTATTTTTCTTTTTTTTATTTGTAGTTCTCATGAAAAGTTTAAAACGAGATCTTTGTCGCCACTTTAATAATGTTAGTTTTTCGTAACGTTATTCTGAAGAGAACCTTTGGTAATTCACTATTAGCGAGTTAGAATATTTCGGTATCTTCGCGTAAAGTCAACGTACTAAATGAATCCTTCGAATAATACACAATAATGTTCTCGGAATAATTCTCTCGAGTAATTCAGTCAGAAACAATCTCATCAATGACGCACAACACCGGAATGATGCAAAACACAGAATGATATTTATCTACCTCCCCAACGAGGCGAAATGTGGTACAAGGCCTTTTTAACGTGGGAAATCCGAGCCATATTAGCTCGGCCAAAAAAATATTGTCTAATGTTCCTCAGACGAGACTCTACCCTTCGGCGGAGTCTCGACTAAGTTACTCTCCGCCCGAAGGTAGAGAGTCCGACAAGGTAAGTGTTCGTGCTAATGCACAACACAGAATGATATTTATCTACCTCCCCAACGAGGTGGAATGTGGCACAAGGCCTTTTCAATGTGAGGTATCCGGGCTCTAAAACCTAGGCAAAGATTTATAGTTTAATATTCCCCAGACGAGACTTTACCCTTCAGCGGGGACCCGACTGGGTTATTACTCTCCTCCCGAAATCAGAGAGTCCGACAAAGTAAGTGTTCGTGCTAATGCTCAAAAAATAGTATTTAGTTGCCTCCCCACTTGAGACAAAGTGTGGCACAAGGTCTTTTTCCTACATAACAGTGTGATATTTCCTAATCTGTTGTCTTTGAGTTAACTTCGAAAATTCATTTGTCGTTTGCAGTAACAGCTTTTTTCACAAAGACAACCTTTACTTTTTTACTTTATTTCAACTAATACAAGACCCGAATTCCACTTAAAGTAGACGGTTACTGAGTAAAATTGTTGTGAGAGGTGATTTTCCAAGCGCAACTTAGATGTCGCACAAGGCCAAAAGTATAGAAAACAGTGAGAATCGAACTCACTACTCAATTGTAATGATTCTAGCGAAACAAGTTTGCTATTAAACCACGTCGAGGTGCCCCCAAGATTGTTGTGAGAGAGGGGGAAAGAAAAATGGTAAGAAGTTCATATCATGAGGATATGTAGGATAGAAATGGGTGTACTTTTAAAATTTAAGAGGTTTAGATTGTAATGATAATGAAAGCATCCTCACGGATCTATATTCCATAAAGTAACTGTTTTTGAGGAAGAAGTTGTATGGAACCTATTCCTTACCATAGGAACACGAAGTGAATGGAGATGATTTACCACTGTGAACATGGTATGACGGATCCTAGCTGTGAATGACTGAACTGGCGAAATTAAGGAATGTAACTCTTTAGCACATTTGCCATAGTAATTGCGATAGAGTAGTGAGAGGCTTACAGCTTTTCTTCTTTGCAAAGTGAAGAATAATTAATCACCCACAAGACCGCGTAATCGCTTTTGAACTTTGTCGTGTCTCGACAGTGAGAACTGGACACCACCAGTCCAGACATTTTTATGGATTTCGTTTATTTTTCTTAGTCTAGCTGCATTTGCTCTGCTTTGCAATGATAATAGATTTCGTTTCTCATATCAAATATCCTCTGCGTAATCATATCTATGCTCTTAAATGTTTAAGTATATATCTATTTTGTCATCTTTCTTTCCTTGCTGTGTTCTTTACTTTTCGCTTTCTATCACGTACTTTACTGTTACGATTAGATTTCATATGTTCATCGCTATTTTTAAGTTCTATGTTGGCCATTGGAATAGTCTTCGAAACTGATTACTTATTTCCCTATTTTCTTTTTAAATATCTATTGGTATCAAACTGGAATATAGAAACCTGAATAGTTCTATCAACTTCCAGGTTTGTCAATGTATCGATTTAAGTTCTTCATTTGTCCATTCTGGAAAGAATCTTGCATGCTTCATTCTCGAGACGATCTATTCCTTTTTATCTACTGTTTGGATTTATTTCCAGTAGCTTTCTTATTCTATAATACTTCTTATTTATGCTTTATGCAGTCGCATTCAAGACTTTTTTTTTATAATCGTTTCACCCCAAACAAGGCAGTACGGTCAATGGCGCGCAGGGAGTAACAATAAGAAGGAAAATAGAAAAAAAAAACAGTACAGGTAACGTTTTAGAATGTATAAAATAAAGGTGGGGGTCACAGAGATAGAAAATGGCAATTGGCATTGCATTTAAACTTTTGGGGATTCTAGCAATCAGGGAAGCAAGCATAGGAAAGAGAATTCCACGGATGGGAACTGCGAGGAAGGAAACTGATAGAATAGAATTGGTGGTTACATTTGCCCATTTTTACGGTAAAAAGGTGAGATCTAGTTGCACCGGTAAACTCATGAGGGCGGAGCAGCAGGGAATAAAGCTCGTCAGAGCAACAAATAATTCGAATAAACGGACATTTGTGGCGAATGTCTTGTGACTGACGGAGAAGATTTTCCCACAGTAGATTGTCATTTCTTTCTGTGGTTGAGTGGTTCACAACCAAGATCTATAAAATCTAACCTGTTATTCAACCCTTTACTGAAGGAAGAAGGGATGGATTCATATCTTTCCCATGGGGTATTTGCGCGTAAATGAATGTAATTAACTCGACTGGAATTCGAACTCGGCTCTCCGATTTCTCATTCAGAGCCGATATCCATTACACCACAACGCACATTCTACTTAAACACTATTGTCTCAGTTCATCGACGGATCTCTAATTCTTCTACTTTCAATCCTATTCTTCTATACTTGCAATCACTATGAAGCGATCTTCAGATTGTTTAGACAACAGTTTTTGAGAATCGCTTCATCCCGGGAAACTCAGACATAGGGGGGGGGAGTTTTTGTGTCTATGATGATTCTTTTTTTGCCTTTTATCCAGCGGCTTGCACCCGTTTTTTGTTTGTTTGTTTGTTTGTTTGTTTGTTTTCTTGCAATTTCAGTAACTATTCCAATTCCCTTATTTTCTTTATTATCCTATTATAATTCTGCTTGTCTTTCCTTTAGATCGCACGGTCCCTACGCCCTGCCAATACTTCATGAATAATATATTATTCAGTTTTGACCACATGAAAAGACGAAAATGACATATCAGAGATGCTACTTGGTTTCAGAGAAAGAAAGAAAGAAAGAAAGAAAGAAAGAAGTGTTTAATGTCTCTTACCAATGCTTCATAAATAATGCACTACTCCATTTTGATTGCCATGTTAGAGCGTTTCGGCAGTTTTACGCTCCGGCCTTCTTCACGTACTAGCAATTTCGAACCAAATCCTTTATTTCGATCACGGGGTATATCATTCTCATTAATGTGCGATATAACTTCTGGTAGCCATGTAGTTATCTCCCTTTAACTTAACTCTTGAAGTTATTTGTTCACCACTGCCGTAGCCTGGTATTGAACTCACAACACATTGTGTCAAGTAACTTGAACTATAACGTCTATATCCACTGGACAATGTATCCTTGAGGATACAGACATTGCATTTAAACTTTTGAAGATTCTAGCTATCAGGGAAGCAAGCATGGAGAAGGAAATTCCATAGGTGGGAACTGCGAGGAAAGAAACTGCTGATGTAGAATTAGCGGTTGCTTATTTTGACGTTAAAAGGGTTGGACCTAATTGCCAATAAATATAGTGGATATAGACATCGATATATAACCGAGTGGTTGAAAACAAAGGACTTGGTTCGAAATTCTTATCACCTGAAGAAGGCCGGAGCGTACGACATGTAAGCATAGCAATAAAGATAAAGAAAACACTCCGAACAATGCAAATAATATTTTGATTATAGCATGTTGATATATTTTTCCTGTGAATAGTATCTGGAAATCAAGAAATAAGTTTCCTTCAGCACTCACCCCAGTCCCTTCCTCCTTTTGTTATTTTAACGTTTATATTTTCCCAGGAAGAATATCTGGAAATCAAGAAATAAGTTTCCTTCAGCACTCACCCCAGTCCGTCACTCCTTTTATTATATTAACGTTTATATTTTCCCAGGAAGAATATCTGGAAAGCAAGAAATAAGTTTCCTTCAGCACTCACTCCAGTCCCTTCCTCCTTTTGTTATTTTAACGTTTATATTTTCCCAGGATGAATATCTGGAAATCAAGAAATAAGTTTCCTTCAGCACTCACCCCAGCCCGTCACTCCTTTTATTATTTTAACGTTTATATTTTCCCAGGAAGAATATCTGGAAATCAAGAAATAAGTTTCCTTCGGCACTCACCCAAGTCCCTTCCTCCTTTTGTTATTTTAACGTTTATATTTTCCCAGGAAGAATATCTGGAAATCAAGAAATAAGTTTTCTTTAGCACTCACCCCTGTCCCTTCCTCCTTTTGTTATTTTCACGTTTATATTTTCCCAGGAAGAATATCTGGAAATTAAGAAATAAGTTTTCTTTAGCACTCACCCCTGTCCCTTCTTCCTTTTATTATTTTAACGTTTATATTTTCCCAGGAAGAATATCTGGAAATCAAGAAATAAGTTTCCTTCAGTACTCACCCCAGTCCCTTCTTCCTTTTATTATTTTAACGTTTATATTTTCCCAGGAAGAATATCTGGAAATCAAGAAATAAGTTTCCTTCAGCACTCACCCCAGCCCGTCACTCCTTTTATTATTTTAACGTTTATATTTTCCCAGGAAGAATATCTGGAAATCAAGAAATAAGTTTTCTTTAGCACTCACCCCTGTCCCTTCTTCCTTTTATTATTTTAACGTTTATATTTTCCCAGGAAGAATATCTGGAAATCAAGAAATAAGTTTCCTTCAGTACTCACCCCAGTCCCTTCCTCCTTTTGTTATTTTCACGTTTATATTTTCCCAGGAAGAATATCTGGAAATCAAGAAATAAGTTTTCTTTAGCACTCACCCCTGTCCCTTCTTCCTTTTATTATTTTAACGTTTATATTTTCCCAGGAAGAATATCTGGAATCAAGAAATAAGTTTCCTCTAGCAATCTTTTAGTGTCATTATCTTTCTCTTTTTCGTTGTTGTCATAACAGTTTCACTGGTTCATCGGATTTCCGGGCCCTTTACATTATTTTGAAAGGATTTTCGACACCTATTCACACGCTTTAGGAATTTTAGATAAAACTACTTCCTTTTTTTATGTTTCATTTCGGTGACAAGGTTGATATTATCTGTGTTGTCGGTAGCATAAATTTTTTCATCGGTTTTTGATGGAACGTGATTGATAACTTCTGAAGAAATTGATTTCAACATTTCTAAAAGGAATAAATTTCAACACATAAAAGAATTTTTATGCATTTTTATATAATGAATAACATGACACACAAAAGAGAAAATATACTAGCGCGTACACAGATATCTTAAATGGAAGAATATTTAAGGCTTTGCTATTAGGTGTGTGTGTGTGTGTGTGTGTGTGTGTGTGTGTGTGTGTGTGTGTGTGTGATTAAATCGAGAATCGATAAAAGTCCCTAATTATCATAACATTATCTTGATGTTACGATTGTTTGTATTTCTAATAAAAGTTTTATTTGTTTTACAATATCGAGTTTGCTATCAATCAGAGAATAGTCATTGTTGATTTTTTTAGCCAATTAAAGAAAGATTTTGGCTTGTAGTCGTTCAATTTAATTTAGGAGAACTAAATCTAGTAGATCGACACTCGAGGGAAATAGTTTTTTTCCCCAGTGGAGACAAAACACATATCGACGCTGTTATATTCAGTCACTTAAGTGCTATACGTGATACACGCTTGGGCGATCATGTCTTATGGACGACACATGACTGACTGGACAGAAGATTTTTTCGCAGTAGCTTGCCATTACTTTCTGTAGTAGGATGGTTGCTATCCAAGGCTATAGAACCCGTTCTATCCTGCTATTCAACCCATAGCTGGAGGAAGAAGCGACGAATTCATACCTTTTCCAAGGGTATTTGCACATATATGAATGCAAAAAACTCAACCGAATTCGAACTTGGTTCTTCGATTTCTCGTTCCTAGCTGATGTACACAACACCACCCACGCACATTACGAAATAAAGGTAAAAAATATAGGTAAAAAATATATATATATATATATATATATATATATATATATATATATATATAGGTAAAAAAAAAAAAAAAAGAATTTATATCCGTATTTTTATAGTCCTAAAACATCGCTACCAAATAACCATCTTGGCAGACCAAATGGGAGTAATCTCAACAGATTGTTGGCTCATTTCAGTCTTATTCCTTGGTCTTATGAAACAGCAAAAACTATTATCAGATATCTCTTCTTTTTCGTTTATAGCGAATAATTTAGTTTCTTTAACTGGTTATTTTGACCCGACCCACTTCCCAAATATTTTATTTTTGAAAAGGCTTCTTGGTCAAGCCGAATGTTTTTCAGCGCTTCCAACTATATTTCAGTATAAGTATTGTCCAAATTTCGAGTAAAAAATATAAAATGTCATGTTCAATTAGAATTCGTTATCATAGATTCCATTTTTATCAACAACTTCCGTCCAACGATTCACAAGTTCTTTAATAATGTTTTTACAGAAGTCGTTTAGTTTGGAGGAAAATAATATAAAGAAGTTAATTTCCAGTTTTTGGTGTGTTTTAAGACGTAGTCCATAAAGATGCTTCTGTAAAATCAAAAATAGATGACAATTAGATGGAGCAAAATCTGTTGAATCAAGAAGAGCGTGCGGAATTATATCCAACAAAGGTTTTTAATCTTTTCGATCTTCGCTGTATGAAGCTATGATGAAACGTTATACATTTGCCATTGATCAAAACTGGGCCTCTTTTCATTTAAATGCTCTAAGCGTGGACAATAAGATATCTGCTGTAATTGTAACATTGACTGGTGGCAATACCAATACTATCCCACTAAACACTTATCAAATTTTCTTTGGATGAAGGTCCATTTTAGATTTCTCTATAGTCGGTTCGTCTCCACGAAGCCATTGTCGGCGCCGCCTTAAATTCTTGAAAAACTTCCATTGTTAAACACCAATCATTAATCATTTTAAAATGGCATGACACGTTCTCGAGAATGCAGAGAAATGCAGATGTCTACTCTTGATCTAGGATTAGCTTCGATTGAATCATGGAGAAATCATTTTCCAAGGTTCTAATTCGTTGCAATGGTTTGAAATCATTTCCTGGGATAATTCTGCAATCATAACCATATTTTTCCTATTGAGTTCACACAAATGTAAGTCGTTGTTAAATTCAACCTGACAACGTGTTTGCAGCAAATCGCTTAAGTTGAAGACACTTTTATAAGCTTTTCAACCAGTCTTCAGCTATTTGTTACAGTTCAACAATCTATCATAAAAGTGTCGTGGATGTTTGTGTTTCTACATTATTGTTTTCATAAACACACGGGGCATTAATGTCTTATGTGCTACGTAGACGCCAGCATCTTTACCAGTAGGTTTGGTTTGGTTTGGTGGTTTACGGCATATCAACTCCTTATGGGTCCTTTAATTCTGAAAATTTATTTTCTTGTAACTTTTGGCAAATTTTTTTCCAATAATACATTGCTGGGAAGTGTGCGTGCGTGCGTGCGTGCGTGCGTGCGTGCGTGTGTGTGTGTGTGTGTGTGTGTGTGTGTGTGTGTGTGTGTGTGTGTGTGTGAATTTCTAAGACAACATTTGCATTCCTCCAAACGATATTATAATGGATAATTCATATTTGAAATAGACGCCCATTTCTATTCTACACATAATACATAATACAGTTACATAAATATAAATAGGCGTTTTTGTTTTTTGTTTTTTCCAGATATAGCTATTCCCTTTAATAACGTTTGATGTTACATATATATATATATATATATATATATATATATATATATATATATATATATATATATAAATCGTGTATGTGTGTATTTAAGCAGCATTTTTTCATGAATGCATGTTTCGTTAAATAATATAAACGAGTTATGTTAGTTAAAATACAGATGAAATACTTCAGCTTCAAGAACGTTCCAAAATAATTCTGTCCTTAAATTCACGTATGAACTCAATACTAATAACAAAATTCCCTTTCTTGACATATTAATAAACACAAATAATAATAAATTTACTATTTCGCCATACAAAAAACCTACCAGCATAAATTCATGTACACTTAACTACAAGACCGAATGTCCATATTACTACAAAATAGCAATTATAACAAATCTAATACATCATGCAAAAACTAATTCATCCATAAAACAGAATTTGACAGTGGACTAAAGAATATAAAATAAACACTTATTAATAATAGCTTTCCAAACTATATAGCTGATGAACAAATACGATGCTTTCTTAGAAGTTACAACACTAAGCAAATAGAACATAATAATACTTCAACTAATCAAAAAAATATTAATCTCCTGTATCGTAAACAAATGCATACAAATTATAAAGAAGATGAAAATATACTGAAAAAAAAATTATTAAATACTAATATATCAACAACAGATCCTAGTAAAAAAAAATTAAGTTGATCATATACTACTTTAAATCTAGTATATCCGACTCAATTATTCGCAATGATTCTTCTCCCCCGGTTAGCGGGTTAAAAAAACCAACATAGTTTACAAATTCAAGTGCCCTTTGAAAGATTGTATCTCCAACGGATTAAATAATATTTATGTTGGTCACACCACAAACTCGCTTTCACGACGCTTGACCCTACACTTGAACGATAATTCTAACATTTTTAGGAATTTAAAACAACATGCCTGGCCACATACACAATTCCGGAAAATCCTAGTTGAAAACACAACTATACTTAAACATGAAAACAATAAACAAAAACTAAAAATTCTCGAAGCTATATACATAAAACAGTTGAAACCTAACCTGAACAAGATAAACTATGAAATCACCACAAATATCCTTAAATGACTATAATTAATAACAGAAGCCATTGGTTTATTCCAATGGCATCCCATACTTAATATTTCTTGTTTTCACTCTCGCTTGGTCATGTGTGACGTCACGAGCTGTGATGCGACATTCGCTTCCATTCACGAGTTTGTAGTTGCTTGGAAATCTTCCATGTAAACAAAAACAGTTTGCCATTATCATTTGTCTGTGTTTATAATATATAATGTAATTTGACATCTTTGAAAATGGCTTATGTACACCGAAAGCTTAGATTGGATTATTAAAAAAAGTATGTATCAATATTGTAATTTTCTTTCTTCATTTAATGATAATGCTATTAAGCTTATCAGAGAATATGATATATATATATATATATATATATATATATATATATATATATATATATATATATAGTATGTATCAAAAATTCTTTTACAACTCTGGGACGAGTTCCTTGCACCAAAACCAGTACAAAACTTCATATAGACATATGTCCGCACATCTTTCGTTTTTTGTGTTATTAAGTTTAGAGAAAGTTTACGGCAGATGGCGCTGTGTTGTCATGTCGACTAGGTTACATTTGTCATGCGTATACATTTATGGCTAGTCTGTCTTCAACGTTTAACGTATGTAGTTGTGAGTCAAATGAGAAGTGTTCAGTTGAACAATCGCAGAATATTCATATCGTGAGCAGGCAGATATGTTTTTTACATATGGCCGTGCAAATGGTAATGGACGCGAGGCTGCACAGTTAATTCACTTTGCGTTTCCAGACCTAAGGTAGCCGAGTTATCCAATCTTTGCTGCTGTTTATTTTCGCATTGCTGAGACATTATCCGTGGCACCACATACTATGGATCAAAGAAGAACGAGATCCGCTTGTACGCCTGATCACAAAGAACACATTTTACAGACTGTCAGAGACAATCTAGGTATCGGCACACGTCAGGTGGCTCTAGCATATCGTACATCTCCTAACATCGCATGGAGGGTACTTCAAGAGCAATTCCTGTGCCCGTATCATTTGCAACGTGTGCAGAGTCTTTTGCACTCTTATCACTCACCACGACCGAACTTTTGTCGATGGTTTATTGTATAAACTGCCGATTCGTTGCTTGTCACTTCAGACTTGTTTACGGATGAGATAATATTTGGAAGAGATGGGATATCAAATTTACACAACCAATATTTGTGGGTAGATCGGAATCCTCATGGTATAATACAGGCTAGACAACAACATCAGTTATGATTAATGTGTGGGCTGGAATTCTAGGTAACTGTCTGATAGGTTCATATGTTCTCACACAACGTCTTACAGGAGCTGTCTAGAGGGATTTTATTTCGAACGCGCTTCCAGACTTACGAGAGGATGTATCCCTGCTTCATGCATGATGGGGATCCAACATATTTTAGTCACACTGTTCGCGGTGCACTGGTTAACATCTACCATGAACGATGGTTAGGTAGGAGAGGGCCTGCACTTTCCCACGACCTCAATCCTTTGGATTTTTATCCGTGGTACCCACCTAATACAAGTGGTTTGTTCAGCTGGCATTAATAATGCAGAGACGCTTCATCAACGTGTCATAATTGCCTGCAAAACCATTCGATACAGTGTAGGAGTATCTGAAAGGGTCCGCCAGTGACTGATCCGATGGGTACTCATGTGTCTAGAAACAAGCGGGGACATTTTGGGTACTTGTTATGAGCTGCTGGGTTGAGATACAATGATGGCCTTTTGGACATATGCTTATATGGACATTTTACCTTGTTTAGTGTGAGGAACCCTCCTCCACATTTTGTCAATTTTTTTTTTATAAACACTATATATATATATAGAGAGAGAGAGGGGGAGGGAGAAAAGAGAGAAGGGAAGAGAAGAGAAGAGAGAGATATCGCATGTGAAATAAATCATGGGATAGCCATCTCAATTTAACTTTTTCGTCTGTGTGCCGTGTTCTTCAAGGGAGTAAGCGATCATGGCTCTCCAAAATGGCCTGTCCTTTGTAGCTCTAAATAAATTTTGTCTTTTTAATATTTCTTCTAAACCTTGTTCTTTCATTCATTTACTCAAGCTCACTTAGTAGGTTATGCGTTGTTTTCCTCTGTTCCTCTTACTTTCCGTCGGTCTTGTGAGTATCAGATTCTCCAATCCCTCTTTCCTCATTTTGTACCCTAGAAATTTCAACTGACTCTTTATGATGTTAATTATAAGTTTCTTTTTTCTTTCCATTGTCTTTAAAACTTCGTCGTTGCTCACATGTTCGGTGTATGGTATCCTCAGTATCCTCCAGCAATACCACATTTCTGCTACTGCAAGTCTCCTCTTTATCTCTGAGGAAACTTTTCAGCATTTACTGTCATACAGGATGACTGATATTGCGTAACAATTCAGTACACTTTTCTTTTTCTTTTTCTAATGAATTATTTATGTTTCTTAATAGTCTGCTTAGCTCATGGAATGCATTCAAAACGATCTTCGTTAATGAATTCACGAAATTTTCACACATTCTCTGGTATCTTAAAAAACATTCGGCCAGCCTTGAAATGCACGTATCATTCGCAAACCTAAAAAATCTTTGTCAAATGCCTGACGAAACATTTCGATGGTCTCCGTAGCAAATTTGCGGACATAACTGGAAATTTTGATGTAGGCATCTTACTCAAATTTGTCCACCATCTCAATAAGTGAGCTTGAGTAGATATTACGAAGCCTATTGGTAGATTGACTCAGTAAGCTTTGTAATGAGAGTTAGCTACACGCATTTCCTTTGAACGGTGCGACCACAGTCCCTACATTTCAGTAACCTTTCCGATACTACAAACTTTATAAATAACAATATGTTAAGTGTTTATAGAAATGTGAAGAAATCTAGCTGTGTCAATGTCAGATAATATATAACAAATTCACACGCAATTTTTTCTCCTTTTACTCGAGAACAATTTTCACATAAAAAGAAGTCAATAATGTAGTCTGAATATTTACTTAAAAACTTTTCACTCAACTGAAGATCAAATTCATTTTTTACGATTTAATCTCAATTTAATTCTCATCTCTGCTAAGGTTACACAAGTATGTCACTTCAGATGAACTCAGATGATTTTTTCTACGTTTCTTTTAACATCCGAATTTTACATTTCCACAGTCGAATATTTCCTAAACATAAAAAATCGATGTCTGAAATTCTGAGATTAAATATTGTGGTTGATCTTTTCTTTCGTATTTTTATTTTACTACTAGTATATGCCATTGAAAATGTAAAAATACACAATTAATTTATTTAATTTTAGCATATATATAAACAAAGGCTTTCGTTGTTCATACAAAAATTACATAAATGATTAATTTAATTTTGAGAAATATAAATTTTTAAACATATTTCGTACGTGAAGCTTTCATTGTTCATGGAAATTTTTCATAAATAATGTAATTAATTCTAATATATATATTTATATATATATCAAAATTAAAAGAAATATTTATGTTATTTTTTCCATGAACAACGAAAACCTTACTATATATATATATATATATATATATATATATATATATATATTGTTTTTCTTTAATCCGAAGTGGAAGAGTAGGAAGGTACATTCCAAGAACTTGGTCCGAATCAATATCAAAAATTTGTAACATTAAAAAGTGATGCAGGCAGAGAGCTCAATGTATTAAGAATACAGAGCCAATATAAATTAGAGAAAATGTTCAAAATTAAAAGGTGTCGGATGTACATTTCGACATAGGATCTCTAATAGAGACTCTACGTCACGTCAGCGACATTGTTTTTTCCAAATGGCGAAGGCCCTATATCGGGACGATGGATTAATAATTATCCCTAATTTCAATGGGCCCTACACAAATAGGATACCCAAAAAAATAATTAGAGCCCTGAAGTACCTCGGTTTTAAAGTCGAAGTCACCTCTAATCTTAAAATTGTAAACTATCTAGACATCACCCTTAACTTAAATGATGGATCCTACCAACCATTTCTCAAAGAAAATAGTTCCCCCACTTATATTAATATTCCATCCAACCACCCCAAAAATATTATAAAACAGATACCCAATATAGCGAATAATAGAATCAACCAATTATCATCCAACATTAAAACTTTCAACGCAAGCAAAAATATTTACAATAAGGCCCTTCAAAAAAGCGGATAGAAGAACAAGTTAACCTACAATAGACTCCGAATCATCCAAAAATAAAAATAAAGGAAACTGTAGAAAAAGAAAGATAATTTTGTTTAACCCCCCACCCCTTATTGTAAACTAACTAACATCAATATTGGTAAATATTTTCTCAAGTTAATAGACAAAAATTTCAATAACAGTAACCCTCTACGGAAGATTTTTAATAGGTACACCCTTAAAATTAGTTATTCTTGCACCCCGAATATGGACAGCCTTATTAGTTTCCATAATAGGAATATTCTGGTGAACTTGCGCAATCTAGGTCCGGAATTCTAAACGAATGCAACTGTAATTCTGTGGACGCCTGCCCGGTGGAGGGAAAATGCAAATCCACCCAGGTGATTTATGAAGCCCGCATTTCTCCATCTAACAAAAAAACGACTTCCAGACCTATATCGGTTCCTTTCAAACAAAGACTGTATAACCACAGGTACTCCTTTTCGAACCCCGGTCAGAGGTATCAGACAGCCCTTTCACGGGCATTCTGGAAAATGAAAGAGGAAGGTCTGGATACTGAAATTAGCTGGAAACTGATAGGTTCAGCCCGTATTCCGAGGAATTTTCGTGATAGGTGCTATCTATGTTTACTGGAAAAAATTTCAATATTAAAATATCCCCACCAACACCGGCTACTGAATCTTACATCAGTAAGTGCTGCCACAAGGCAAATTTTTCGAATACTTAAATTTAGAATTTAAATCCCCGTTGACTAGATGTTAGAATATAAATTAAAAGGATTCAAATTCAGTTTTAATCTTAATTTTACCCTAACGTTAACCTTAAAAAGTATTTTAACCCCCCTACCTTCCTATCCCAAGCTCCTTTAATTGCCTATCTTTAGAAAATATGGATTCTTTTACTAAACCCCTTTTTCCTTGGTTAACACACACACATATATATATATATATTTTTTTTTCTCTGATATTTTTTCTCTAATATTTTTTTTTCTCTAATATTTTTTCTCTAATAATTTTTAAACTGATAACTTCCTGTAATTGGCATTTAGCTCGCTTCTACCTAAAAGGTTTAGTCAAATAAACTTAAATAAAAATTTTTAAAATTTTATACTGAAACCCATTTCTTCTCGCCTAAATACACCTCTTCAAACAGCCCAAAATCTTAACTTTAAAAAGTAATTTAACTCATTTGGTTGTCTATCTTTATAAAATATGAACTCCTATTCCTCCCCTTCCTAAATATACCATTTCAACACCCTGTAACCCCGCGACTACCAGCTCTGACATTTTCAACTTTGTGACCGTTGATAACCTAAAACCCCTCCACACTATAACCCAGGGCCTTCGCCATTTGGAAAAAACAATGTCGCTGACGTGACGTTGAGTCTCTATTAGAGATCCTATGTCGAAATGTACATCCGACACCTTTGAATTTTGAAAGTTTTCTCTAATTTATATATATATATATATATATATATATATATATATATATATATATATATATATATATATATATATATATATATATATATATATATATATATATATATATATATATATATATATATATATATATATATATAGTCATCCGCAGACAGATCTGTTTCGCAGGTCATCAGTACGGTTAGACATCCGATTGCTTTTAATCCAGGATTGAAACCCGACCGAATTGGCGTCAGTCGGCGACTTTTAGCGTAAGATGTATCGTACGCCAATAGCCAGAGTGCTCTAATTCATTACTGAATGAGCGATATATATATATATATATAAACTCCACGAGGAATTGTAATCCGATGAGAACTCAACGTTAGAATTTAACAGAGTCTTATAATGAAAATTAATTGGAAGAATTTACAAACCCATTGGTAATAATTTATTTCGTGAATCTAACCAATTGATTTTTGTAAAAAAATTTCGGTCTGTCAAAAGTAATATTTTTCTGAAGGAAATATGATTTTTTAAAAAAATGTTTTATAAAGGATCATCTCTTTAAAATATTCTAGAAATAAATTATCACCAATGGATTTGTAAATTCTTCCAATTTATTTTTGTTGTGTGTGTGTGTGTGTGTGTGTGTGGTGTGTGTGTGTGTGTGTGTGTGTGTGTGTGTGTGTGAAGAACAGAACACACACCCCCTCCTTGCTCCCTAGATTTCGACCACGCTCGTCTCTTCAGGCAAAAAGAAGAGACCAGCATGGTCGAAACCTAGGTAGCAAGCGAGTGGTGTGTACGGCTCTTTGACATATTATTAGCTCTGCATATTCAGTTCATTTGTTTTGGTTGTGCATTGAGCACTTTTTTCGATCTACTGTCTGCTGGTCTAACCAGCCACTATTTTATTAGTATGTATATATTAATTTCTTTGTTTAAGCATTGTTTTTAATGGATACACGTATTCGAGTAGATACTCTGTTTTTCTTTATTTGTTTTGTTTTTTCGTTTTGTTTTTATTTATTTTCTATTTCTATAATTAAATCGTATATTTATTTATATCTACAGAACTGAATAATTGAGAAATCATGTTAAGAAAATATGTCCTTTAAATCAATTAAAACTATAACGGAATTAATCCATTTCGTATATATATATATATATATATATATATATATATATATATATATATAAACTAGAATCCGTAAGGTTACACTAATCAAAATAAACATAAATATTCGAAAAAATGCCAACAAACAGAACCTAAATCCGTCAAAATCCGACGAGAAATATGTCGTCGGGTATTGGGGATGAAAAAAAAGAAACCAACGGAACAAGAACAAACAGTCAAGCATCCGCAGGAAAGAAAAAAAAACCAAGACGGAACCTAAGCACCAGAAAAAGTGCTCGATACGAAAGTACGAAAGTAGAGCAAGAACACGAAAAATCTATAAGTGAGCAAGAACACGAAAAATCTATAAGTGAGCCACAACCTACCGCGGTTTCACCCTACGGATCGTCAGGGAAAGAGGCTAAAGCACATAAGATTGCTAGCAAATCCGTAGAGTGAAACCGCGGTAGGTTGTGGCTCACTTATAGATTTTTCGTATATATATATATATATATATATATATATATATATATGGCTGTTTTCTACGTAGTAACGTTCTTGGCTTCCGACCTCTTCCCGTCCCATCTGCCACTAATATGTTTATATCCTTTTGACTAAGGCACGAGAATCTGGCACGAAAATTGGTTTTGGTTAACATCAAAGGTCTCTTTGTGTCAATATTTTTGATTGGTTATTTTTTTTTTTTTCCGGCTGTAACCTCGTCTCCGCCACTTTGGTTTTCATGTTCTTGAGACCATCGTGGCTATCATCAAATTGACTTCTCACTCGTTAGCGCGTTGCTGATTTGTCGACTGTATTGTATTGATGAGCACGGTTTCACTAGTTTGTCTTCTTCACTCCTCTGCCGCGTTGTGTTTTGAGATTGTCGCTGATGAAGTAAACTGAAGCGAAGGACAGATCGAAGGAAGGGTTACACAAAAAATAATTCTTTGGAATAAAAATCAATTCGGGTTAAATATGTAACAACGATTTTGTTTATATATGAATTGTGGTATAGATTTTAATCCTTTTCACTTACTGTTATAATCAAATGACATTGGGATCTTTTTTTGGGAGTTTACAGCCTGTATTAGTAGTAATTTAAATTGCTAAATTCCAGTATTCAGGGCTGGGACAAAGTCTTGATCAGAAGGCCTCGGCGAATGATGTGGAATCCAACAGCTGTAATACGTGGACTTAAAGTTGTTCAAACCTCCACCTTATATGAAGTCCTGCGTTCGGCAGATGTGTGGTTGACGAAGGTCTGTGGTTCGGTTGTCATCCACCCTTAGCATCAACCTTTTTCTAAAATCCAATATTTTCAAAATATGTTTACTCGAGTAATTTTCCAATTTTAGGGGTTTTCCAGCCTCCTTTTGAGAGTGATCAGAGTAATCAAGTCGCCTCTTAACTCCAACTCTCTTCACGTATCATCTCGCACCACCACTTCATATAGGCGATCCTAGCCTCTTACTTTGTAGCGGGTATCTCTTCTCTTATTTCATTTGTAGTGAGGGGTAGTAGGATTCCGTAGTAGGTTAACGGAATTTGGCCTTGTAGGAAGATAGCCCACTATAATTCATAAATGATTATAAATTCGAGAAAGGCAATTTTGAGTATAAAATAACATTTATACATATATACATTTCAATTAATGTTTTACAATTAAAACAATACTTGGAATAAAGGTCCAACGGAGGTAAAAGAGTTCATAGAAGATAATGATGAGCTGAAAGAAAAGAATGTTCATTTTCAAGTTGCCGTTTCTAAGGTCAGTAGGTCAGCAAGTTGGTTTGTGGAATGTCTTAGAAAAGGTTAGTTAGTACTTCGAGAACAGGGGAGGAAAAAAAGAGGCCAACGTAGTAGCCGCTCGACATATGGTCGAGGAAGAGACTAATTACACTCTTCTCCTCTGTCTGTGCCTGTCTGTCTGGGTGCCTTTTGTCACGGCTTCTATATTTTCCTTTTGGCTCAAAACGCTGGTCGTTTCGCATTTCATCCTTGTATTTGGTTCCGGACTTCTCATTGGCTGATAAATAAAAATGGTAATTTGATATTTGATTAATTTTTATTTTTCAACCGGAACATTTGCGCGAATCCACTTGCACACGACGACTTTTTATTCATTAGCTTTCTGGTCGGCATAGAGCCAACATCCGGTTTGCTCGCTTTTGCTCGGTTGGTGGTATCACCACAACTTCTTTCTCCCACTTTCTCAGTATTCAACCACAGCCCACTCCAAAGAGTGGTACAATGTCTTTTTGATTAATTTAAAATTTAGTATGCGTACGTGAAAAGGGATTTCTAGTCATTAATCTTCCTATATCAACTTGTCTCACGCTGGTTGTTTTTAGATGATTTCTCAATTGACCAGGCCACACCACCGGTCGGCTATGGTCACTCCAGTGCTAGTAATTGATTTTTTCTTTATCACTTGTATCCAGTGGAATCCAAAATACGGTTGGCCATAAAATATTTTGACGAATTTCACAGAAATTAAAATGAAAGAACCCATCCCCAATCTTATGCACTAAACTCTAATTTTTGTAGGAATATTTTTCGTTTTGTGTCCGATTGAAACCAGATGTTTTCCTGGCTCTTTGTCTAGAACAATTTTAGATGTTATTTGGGTGATCACCCGTGATTTTTTTCGACAACATGTTTTTCTGTTTTATTCGAGGATACATTAGTTTCTTTTTCTTATCAGCTGGAAGTGGGGAAGGACAGGTCGTCTTGATTTTTCTCAATCATACTAAATTCTGTCTTGTTAAGTTTAGGCTCGATTCTTTTTGGAACTGTTCGGGGTTTCATTTTATTATTTTGAAACATAATTTTTCGTTTTTCATTTTTTCTCAACTTTTCATTCCACTTTACTGTGAATTTCAACAATTATCACCCAGTTAAAAATCTCTTTCTACTTCTTTTTCCTTTAATTTTTTTTTTTTTTTTTTTTTTTTTTTTTTTTTGTTAACCTCCTCTGAGGTCTCAGTGTCACACAGCGTTCCTTTATTTTTAACGGAAGTTCTGGGCTTGGCTGATTTTTGGTATTTTTTAGTCATAAATAAGTAGTCATTGCGCCTGCAACATTCTGGTGTTTTCGGTCAGGTCCAGTCTTTTCTTCTTCGTCCTCTTTTTATTTGAAGATTCCCTTCTTGTAAGTTGAAAGAGAAGTTTAGAAAGACAAAGAAAGAGATAGATGTTTTAAATGAAAGCCGAAATGCCTTATTTTAATTTAGGTACCTGCACTCATTTTCAGTATCTAAGTTTTAAATTGATTTTTTTTTAAATAAAAAAGTTTTCTTGAAGCTTTAATTTTAGTTTTTAAAAGCTTAGTGATTAAATTTGTTATTTCTGGTAGGCAAAATACTCTGGTGTATTTCAAATAGAAATCATATTGATTAGAATCTGAAATTTTGAAATTTAAAAATAAATTCAATTTTTCGGCCAGTTTTGAAAAACCAACACATTTATAAATGTTATAGTGGAACATCCTGCCATCCCCCAAGAATAGAATGCTCTAGCTGATAAAAGACGGTAACGAGCGGTACGAAGAAGGAAGATCTTAGGCATTCGCCTGACTCCTCTATGACACTGTCAGCTCTCTGCCTTCCGGTAGAGGGCACTCTCTGCTTCCGAGCAGAGAGCACAAACCCAGTCGTGGTTCCGCCGAGGAGTAGAATCACGACTGGGGAAAAATAGACAGAGATTTTTTGGCCCGGCTATATGGCTGGGAATACCCACGATAAAATGACCATGTGTCACATCTGGCCTTGCGTGGGAAGGCTAGTAAATACAGAAGGTCTTAGGCATTCGCCTGAGTGCTCTATGACACTGTCAGCACTCTACCTTCGGGTAGAGGGCGCTCTCTGCTTCCGAGCAGAGAGCACAAACCCAGTCGTGATTCCGCCGAAGGGTAGAACCACGACTGGGGAAAAATAGACAGAGATTTTTTGGCCCGGCTATATGGCCGGGAATACCCACTATAAAATGACCATGTGTCACATCTGGCCTTGTGTGGGATGGCTAGTAAATACAGAAGGTCTTACGCGAAGGCATTCACTATTCGATAGTCTATTCCGCTCCAATCCGTTGCTCGCCTATATGTGTATTATTGTTAATTGTACCTTAGTACAATAAATCTGTTATACTTTATTCCTGGTGTTGAGTACCATTCTTCAACTGATCTATTTACACTGTATTCCTTTTCAGGATATATCAATAAACAAAAGTTAATTTTCGGTTTTCACAATCTTGCAAAAATAAAATATACTTTCGTGACACGTTATTTTTGGAAAATTAGCAAATTTAAAGTTAAATTAATCTGATTTGAAACAAATATTATTTGTTTATAGCATCAAATTTGGAATAAAAGTATTTCTTAATCACGGAGCTCTAATCTTTATGATTTTTGAAGGAGTTGATGACGGCCTGTCATCGATCATTTCACACGTCTAGCTAAGTGTGTTTAACCAGAACTGACATAAATTTATAAAACTTAAGTGACCGTTTCGTAAGGAGAACAATTCTTGAAACACGTGACCTTTTAATGACAAGTTTCTTATATCTTCCCATACTCACAAAAAATGTGGAATTTAACATAAAAAACAATTAAGAATTATTTTTAAAATCTTAATACTAAATTCTTTGAATTAAGCTTTTCCATTTTCAATTTGTAAATATAGTCTTTACTTAATAGATTAATAACCGAAGACACCGAGTGACTGTACAAAATGTAAAAGATGTTTAAAACTTTATAAATTATTACAATTAGCAAAGAAAAATGAAAATAATTCTTATAAAAATTCACTATTCATCGAATTTTTATTCAGAATATGATATCCTTAACTTATATTATTTGTAAAATCATTTAAAGTTTATCTGAATTAACAATAGCATAAGTTTTAAAGCATTTTTTATTTTACTATTCAAAGCAGATTTTGGGAAAAGTGGTTAATTTTTGAAAAAAAATTTAGATGATTTACATTTCCAAAGAAGTACTGCATTTAAAACAAGATTTGTGATCAGTTCTGAATTTCTAGAGATTTCATGAAATTATTTAGAATTTAATAACAGATATAAAAAAAATATTTTACTAAAATTTTCTAAAAATAATAGTTGCATAAATAACTTCATACACTTGAGAATAAGTTCTGAAGGTTGATTAAAATCAGACGATTATTTAAATTTTGCAAGTATTTCTAAATTAATGTGTATTTCAACGACAAAAAAAATTATATTACGTACACTCGAGTTAAATTTGGGTGAATTAATTATTAATACCTATGGGTGCACAGATTCATAATCATTTCTGTATTCAGTTGTCACCATTCTCACACTAATCCAGTCGTAGCTAAGACGCATTGATTAAACAAACAAATAAATATCTGTTTGCTATACTATATATATATATATATATATATATATATATATATAATAGACAATGAATGTCTATTATATTTAATAGCATATGTTTAGATAATTACTTGCTGCCTCGATATACTATATATATATATATATATATATATATATATACATATATATATATATAAAGTTCTTATCGGATTACAATCCCCAGTGGATGGTAGACTCTGAAAAACAGTAGCTACTCTGGCATCTACTACGCATCGTTCATTCAGCAATGAATTAGAATACTCTCAGCTATTAGACGTGTATAATGAAAATATACATGCTAAAATGTCTGCCGAGCGCCCGTAGCTCAGAGGTAGAATCGCCGACTGACGCCAATTCGGTCGAGTTTCAATCCTGGGTAAAAAGCAATCGGCTGTCTAACCGTACTGATGAGCTATAATACAGCGAAACAGATCTCTCTGCGGATGACTATATATATATATATATATATATATATATATATATATA